>CACRXP010000052.1:1290993-1389078 GCA_902702965.1 Spirometra erinaceieuropaei | reverse complement strand
TTCCTTCAAGATTTTCTATAAGGTGGCATCTCAAGCACCACCCTGGATAAGCAACTGCCAAAAGAAATGTGTACTGTTTTACAAAAGGCTCAACAATATGTGTCGTTTTTAATATGTATACATTGTCAATCTACTCAGGGGGCAGAATAAGTAGTATGACCGTTTTGCTTTCCAGCAAACTGCCGCAAGACAGCGACGACCTAAACCACGGAGAATCCCATTTATTATGTACAAGACTACCCATGACTTAGCACAATAACAGCTAGTAACTAGCGCATAGACATGCATCATGTTTGATGGTTCGAAAACAGGAATTCCTGGTTTAACTGACTTCTTGTGAAATGTACCCAGCAAGCGCATTAAGAAAATTAGCATTGTTCTAAGATTTGATTAATACGGACGGTCGCAAGTTAAAGGGATGTTGTTAAATTCACTAAGTGGGTGTTTAAACTATATGCATATATAGCCGTCATGGTACGCGAGTTATGAAGTCAAGGTTAACCCTGACTGAGACTATACCAAAACATGCAAAACCCATCCTAATAAGCAAATAATCCAATTAGGAAATGAAAAGTATTTTGAAAATTTAAATCGATTACCTCTAGAATTCAATAACCCGTCGATAAAGCAGCATTTGAAAAAAAACGACAGCTTAAGCGCGATACGTTTTGCAAGGTTTTACAATGCGCTACAAGAGAATCAAATTAACGGATAGAAAAGATCGTTAGTCATCTTTAATGTTTCATGTGGGGATATCTTGATAATAATTGACGACTTGACAAAATAATAAAATTTCCCTTTCTTTCTTTTTTAATGGCGTTTTTGGAACATAGACTGACCCTTCCAAGGTATAAAGTGTAAGTAATCAACTACATGCCTCAAAGTATTCGAAGCAAATAATAGTTAAAGTAGTTAGATAAACGACTGTTTCTTTTTCGTTGCATATTTTAAGAGAACCGTTTTACTCGCTTAATGAGTTGAAAACGAAAATGCAGCTTCCATGTTATTTTGTAAAATATATGCTTCTTATCAAGGACGAGCCTTTTTTAGACAAAACGACTTTTGTTAATTTGGCCCAACTGAAAAAACCAGGTGGTATCTCCGCGTTTCAAAATTACGTCTAACCGCCCGTTCTACGAGATCCCACAGTGAGCCGTTTTTTGGGACTTATGCAATTAGCGTCCGCCTTTTTTGTTAATTGAAAGATGAACTTCAAGACCAGATCTTTGCCAAGTACTGCCTTAATAAATTTAGCGACAAACGTGGTTAAAACTTTTGACTAAGTTGTCCCGCGGACGAGATCGCATCTAGGAAAATTGATGTGTTAGCAAAACAACGCGCAAAAAATAATATGATGCTGTCTTACTCTAGTTCTACGACAGGTCTATATTTGGCTGCCAGATTTAGGCGTTTAAATAACAAGACTAACGCATTGTAAAACCACCGGAGTTGGAATTGTATTATGAATAAGAATGTTGCAAAATTTTATAAACAAATATTAATTAATTTTTGTATTTTTCATTTTACGTCCCTTCTATTCACAGCTGGCATGTCTTTTTTTTGTACATCACTTGCGACAAACGAAGTTTCGATTATTTATTATGCGCGTATGTTAGGCCGCACAGGCTAAGCCCCACCGTCGGATTAAACGCATCAAACTCGGTTTGTGGCGTTCATCGCTGTCACTTGTTTGTCAAACATACCAACATTTGTGTGCATTTGTGCAACAGGATAATCTTCGCAGCTAACACGCCAAGTTCATCCGCAATCCAGCTCTGAAAATTTATGCGGGCCCCGTTATTAAAACGGATTAGCTACTGATAAGGTAGGAGGTGAACGTGTTGTAAGTAGCCCAGAAAATCGCTATGCAAAAAATGCGACCTACTCAGGTACCTGTAGTTACTATTGGCCATGGCAACAGATCGCAGATTGTGTTATGCGGTAAGGATCCGTAACACCTGAGATTGCGGGATCCCCCCAGGGAAACGTTTGCCCTCAAAATGGAGTTACCTACTCAGATACAAAATCTGTCCTATAAAGGATTCCGCGTGAAAATTGCAATAAAATGCATTGAGATTGAACCGGGAATAAAACGAATGATCTCAGATTTAGTAAGTTTATTGTAAAAACCGAACAATTACCTTGCGATCATGGCGCGCAGGCAATGCATCGGAACTGGCAAAGGACAAATGCATGCTCATGTAAAACATTCAAAAATAATGCAAGATAGTAATATAGTTTGTGCGATTCAGTTGGTGAATCTGAGACCAGCTGAATATTGTTGTAGTTTGTTGATTAATTTTATCCGCAACAATTAGGAATGGAGGAATCGTGGTCGTAAGTACATGATACCGTCTCATCTCTTCTGAACAAGTGTGTTCGTCGCGCTTTGGGAAACTTGGAATCAAAATGGGAGCTAGACTCATGATCACTAAAATGAGGATGCCTTGCAGTACGGTCAGAAATTTAACGATGTTTCTTTTATTTCATTTGGATATAGCTACATGAGGAATATGTAAAATTGTTACCTTGGGCAACGGAAAAATATACGTGACTGAAAGCATGCATCCTGATGACAGAAACTGACATGAGAATGATCGGACTAGTTAAGCACTGCGAATTTTGTTTGGTGGTCCAGCCTCCTTAAAGAAACCTCTTTTTCTTGTGCAGAAAATATGTCCACGCAATTCTATCAGGCAAAGTGTTCATAGATTTGAGCGATTCAGTTGGTGAATCTGAGACCAACCGTTTGGTAGTGTAGCTGACTACAGTGCACTGGGGTGCAAGTGTCACGCGGAGTGTTGAAGACAAACATATTTTTCAAACAAATAGACACAATCGCTGGAACAATTTCTTTATTAGACTGACGTCTGGGATTCGCCCTCGAATCCATTACCAGAGGCAGAGGCGTGACGTGATCGCCGCTGTAAAATGAATCCTCAGTCAGACGGAAGCAGGGGACGAGGCTAAGAACCTTATCCGGCACCAAGCATCGCTTCTCTTTGTGGCTCCCAGGCCGCGAAAAGTGCTGTTCAATGCCGAACGTGTTGCGCTAGAGGGACTCCGGGCCAATAAGGACAGCGTTATCGTGCCAGCGGACAAGGGGCGTTCCACGGTTGTTTAGGACAGGACAGACTACTTTCGGAAAGCCAAGCGTTCACTAAAGGATCGACAGTTCTACGTCCTTGCTCAACCAACCTGGTAAAAACGCTGACACGAGAAATCAATTCGACAATGTTGGCATTGGAAAACTCGGGTACAATATTGCCGGCTGACTGACGCCTGGCGAGAGCCCAACACACGGCTTTCGCCTGCTTCTATGGCCTTTCCTGCGTGCACAAAGACGGTGTCCTCTCCGGCCCATCGTTTCACTCAAAGGAACTCCAACGTACGGACTGGCAAAGTGGCTGTTTCGGCGTCTCAAATTTCTGAACGCAAATTCAGGGACTAGAGTCAGTACATCAATACGATTTTCTGGAGAGACTTAAATGGGTTAGCCTCCTACCAAGTGACGCTCTGGTTTCGTTTGATGCCACGTTTCATTTTCCTTCTATTTCAAAGGATCTGACAGTCGAGACTATCGAACTACTCCCACAAGACAAATACAAGAAAAAGGAGAATCGCCTTCGACAAGCCCAAATCCTCCATTATCTGCAGTTTATTCCAAGACCTTAATTTCGGTTTGACGGAGCAATCTACGAGCAGATGATGCGCACGACAATGGGTTCGCCGATTTAGGGACTCATAGGTGGGGCGGTTCTAAAGCGGCTGGAATCGCTGGTTTTCCGACACTTTAGATATAAAGTCTGGACTCGGTATGTGGATGATACATTCGTAGTCATCAAACGGGATCAGGCGATGGAATTCAAGGAACCTCTCAAAGCCATTTTCTCGGGCATCCAATTAACGATGGAGGATGAGAAAAGCAACCAGCTAGCCTTTCTTTATGTCCCTGTCTGCCGCAAAGATTGTGGTGGCCTAAAAACCGAAGTATACAGGAAGGCGAAAAACACGACGCAAGAACTGAGATACAACAACAACCACCCAATCAGTCACAAACGCAGTTGCTTAGGCACACTATATTGGCGTGCGGAGACAAACTGCAGGGAACCTGAAGACAAGGTTACTGAATTACAGTACATGCGATAGGTGTTCAAAGCCAATTGCTGTCCACTGAACTTCGTCAACCACTGTCTTCATAAACGATACGAAAGACAAAGTCCGACCGGCCCCAAACTTTGGCGGACTTTCTCGTACCTGAAGAATGTCTCAGAAACCGTCAGCCGTCTTCTCGTACGCTTCGGAATTAGAGTAGCACACAGAACGGAGGCAGTCATAAGGCGCCAGACGATAAAAACCCAAAGATTCATTGTCACGGCAAGAAACATCTGGAGTAGTTTACCGTATCTTGCGCTGCGGTGGGAAAAACAACGTCGTAGAAACCGGAAAATTACTCTGGACGAGTATGGCCTAGCATGCAACAGCAGTGGGGGGTAACGACGCCAGCTCCCCTATCGCAACACACTCAAAGGACCCAAGAACGCATTTAAGCTAGACGAAGCAGACATTTTTGCTATATGTGACAACCGCGTGAGGTGCGAATTGTTGGAGTCGTGGTTTTTCTGGTTCTCAGTGAATTAACAAGCGCAATGACCTCCCCACTCCATATTCGGCGCTGAGACTTTGTCTAGGCAAGCTAGTTAGTTAGGAGGACAGCGTGCGGATGACCACTGTTCCTGGTGTCAATATCAGCGAGCGAAATTGCCAAGAGTCTATACGGATGGCGACATCCGGTCGTCAGCACCTTGACTGCGGGCGATGAGCGTGGGGATCGATAATCTTGACCGGCACACAAGCGCATCGTAGCTGCACGGCAACTGCATCGTTCAACACCTGGCAAATCAATCCGTGATGCACTCTGGAGCTTTAAACTGTAATAGGCATGTAGCGGCTTAACAACTACATCCTTAAAATACGGCAGCACCTAAGAAAACCTCCACCCTTAGCTGACTCTGTCTCTCATGTTGGATTCGAGGGAGAATCCGAAACAGCAGGCTAAGACTTCTTGTGTTCCAGAGATCGTGTCTCCGTCTTTGCGACTACTGCCTGGAACTCGCCTCTTCGCTTCTATTAGTAAACATATGGTTAACTCAATGCCTTACCGTATCATCAGGGCACACAAGTTCCTTACGTGACCCCGCAACCGCGGATGTTAAAATTGCAGATTATTAGGTATAACGCATTTTACAATAATGCTTTTTTCTGAACAAAACGAATTAAATCGACTCAAGTCTGTTTGTAACAAAAAATCACAGACCGGCCGACAAAAGCGTCTTTTTATTCACCTTCTTCCTAATTGCCCTAGTTTAGGTGATAAGTTCAAGTAACGGCAGGCTTTTAATTGCACATATTCAAAGCTACGTATACATATGAATTATGGTGAAAATAGCCTGGGTAAGTTTATAATTATTAAAAGCCAAACAACGTTAAAATATTGCCACAAAAACTCGTGCTTTCAAGAAATTAAAAATGACTTGTTGAATGTTTTGCTCAAAAGTATTAAGGAAAGCTCTCCGTCTAAATCCCCAAAACTGAAGGGATAGCTCTTCGACTGATGTTTCAGAATGCGAACCAATCTGTATACAAAATATAAGTTTAAAATGTTATTTTACAAATGATAATAAGCTTGAACTGCTGCCTGTGGAAAAAATGCAAAAAATCTTATTGTTTACATTGTCCATGTTTTTCAACAATGCTTCTGGTAAACCATTTAAACAGCCATTTCACGAGTATCTATGAGACCTCTCATTTAAATGTCAAAATTGATCAGTCATTCCTCACAATTTCCCTTCTTTCACTTCTCAAAAAGTCATGAAATATTTGTTATGTGCAACAAGTAAATTATGCAATTGGTACCTTCCATACTTCTTGCACGTCGTCTCGTCAACGAATAACCCGGGTGGATGTTTGGGACCTTCTCTATATTAACTCAGCGTAACCGGTCCTTCTTGTGATCCAGTCATGCACTTTTAACAGTTTTTACTTTCTGTATGCTACACTCGAATCCGTGGGCATTTCACACAGCACATAAACTTAAACTTAAAAAATACCTTATTTTATTAAACCATGCGTTAATATACACGGGTCTCACATCACATGTGACAGTAATTGGAATAAATGCATTAATTTGAGTGAATGCCCAGCTGTTCCAGCCAATGCCAAACACATGTCAGCGTGTATTCTAGAATAGTCAGAGCAGCGTTAGGCAACATTGTGCTTTCGCCATTTTAGCCAACATCTGTTTTACTGACAAACATCCGGGAATGCAGTTGGCATCGAAACGATACCGAAAACAATTCTGTTGGATTTTATTCCTGCTGCTTTCCCTCATTTTGATTTATAAAATAATGAGTAAAATCGCGTTGAGGGGAATACTTAGTCCATTTGTCCAACGAAAACTGTCTATGACGACACCCTCCAAAACGCTAAATTACAGCGACATTTGCTATAATCGGTACTGCCTCCGGCAGAATACAAGCAAAATGACGTATGGCTACGCTTCGGTTATCCGACAGATGCGCTGGATTACGAGCAACAACCTGACGGCAAGTTCAGTAATCGCTATAAGTTTTTTTAAAATATTATGTCTGTGCAATGACAGTTGACAATATGACTTGCGATTACGCATCAGTTGAAGGGCATTGCATTTCCTGGAGGAATCTGAATATCTTTTCTAATGAAATGTGCAACACCCTGTCCGACGCACATTACAAACCTATTGCCATGACCTATCAAAAGCACATTTACTTGGGGTCATTAAATCCACTTTGTTTCGTATCATGCACGATAGTGGCATTTGATGAACTATCCAAACTGCAAGCAGACCTTCGACGCAAAATGTAGATGTCCAACGTCTGCTCTAAAACCAGATCAGATCGCTGAAGACAAATATTCCTGTCGTTCTGAACGATCTCCAGCTCCGTAAAGGGGACAGTGTTCCATGGCTCATATTCGAAATTGCATCATACCGTAGGGACTTTATTGCATCGGGTGTATCACTGGCTGGTGTGGCGGCAAACCAGTCACGAGTTCCTTCACTTTTATTGTGTTAGTCTTGTTTATATGCGATAATTGTGGGTAGTTTTGTCTTCTTGCCATTCTTAGGTGGCGCAAAAGCTCCAAGATTGAACTTCTGTTTTTAACGACAGTCAGCATAAAAAAGACCACAAAAATGCATTGCTTGTGACAATGGGCCAGACCCTGTCCTGGAATTAACTTATATCTTCGTGTGTAAGTAAATTATGCAAATTCATTTTGAGACATATTTTTCATGCTAAGATTCACTAGAAACTAGCATTAGGACAACTGACGGACAGTTAGCAGGTAATGGTGTAGGTGCTGTTGTCAGTTTTGGAATTCATTGGCGATTGCTGTCGGTGTTGACTAACGTACAACTTAAGTCATTTTATTTGAATACAGGTCACAGAAGAGAATGGTCCACTCATCTTCTACGACAACAGATCTCTATGGCGCAACTTGTCCTCTAAGGGCTGCGAATATTACTGCAAATTCTCCACAAACTTTGTGGATTATCGGAAAGCACGCCTGGCAGTTTTCACACAAGATCCTCCAAAGACTGCGCTGCCAAAACCTGACAATCAAACATGGGCATTTGAATCTGGAGAATCCCCATTTCACATGCCGCGGATCCCGGTGCATTTGAGGCAACACGTAAGGTTCCACAACTTAAACATCACCATAAACGCGTCTGTTTCAACAAATAAACCACTGACTTCTTTGGTGTCAATAAGTCAGTAATGTCATTAGACGAAAATACGTGTTGGACGACTGAATAGTAACCGCTGACAGCACACATGCCCAATTTATTAAGAATTTGCGAACAGGCGATTGTTGGCCTGCACATGCTAGGCGTAGTACATGCGTCTGCGCTTAAGGTCCTGTTCGCGATAAGTTAATCAAAATGTGGGAATATTTGGTTTACTTTTATTCCCACCGAAGCCGACGATTGTTTGGCTATAGCCCTGCAATCTACTACAGACGTATTTGCCGGTAGTCTTAGTCATGCATTTAAGTTTTGAGTATTCATGCATATAACTTGGTATGACGACAAGCGCCTCAGAAAGGACGTTCGATGACACCCCTCCTGTGCAACTGAAATGTGAAATACATGCACAGTAGATGAGTGACTAATTCGAATGTTGATCGAAATAGACAATACGTATTTGATTTACCTAGGTAAAAAGCCTAGGTGGTCATACAGCAGAATCCTGGGACACTTCAGTCACGTTTGGGGGTCAGCGTTTTGACGCACGCCATTCTGGCAGTCCGCAAAAACCGCACTACTTAAAAACGACCAAATACCTGATATGGATATTCCTATTGACTTTCTATACCCCTACCTACTAAATGTATTTCATAAAAAACGGAAAATAAATATTTTTTCTTATATTCGTTAAGCAAAGAAATACGTCTTTTTTTAATTTTCACACTAGATGTAGGGTCCATTTTCAGTTAGAATAATTCCTCATTTCATGGGGCGTTGTATTTGCCCATTTATTGCTGCTGCCTACAACGTATGCCATATGTTGCAATTAATTTTATATCGACGTTTAACAAGGAAAATATAAATATTCCACATCAGAGGATTAAAACGCCAGTGCAACTATAGGTTGCGTTCAAAAATGACGCGGGAATTCAAAGATTTTAACAGCGAAAGGGTAAACTTACCCCAAATATGAAATTTAAGAAGAATTTTTCTCAAGAAATGAATATACGAATAAAACGTTCTCTAAATTCTATATATAATATATAGTCGAATAAATAGGCAGGCTAAAGGTCAATAGAAATAATCTAAACTATTTCAGTGGTCATTTTTATATTGTGGGTTTTCCAGACGAGAAAAAGAAATACATTCAAAAGCCTGCATTTCGATATGAGTAAAATATCCTGGGATTATTCTGCAAGATAATGATTACCAAAATATCGCATAGCCCGTGCTGCTGAGTCGAATACACCCCTTAAAATTTCTGGTCCTCGGTATAACGGTAACTAGTAAATCTCCTTTCTCTCCAAATCTTATTCAGTCAGCTGTCCATGTGCATGTCAGAAATACGCGGTTTCTGTGTCAGAAGAGGCTTGATCAAGGCATTTTTCAAAAGACAGATTGGCGAACACACGTAAGCTTTCGATACATCCTCATGAGGCCTATAATTTTGTACTGCTTCGGGATGATTAAAAGGAAAATTCGGGCAAGCCGAAGTTGTTCATTGGTTGGGGGCAGGATCTGGTGAATGAGGTGGAAAACAAAAGGGCACTGGGACGGGTAATTATACGCTGGTGGCTAGCATGGTCGCTTTGAACCATGGTAACTTTGGGGCCCATACAAAGTTCTTTTGTGCACATAGAACGGGTTGGTATAGCCTAATTGCAGCCGCCTCTGCTCTAGCCAACAGACGCAGTCCAATTGATTTTGGGTAGCTTAACGGGACCTTGCAAATCACTCGGAATGCCTATCCGTCTGTGCATATCATGTGAGGGAAGATAGAGCTGCTGACATTCTCTGTGGCCTATTCATCTTATATGACAACGGATTTCTATGGCACAGATTGTACATCGAGGGTTGTAAATACTACTGCCAATTCTCCACAGATTTTTCGAAATATCGGGAAGCGAGCCTGACAGTTTTCGTGCAGTATTCCTCCAGCGACTGCGCTGCCAAAACCCGAGAAGCAGACGTGTGCGTTGGAATCTAGCGAGTCGTATTTTCACATGCTGTGCATATCGGTATATTTGAGGCATTATGTAATGTTTTCAAAATCTAAAAATTGTTACAAGAATTTGCGCTTCAGTAAATGAACCGGGGACTTCTCTGGTCCTAATAAGTCAGTAATATCACTAGACACCAACTAGTGTGGGATGAGTAGATAGTAGCTACTGATGTTCACTTTAAACCGGCGTAATCTGGAGAGAGTACACTGCCAGGTGCCAGTTTGAGGATCACTTGTAGGCCTTGCTTTAATCGTGGATGCGTATATCCAGGATTTCAGCGGTTAAAATCAAATAAAGTCCAAATGCTAGGACGGTTCTCAGACTGCGTATTTACTAGTGATTAGCGGCGGGTTACGTCGGGTTTCATCAACAGGACTCACCTTCGCTAGTTTTTCCTTATTCATCAGAACAGTGGGCGGGATTTTATATTTTTGTTTTTACTGTGCCCTTCCAGTATCTGATGACTTAACTAGAATGGTATAATGGACAACTACAAGGCGGACGGGAATGGCCATTTCTGGCTTATTAGGCGTCGTCAGTCAGTCATACACATACCCGAAGTGTGGAACACCCGGGGTTCAAACGCGCGACATGTATGAAGTTCGATGCCTCTAACCACGGAGCCACGTATTCGTTGTCTTGTCAGTTGCGATTGGGAATATACAATGGTATAAGGGCGCTCACAGGAATGTTTTTCGCGGAACGCCTTCGTCATGATGCGCCTTATATAGAACATGTGTAATACATGCCTTCTTTGACTCGCTTGGCAGAATATTACGGTGTCCTTACAACTTATAATCAGAAGAAAGAATAAGCTTTAGCCTTAAAAAGTATCTAGTTATAAGTTTTTCAATACCAATAATTTCGTGGTCATTGTTTGCATGCCGAAGATTTTGCGGACGACGGAAAATAAATGCACTTAAACTCCGGAACCCTGATCTGAATGGAATATATACGGCTTGTGCGACGCAAGAGTCAATATTATTACTGTCTAAGTAGCATTTTGGAATCTAATGCACGTCTCATAATTCATGCTTCACACAAAAACAGTTATTCAAGCCATCCGCTAGTATGCTCAACTGAATTTTTGTTCGCCACGAAGAGCTCTCGATTTTATTGCAAGAAATGCGCTGTTTTCATGTCAGAAAAGTTCTAATCATAGCATGTGTGTATATGCAAAAAATAAGAGAAGCGTATCCGTCTTGTTTACGATATCGTTTCCTTTAATCAACCAGTTATAAAATGCCAAAGTACATCTCGTATCTACGATCTTCAAAACTAATGGACGCTTTTTCATTCATTTTTAGTTCAAAGTATTTTTGACGACTAACTCTGATTCACACGTTCCCTGGGTATATGCGATTTTTATGGCAAATAACGAACCGGATAAGACTTTTTCCCCAGAACAGCAAATTCGAATGCTGAATGAGAAGAGTCTTCGCTGGTTGCCCGCGAATTATATGCAGCGCAGAAAGAAGGTCGTTGCCTTAGTGTCGAACTCAAACCCTAGGAACAGAAGGATAAAATATATCAAAGAACTTGCCAAATACATCAACGTAAGTACACGTCAATTTTTTGTTAAACATATAGCCAAGTGCGGCAGTCTTTTTAGTGCTCTAATTTTGAATGATTGGACAATCGATCTATTGGGCTTCAAAGCATAGACAATGCTAGCGAAACATTTTGAGGAATGCAGCCGTCAGATGATGACAAGTAAAAGGTGGACAAAGGGAAACAATAATGTCGCCGGCTCCTCGTCTTACCCGAATTGTGAAATACAAACTTTCGTTATTTAAATAACAGGTTACAGAGAACACTGACTGGGGGACTGAATATAGAAAGAAGAACGTCGAACTCAGTAACCTAATAGGTTAGACCACCCAGGTGAATCTAAGATTCTTATAATGTTAGGGCAAGATAAATTTGCGTTCGCTAGTCATTTGCAAAAAAACAATCGCAACTAGGAATTTATCAATAATTACGACTTAAGTTAATATAATTCGACCGCAAAATCTAACATATTGGGGTAGACGAAGAGCACTAGGCAATTCAACAGTAGAAGCATGCAGATTACTGCTGAAGGTCTAGCAAATTACGCAATTGCGGTGGAAATCTCTTCAAAGAGGCCATTTAGAGAAAATTGATATACTTTTATAAGGGGATTCCTACTTTTTCTCTTTTCAGCAAAATTAACCTACTAGTTGGCACTTTATTAAAATCAACAGCGAAAATGGTTTCCGTATTCTATTGTTTTTATTTAGGTGGATGTCTACGGACGCGGGCGGCGTTCCTGCCCACAGGATGGGGACGCCTGTCTCCGACAACTTTCCCTGCAGTATAAATTTTATCTCGCATTCGAAAACTCCGATTGCAAGGATTACATTACCGAAAAGCTGTTTATCAACGCTCTAATGTAAGCCAACAGGGTTCTGTTGACAACCGCTCAGTAAATCTACATTATATTCCTTCAAATATTCCAGCAAAAACGTAGTATCTGCACCACGCAGTTGGTTTCTTGACGAAAGCACGCCTTTTCAGCCACCATGAGGTTCGCTAACATAAACCAGAAGAATCCTTAACATTAAGTTCTAGTCTGACAGATGTATGCTTTCGCTTATTTGCCAAAAGTTAAACAGTCATAGACTTAACAGTGTAGGAGACAGCTGAGGACGTTCAGAGGTCAGGAGTCAGAGTCTGCTTCTGTCACGGGCTTGAGTAGGGAGAGTGGGACGGTGTCTGGCAACTGCCTATGTCTCTGTGGACACAGACATACTAAGTTATTTGCTGTTACGTGACGTGCCGGGGGGTGCGAACACACATTCTGCGCATCCTTGACGCCTGCATAAGGGTTTTATGCGAGCACGAGTTTGGGCTGACTAAACGTATGGCCACTGCTTCTCCCGTCGCACATATTCGTTGACGTGGGAACTTCGAGTGTTTCGCCGACACTTTAAAGATGACTCGGAATGCTTGGTTGACATCTACTTTGGTGTCCGCTGTCAACCAAGTGAGGTATAATTACACTACAGATGAACTTTTAGCAGCTTGATTTAATCAGGCAGGATGTCAGTCTCGCATCCACTTGGATAGCAGCCTGGTTCTTCGATCAATATAACATGCCCTCCATGAGAACGTGGTAGCCTAGATGCACAATAAAATGTCTGAATGGGCAGTCTATCTTAACCTTCATTGCGAAGAGACGGGGTGCTCGTGAAAACCAGTTCTATCTTAACGGCTGGGTACGCGTCTGTGATAGCAACGTTCAGGTGACGATGTAAACGTTTGCTCATCAAATCCGGCCCACATTCCCCTGGCGGAACCGATAAAATATTTATATGACAGATAGCGAGGCAGAATTTTGCAATCGGAGTACTGCTCGGATACCTAAAGTTAGTACTGTTTAACTACATGGCAAATGACTAAATCAGATTCGATGGCCAATTTTATAGCCAAACCGACAGCGCAGCGATAGACTCACCACCTGTACCCATTCTAGCAGATATCTTCGTAAAAAAAGCGGAAGATCGGCTACGTTCAGTCTCAAAAAACCGTTAACCCAATGGCTAATTTTATTGTGAAGGAATGCATTTAATAAATTATAAGATAGGCATTTTCGAAATCTGTGTCTCAGAGTCTTGCTGCCAACAGAATGAAGTCTACGCATATTGCTATAGAGAATTGCGTTATTTGAAAAACGTAGGCTATTCACCGGTACGCTGCCGAAGCATGCTGCGTCGTGGCATGACATTGAGGATTAAAGAGATTTCACACGGCCCACCCTTCATTCTGGCATTCCATTCCCCGTCTCATCGACGTTCAAAGTAGTCCTACCAACAGCTGTTATAACCCCAACGGTTACACAGTCGAATACACCCCAGCACGTCTAATTTGATTTTTGTATTTCTGCACTTTTTTATTCTCCAAGCAGTTTCAGTTGCGTATAGAATGTAAACTATAAGCAGCCTCTTCCTAAGTTTCTGAAAATTTGCATTAAATGGCGCATTTGGTTGATTACATGTGCTTAATCTGACCACCGTTTCGATGCCCCTGAAATTGAGGTTAAAGATATTTTACTGAAAACATGGCTAACCTTCCAATCTGGAGTTCTAGTTCGCGTGCCAACACCGTTCTCAATCATCGTGTTAATAATAGTTATAATTTAAGCAGGCACCAAATGAAACACACCCCGACAGCTCTCAATTAATATTTGCATTTGTGCGCAAAACTGTTCCTTCAAAAAATCTTAACTGCGTATAGAATGTAAATTGTCACCAAACAATTCCTTTATTTTTGTAATTTGTCACTTAATGGCTCATTCAGTTGTTATTGTCAGGCGTGCTCTAATCTTGACAAGTGTTATTTACATCTTCTCAAAGGTACGGCATGATTCCAGTGGTGATGGGTGCACCGAGATCGAGTTACTGTGCCCTGGCACCGCCAAATTCCTTCATTCACGTTGATGACTTTTCATCTCCGGCCGACTTGGCAGCCTACCTGCATTGGCTCGACCAAAACGACACTGCTTATGCATCTTACTTTGTTTGGCAAGACTACGGGAAGATTGTGGTAAGGACATTAATTGGAACTGTGTTAGATGTTCGAATGTAACTTTGTTTAGTGCTCGCGATCCACAAATATTACTGCGTGCAATTAGGCAATTCTTGTACTAGATGACTGAAAGACATATTCACTATCATACATTAGTCCATCGATCTTTCTCGTGTGTAGCATGCATTTGATTGGGTGCGCAGTGTAAGCGACTGCTCGGATCTTGAAACAAGCCGCACTAATAATGTATTTAAAAAGCATTTCTTGGGAAGGGCCATAAAACGGGAAACCATGAATGCATAGGACATTACAAAAAGACATTCAAGGAAAGGTTTGGCATAGCACGACGGACGAACGAATCCATGTGCTGTATACAGAGGTTTATACTGCAGATATGCAGAAAATATTAACTGGAACTATAAGCCGCGTTTTCAGTTGGCGTGAAATCACTTAAGTAAGGTTGTCAAATTAATTGTCATCTGGAATAATATAAAGATATTCCGAATACGTCACGAGATATAATGTCGAACAAGCATCATATTTACCGCACGCGTGAGTTATATTACTAAGAAAATGAACGCTTAAGTAGCATGAAGTTTCTCATCAATTTGTGCTATTTTTATATATTTAAACGTATTTTATACAAAACATGAACAAACATATTATTTCCTTCCATCTGTGTATTCGGTGCTTAAACAATAGAATGTCGTTCAACGTTTAAAGGGGTTTGCAATTCCGGCCCTAAATCCGGTCTGCCTTTGCATTGCTTTTGGGATTTACAAACAACTAGCTGTAGAATCATGCACTTCTGTTTTGTTTTTAAGAAAACCAGGATGTGTTCTATGTCCGGCCAAGAAGTTTCCTAGATCCTAGCACTGAAATAGCAATGCGAAAAAATTCCCTGGTGACTATAATATTCTAGAAATAGAATGCAAATTGTGAAGTAGAATGGAGGACCGCCCGCAACATTGGACCTGAATGTTGTAAGTGCTTCTTAGCAAATGGTATAGGGTATGGGAAATAACACAATAAAATTTAGTTAGTTGACTTACGCAGGTTGTGCCAACTCAAAATCACAGCACAGATTCGGACGCCTGGCAGAATGACGAGTTTTATTTGAACGATATCTGAACATGACATTTTTTACAGATTTGCGATATTCCTGTATATGTAGATGTATTTTATAGAAGATATCAACGACAATATTTTTTCTTTCCTTCTGTAAATTTGGCATTTAAGCAAACTAATGTCGCTCAATTTTTAAAAGTTTTTGTAATTCAGGCCCCAAATCCGGCCTTCCGTTACACTTCCTTTCAGGATTTCGTATCAACATGTTGTAAAATCATGCACCTCTGTACTGTTTTTGAGAAAGCGAGAATGTGTTTTAAGTCTAAACGCGGATTTTGCTAGACCCCAACACCAAGTACGTAATGAGAAAATATTCTCCGATGGCTATAATTATCTAGAAGTAGAATGCAAAGAGTAAATTAGGCGCCTGACACAGTAACGGGATTTATTTTAATAAAATAGGTGACACCCGGGATCTTGCTACGGCCACTTATCTGTACTTAAACATTGTAGCTTTCAAATTACATCCTAGATTTGTAAGAATTACGCGGTCATGTCACAATCTTGAATGCTCACTAAATGGCAGATGTCATCAGCAGACCCAATAAACAACGGCGAGACTGAGTCAAAGGCTATTGCGGAAACCTCTCATCTCGGACAACAGAGCGGTCAGCAGAGGTCTCAAGGAATATCCGCTTTCGGGCGTACACAGTTTGGGCCGGGGGGCGTTCAATAAAGACCAACGGAGCTTAATCCATCTGTCTTTGTCAGTACTTTGTCTTGTTGAAGGTGTATTGATTGTGTTGCCTGGTAGATGTGACCAACAGCTCGTGAACCCGTCCAGTTCAAAAAGATTCCTCATATTGTTTGATCTTATGTTGACGGGATATTTGAGTGTAAGCTTATTCAGGTAAATATCTTTGTCTTTCACTTGCAGGAGATGATTGATATTCACCTCTTTGTGAAACCAAAACGCTCTGGTTTATTTTCGTTTTAGAACGAAACAAGGACAGACTGTCGGCTGTGTGGTTTTGTGCACCAGCACCTCAGTGGGCTGTCTTCAGTCGCGCCTAACAACTTCGATTACTTTACTGATGTGTCCAGCCAGTGTAAAGTATACTTGGACATAGAAAAGAGATTCAAGAGGAAGAGAGGCAATGCAGTAATGACTACAATTTATTTTTTGGTCTTATGTGTGGGTTTGTCTATCCCGATACTGGCCTTTTCATAATTCAAAGTAAACTGTAATCGGCGCCTGAATGCATATTTTTGGTGTCTTATTATTGGAAGTACTTTTACAGTACCCCGTCAGTTCCCATACCACCAAATGTTGCTGATGTTGATTTGTTTTTAAGGATCACTTTTGAAATGACAGTAATACTAAACTGTGTTAGCTTGTTCGAAACTTTCAAGGATCATGATAAAATATTTTATAAGGAAAAAGAGCGGCGCGGTCCAGAAACATTTTCCGCGACAGCTTATCCCGGATGGACGAACTGGTTTCATAGAAGGCCTGCCCTCGGGAAACCTATACATTCTGGCAGGAATGCCCCTTTTCTGCAATAGGAGACATAATGCAACTTATCAGGCTCAAACCATATTTCTAGGTCTTAGCAGAAAACAGTGTGTGTTTTCTGAATTTTGGAGAGAAACATGAAAAAATAAATTGACAATAAATTTACGGGCCGTGAGATCGGAACAATAAGAGACAGTTTGTCGATACAAAGGGAGGTTAAGACCAAGTGGGTTCTTATGATATATGGATGCCCGGGCGTTATAAATTCGATAAATGTAAATTCCTATTGGGAAGTCAAGATTACTTAATATACCGTTGAGTGCGAAATCATCTGTCTGCATGCGACGTTGGTTAACTAGACCAGGTTGGCTTGTGATGGGGTTGCAATGGCAGTCCGACCTCCGCAGCAGTCAAAGCCCACCGTGCGCTCTATATATCAAAGTGAGTCAGGAGCGGTTAGTGGGGCGTGAATTAGTTTACAGTAATGACCGACTTGCGGAGAATCTACCAGTACCTAGTGTCAAGGCATATTCAGGAACACCGTAGGCGATATTCACAATAAGAAATAAAAGTTAGTCTCTCACTTATTTTACCACTTTTGACATTCTGTTGCTACAGTACTATGTCAAGTTCGAAAATGTCAGGAGACCTCGATCATGTTAGCCAACTGCTCACATTCTAACCTGACGTCCGATGTGGCTGCTATATCAGAAGTCTACATGCAGACAGTAGTCCTAATGAAATACGGCGTATCTGAGGTGTAGACAACGGTATTGGTTTGCTGTCTGTACGCTGTTGAAGTGTGTTTTGCATTTTATTTCGTATTGCATGAAACAGGGTTCAAAGCGCAATTAAGAATAGGGTTTATTAGTTATTAGCACTATGAAAATTCTTGTCCTGTCCGTGTCAATTAATAGTTCATCTTTTACTTTCGCAGACTAAGCAAAATAAAGCGCTGGCTGGCTCAAGGGGATTTTATTACTGACGTTGTGGAGAGCTGGGCCGGCTCTCCATTATCAAAGAGTCTAGTGAAAAAATCGATCAGAATTTTAAATGGACAGCCGAATTAGTTGGCCTAGGTCTGGTCGTCTTTTTTCTTCTTTCGCTGCCTTGGCCCCCTAGCCGTCGTTTGTGGATGTTGGTGGCCTCCGGTGTTGTGTGTCCACGCCTCAATTGGGGTCGGTTGCGTTTGTCGACGGACCTGGTAGGAATAACGAATTGTCGTCCACAGTTCTATTATCTAAGTAGAGGACAATATGCATATTTAAATGGCGCATTAATCGATACGAGTAGCTAGCCGACAGGCCTACCATTAAATACGCCTTAAGTAGTCTGTCGTGGGGGTGAGGGAAAACTCTCTTTTGTCTGACAGACACCCTGTCGTTAGCCAGGTCAAAATCGCGCTCTGGTATCACTATACGATGCCAGAAGTGGCTTATGCAATATCCACTTTGATTGATTCACTTCTAAGATGCAATCTGCGATGTACATACCCTCGATCTAAAACAAAAAAATTAAGCATCTCTTTAGTTAATTAAGTTATTGCCTCTTCACATGGCGTAAAGGTGTTAAAAATGATCACTGACGTTTAGACGTCCTTAAAAAACTTATGGCACATGCTTCTCCATCCACGTGATTCGCGAGTTGTGAGAGGGGACTCGAGTGCTTCCAGCTACCTCTGACGAAGCGACGGGCGTGTCCTGCTCGAACTTCGTCAAATAATTCGTGTCACATGCATTGCAACCTCCTTAAGTGCATATGATTGACACCCAGAGCTGTGTTTTTTGATAGGGAAAGCCTCACGATCTAGATCGATGTAAGAGCAGAAAAGCCTTGGCTAAAGTATGATCGTTATCATATTCTGTCTAACTGGCACTGTGTGCTAATCGCCAGATCTCATTAATTGCACCACCTACTGAATATAGTAACATCGGGCATTGGCACTGCACACCTAGAAATTACGTAATTATTTGGGTGTGCCGACGGTTATGTGAGTTGTAATGATGTCGAGATTCGGATAAGTGGATACAAAGAGAAGTATCGTATTAAGAAGAATCCGTATGACTATATATTTGGGTATTTTAATTCTTATTTTAGAATTTTGTCTGCCAACATTTGGATATCTTGGCGAAAGATATTACAAATCAACACAAACAGTCAGTTTGCTGTACGAACATTTGCGAATTGTATATATTGCTGTGGACTAGGTCGGCACCTTGACTCCATTGTGACTCGATCGGTGAGCATCCCTCTACCATTTGTATAGTCCCAACAGGGCAACGGACTCGTGGCTCACTGGTTAGAGACGTTGGACTTTTAACTAACAGGTCTCGAGTTCGAGCCTCAGGTGCATCACAATTCGGGGTTAGGCATGACTGGCTGATAAACCAGAAATGTACATTCCAGTTTCCCTTGTCCTTGTCGGTAGTACAATCTGCCTAGTGCGATTTTATGTTAAAGCAGTAATTATGATTGACATGAAAGAACACCTCTCCAACTTTTTTTAATATCCGGACTTTCGGCCATTTAAAAAGCAACAGTCGTTTTTAAAATATTTTTTTAGTTCCGAATCAATGTCATTGTTTAACCAGAGACGACTACAGTTCTACTTGCTCTTCTGTTGGCATATGGATATTTAAATCACGCGTGTTATAAAATTCGAAGCGACGAATTTTCTGAAGGAAGTCGGTAAATAACAAAGCAGATTTTCGTAATTTTGTCGCAGAGCGCAGTGACATTTCCGACAATTTCCCCTTAACCTAAGAGCATGTTATCTGAGTTCCGCGATAGTGGAAAAAACTGCAAGTATAATTTACAGTTCATATACAAAAATATGTCTATGTAAACGAAAAATATCAAGTCAATTAAAAACAGAGTCCGCCTGTATTAACAAAAAACAAAGCAAGAACGTGTTTTGTTTATTTGATTGAGGAAACAACATAAATATTATGAGCAGGGATGCGTTGCTTAGATCATTGGTGACTGCATCTCGGCCCAGGGATATAGCTCTTAGCAAATCGTCGATGGGGTGTGTTGTGAACACGACGCTGAAGTTATTTCTCATTCATTACATCACGTTCCCAACTAAAGCACGCGAAGGCCAGCAGGAAAGCTGCCTTGGTCTTGTCTTTACGGAATCACAGGACAGCACTGACGAGGTGTCGTGGCTACCACCCCTTTGTATAAGTGACAATGTTGTTCTACTGGGGGAATACTCACTTCTTTTTCATGTCGGAGAGGAGCAATCCGACGCGGGGATTACGACCAAATGAGGGCTTGCATTACATGCACGGAGTGGGAATCCGTATTTGTTGGAGACATACACAAGGACTGGCAAGGGTTTCGGGAAGCATTTCACAGGCTTAGCACAAACCTGTGTACTTTTGCACGATGGCTAACGCAAGCCATGAAAAATAGTATGAACAAAAAGCGAATTCTGTGGAAAAAACACTTACTGACAGAAGCACCACATATACCAGTGCTTATAAAATGCAAAGAAATCAAGTCAAGTGCCTTATTCACAGAATAAGGAGAGAAGTCAAACTTGATCTGCTTCAGCTTCCAGCGGAGAACCCCAAATTGTTCTATGACAACGTAAGACAGAGCACCCCAATCAAGCACCCAAAGCCAAAGCCGTTTGCGGGGTAAGCTTCTGCTGTGGATTCGAAGCTTTACTCTGCTGATTTTAAACTGTTCCTGTCCGTGATAAGCAGACTGCGGAGGTTGTCGTTAACAGTGGTGTTCCCCATGTCTCCGTTCATCGCCCAACTCTTTTTATTGTATAAAGCAACGACTGTGCAAACGAATTTGACAGCGATGTCGCAGTGCTTGCTGATGATATAATGATCTGTAGTACTATACGAAGTGAAGTCGACGAAACGCGATTAGAGACACGCCTAAACAATCCCGAGCAGTGCCCAAATGACTGACTTTGGATGTTTAACTTAAACGTGTGTAACCTCCTAGGCGTCGACGAAACCAGTTCTCCTAACCACATCACCTATCGCCTGACTGGGAAACCATTGCAAGTAGTCAACTGCCAGAGGGACTCGGGCGTGTGGATCTCAACATCGTGCATCCTGTCCCTGCATCTAACTGTATCATTGAAAGAAAGTTGACATAATGGCATTTTAACAATGTTTACTGTGCATGATGTCAACCAAAATTTCGAAATGCGTTCTCGTTTTGAAAAGATAAATTAAGTAGTGTTGTAAAACTAATCAAGATACAGCAAAAATCTATAATGATCCAGTTGCCACAGAATATCGGCTTTCGAAAGAACATATTTTTCGCTGCATGCAAGATCTATACTCTGCAAAAAATAAGTACTTAAGTAGTATGCAATTTTCTCATTGATTTTCAATGCCCTTGAAAATTCAATTATATTTCATGGAAAGCATGCATACAAATATTCAATCTTTTACTTATTCGGTAGAAATTCACGTCTTCTTCCAAATTTCATACCGTTAAATGACCGTTCATGAAACGTCATGTATCTGCATTTACGAATGTGGCTTGTAAAGATCACAATACTGCTCAAATCCACTGCTTAATTTTATGAAGCTCATATGGTCTCCTCTTAACACCGTAGAGAAATACATGGTTTTTCGTACACAGAAAATATGCAGCATGTAGTTTTGAAACCCTGAATGCAAGTGTAACAACAAGTCGGTTTCAAAATTATTCGGGAATTAGAAACGTTTTTTAATATCGAAATATACTCTTCGTTTGAGTATGAAATTGGAAGAAGACGTGATTTCCTACCGAATAAGTAAAAGAATGAATATTTTTATGCATGTTTTCCATGAAATATAATTGAACTTTCAAGGGCATCGAAAATCAGTGAGAAAATTGCCTGCTAATTAAGTAGTCATTTTTTGCAGAGTATAGATCTTCTATGCAGCCGAAAATAAGTGCTTTCGAAAGCGAACACCCTGAGGTAACGGGATCATTATAGATTTATGCTGCATCATGATTAGTTTTACAACACTACTTAATTTATCGTTTCGAAACGAGAACGCATTTCGACATTTTGGTTGACATTTCATGAGTTAGCACATCTACTGTATTATTCGGCACTATAGTTTTAATAGACAAAAGCTGTGATGCAAATGGCTCCAGAGTTCTCCTACTTGCTGATTGCAATTGTGAAATTACCAACCGAATCGCTAGCAGCTGTGTCAGGCGGTGACATAATATCAGCGGAAAACGCACGTTTGGACTTTTGGCTAGTACTGTGTTGTTGGTAGGGTATTTGGTTATGCTACAAAATTATAAAATTTCGTGTTATATACTTGCCGGACGAAAGTTCTAGATATTAACCAATGGACGTGTTCGTGGTCATTTGTTTTAAGTGAAAGAGCGTTTGAGTCAAAAATTGCTGATGATCGGCTGATCCGCGTTCAAATGTGCCCCAAAACCTGCGGCCGAGCTGTGGTTGGCTAACTACCTCAGGAAGGCCAGAAAAGACGATCATCGTTCCCATTGAGTTTTTGGAAGACTGAATGCAAAATTGAGGCCAGAAGTCGCTCCCGTCTGGTGTGCTACATCACATCACTAACTAGACGACTACCTCCACATTCGGAAGTGCGATTTTCCTTACTGACGATATACGTCATTCCCTGCAAAACAGGACGAGATTAGGAGCGGTGACTTACGTGCGACTTCTTTTTTAGTGAATATAGTCTTACGCAGGGCCCACCGAGCTCTCCCCTCGTCTCCTATCTGGTCTTGTTGTCATGATGAATGCGGAAGAGAGCGCTAGTGACTGGCACTACGATAACTCGCACGTAGGCATACCGCCTAATCCCCCGGTCTGCAACGTGTACTGACCTGAATTTTGCACGACTGAAAAAAAGGTCCCATCCAATTGCTGCGAACGGCCGAACACTAAGAAATCTCAGACGATAAAGATAATGCTGGACATCTCTCAGTTCCTCCGGTCCGTCGTGAATCCGATTTTTTAGCCACCCACGTTGTGAAGACGAACAAAAGCCTACCACCGAAATAGCCTTTTTCGCCGAGGCAATAGTTCAGAAAGCGTTATCTAGCCTGACGAAATCAACCTCCATGGTCTCTCATATATTTGGCGCCTTGCTACTAAAGGAGATAGCCCCCAAAGTGTCCAAATTGCTAGTCTTGCTCTTGTTAACATAATGTGCTATTGGATGCCTACACTCCGTGTGGATGTCATCCGACTTCGAATAACTATAGGCCAGTGAGTCGTACTATCATCTGTTTCAAAATCATGAGGATAATCATCATGGAGGCGTTGGTGCGGATCTTATCTCCTCTCTGATGTCCAACACCGCTTTCGAAGAGGTAGCTCCTGTCTCAGGAATCTGTTCTTTTTACTCGAACGCTGAAAAAAAGCACGCGAAGAAGGCAGTGCGGTGTATGCCATCTACATTGACCTCAAAAAGGCCTTTCACAGCGTTCCTCGCCAAAGTCTCTTTCACAAACTGCTCAACGCAGGGATTCGTGGAGGGCTTCTTGTATGGATCCAGATCTTTTTGACGGGACGCTTCCATTAAGTACAGATCGGACGCCAACAGTCCTTAGAGGTAAGCATGGTGTGTGACGTTCCAAGGGAGTTCAGTCTAAGACCCCACTATATTCCTCTTTTTCATAAATGACTGCGTCCATGACATAGAATATGATGTCACCCTGTTTGCTGACGGCATAAAATTATGGAAAGTTATTCACAATGCAACAGACGCAGATCACCTGCAAGGAAACATGAACCGGCTCGGGCACTGGTCGATGTAAGCAAGTGTAACTTCCTTTAACTCGGCAGCCGCAGAGCCATCAACCCCAGGAATTACTTTCGTCGTGGTACAACACTGCAACCAGTTGTCAGTCAGAAGGATTTGGGTCTGTGGATACTATCTTCACGCAACCCAACACTGCACCGAGCGAAGGTGACTAATTCGGCTATGGCTACCTTACAACTCATTAATCGCACATTTGTGGGATTTGACACTGACTACTTTTTTCAAAATATCTGGCACCTTCGTGCGGCCTTATGTAGAATACGCCAAACAGGCATGGAGACCTTGGATTGTTAGGGACTATACAGTCGTGGAGAAGGTCAAGAAACGGGCAACATAAATGACAAAAGTTCTGAGTTGACTGCCCCAAAAACCAAACAGTCAATTCTAACCCTTGTCTGCCCTTACCTATAGGCAACTACGTGGTGATATTATACTAACATTGCGGATTATAAACGGACTAGACTGTTGCCTAGATCCCAGTGATTATTTCGATCACTCTAGCACGCCCAATTTACGCGAACATCCTCTGAAACTACGCGCAGGTAAGGCAAGGAACAATGGACGGAAATTCTTTTTCAATAACAGAGTGGTTGCAGCGTGATATGCCCTGTCTACTGATGCTTTACTCTCTTCTTGTGTAGACTCGACGCGTCTCAAGTTTTCCAATTACACGACAAACACAGATTACATACGGTTGTATTACTTAGGATTGGCGAGTAGCCACTAACGATAATTTTTCTCGACAAGCTGAAAACCGCCTGCCGACAGGACAACGGGCCCGTAGCTAAGCGGTTAGAGGTGTTGGACTTCTACCTAACACGTAGCGAGTTTGAGCTGTGCGTTTTCCACACAGTTCCACTTGTCTTTGTCGGTAATACCATTCTGCATTGCATTATGTAAAACATCTCTTTTTAAACTTTCCACTTATCAGTGGCCTTTTCAAACGATTTTTAATCAGTAAGGAGTTCAAAGACGCTCGCCTATATTTCCCTTAAAAAACTTCACTGAACTGAAAGGAATCCTCAAATTTAAAGGACTCTTAACAGAAAGTCAGCAAGGCATGCAAGATAACTGCTCACAGCAAAAAGAACCCTCAGTGTTGCAAGCTCCTTAAATTTATAAGGCATCGGTTCAAACGACCTGCTCTATGTGAATTCCCAGCCGCGTGAAATTCCACTTTTTCTGGCAACTAAGTCCAGTCTTAATAGAGACGACCAGCGGATGTTTCGAGAAAGGACTGCCTTTATTGCTGCTGAAGGATATATTGATCGCAGGATTCGGCTGCTGTACGCATAGATTCACTTGGCTGGTAAGTCCAAAATGCGTTCATGTTCGCACACATGGATTCCTACTCGAACAACATATACTTACAGCAGCAGCAACAGCAGCAGCATTTTCATATTGCCGCAGTCCTGCGGTTTGAGGAACAAGTGAACCACCGTCATTTGTTGTTCAAACTGCTTCTTACATAAATTAATCCATGTCAATACCTCGTTCGTACTTTGCAAAGCTTTGTGAAACAATTCAATAACCCCTGTTGTAAAGGAAGGGAGACCAAAGCAGCCGAACGCAAATATTGACTATCCATCACTAAAAATCCAACGAAAACTTTTCTAAGATTGCACAGGCCGCATAAATCGCTTTAAAACTCCCAGCACAGCATGTGATAGCAGCCGCAAACTGCGTTTAATTAGGCTACCATAGGCTATTGATTATGGCAACATAATGAACGGCTGTTGAGTCATGCTAGATGCATGTGGGCATTCCGTGAAAAGGAGTTCATTTGAGTTGGGACTGATTTCATAGCCCAGGCCACTTCTACTTACCTTGGATTTTAGTCACATTGGAGAAAAAAATATTACCTTGGAATCACCATTGTGGTGAAATTGATAAGGCTCAAAAATGTATTGCGCTAAACAGTGCATAAAATTGACTACCACAATTGCTTGCTGCCTTCAGTTCTTTTTCTTGGCATCTAGGCAAAAAGATCAGAAAACTG
The DNA here is from genome assembly GCA_902702965.1 of Spirometra erinaceieuropaei. Classification (NCBI taxonomy): domain Eukaryota; kingdom Metazoa; phylum Platyhelminthes; class Cestoda; order Diphyllobothriidea; family Diphyllobothriidae; genus Spirometra; species Spirometra erinaceieuropaei. Next base: position 1,363,385 of record CACRXP010000052.1, on the reverse strand, counting down.
CCAGGGTAATTTTGTGTTTTAGCATGAAACTTGCAAGGCATATTGCCTTAGTAATAAGGAATATTTTCCTTCATCTCTCTATGTAAATGCAAAAATAATAGAAGTTAGTGGTACAGCCGTAATTCTGGGAAGCGTAAAATCATCTATTGGTGCATCCTCAGCATTATCGGTCACCAAAAACACCATCAGTGGGATGTAAATGACAGATCTCGAAAGAGTAATTTCGGACATTAAATGTTGTACACAAATGTGTCCGAGCAATTATATCAAGCGACATATTCTAAAACTTCGGCGAAAAAGATATGTTACAATATACACAGTCAAATGTATACGTTAATACTTGTCCCAGTCATCGCTAGAACACTTGTGTGCGTTTTTCTTTGGAAGGAAATTAACTGACATTGAAGATTTTAACCAAACAGAGCTTTTGCACTTGAGGTCGTTTTTTTATCTGGCACTAACCGCGGGAACCAGACTGAAAACACTCAGGTTTGTTTTAATTAATTGGACTTTTATCGATTTTTACAAATCAGTTGACAAAATCTGTGAGATTTCGTGTCCTTAAGCGCAGTAAAGTCATGTTTTAATGAGCTGAAACTGTTTGGCTGTTTATACATTATAGATTGACATCAAAATGACTAAAAATGAATACCCCTGTTCACTCGCGTCTACCCAAAACACTGCTTTTCGTGCGCTCATGTATCTACAAACATGTCATTTAGAAATAAAAGATCTTAATATTAGCTGTTTCAGTAACAACTTAGTGTTAATTTACTCAGTCTTCTGTTCATTCATTTTCGTAAAACTCAGACCAAAATGGGCGCAAATATGGCAAAAATAGACGCGATATAAAGAAAATGGCCAGTTTTGCAATTTGCGGCAGCAACATTACAAGTATTCTCCAGAGACTTGGACGAAACAGCCAAAAGCGTCGTTTTTCCTGTTTTCGTCGTGAAAAATTTTAAAATATACGGAATCCGGTCAGCGGATGCATCATTAAGGCACTTCTTAAGTTTGTCCTTCATAAGAGAATGCTTTCTAATCGATCGAAAGCATATTCGTTGTCCGTTTCTTCTGGACGATTATGATTTTCCATAAATAGGTTTCATGTTTCGGTGTGTCCTCTATCAGGACCTAAAAGGCCAAACACCAGCTCCTCAGTAGAAATTTTAAAGAAGTATATTATTTTGATTATAAAAATAAACAAAATCTACGGTATATGCCTTTATGGGTGTTCGACTAAAAGTACTAAAGACAATTAAGTATTCAACGAGATTGTTATACCCGATCGATATGTGGTACACTGCAGAACAAGTAAATAATACAAATTAATTAAGCGGAAAAAAATTTTTTCATTTGCATAAAATAATGATTTATGATTCCGCCTGCCAATTCTACTTCCGGTTTTCGTCACGGACCAGCTTGACAGTATGCGATCTAATGAAAACGTTTATCTTGATGATGACTGTACGGATGAGATATACGAAATACGGATTGCCTTAGTGATCATCAATTCAGCTGATGCAAACGCGAATAAATGAAAAAAAATTCTCGGGAAGTCGTTTAGAGATTTAAATAGAGTATTTGGGCCTCTAGCATACTACGATACTGGCATTGCACTGGAACTAAGGGGATAGTACAAAATCAGCAAAGAACTACTTTCTAATGATATTAGACTTGCACGGATTTATTTGCTCAGTTTTATAAGAACGTAGTTGTTTATTGCATGTGGAACTTACCTTTTCTCATCTACAAGGATAATGACGTCTTTGAAATGTCTTACCTCTCAAGTAGCAATGGAATTCTGAACATCTTAATAGTATCTCTAACATTTTCTTTCTGCACAAACTTCTTAAAAATTGTTTTTTTCCTAACAAAAGTATTTGTTCTGACTTTACGCCAGTTTAAAGAACACTAGAAAACAATCACAAATTTCGAATTATTTTATCAGAAAGATCACCTACTGTAGTTTACGGCCTATATCCGCATCTAGTATTTGCTATTTAAGGAATGTGTCCCCTTTCAATTTTGAAACTTAAGTCGTTTAAGAGGCTATATTAAACGCCAGGCCTCGAACTGGCTAAGTCAAAGTAGGGATTATTTTTACTAATGTGCGGAAGAGTTGAACGGGTTTTTCCATGAGGTGTTGCCCATGAAACTTCGTCTGAAAGGCGGTTTCAAGTTAGGCGGTGATCTGTACGATTCCGACACAACGAGTCGAAGTAAACATACGAGCATATCTCGGAACCATAACAAGAAACGTAACAGCTGACGGTAAAGCGGAATACAAAAGGCACAGATAGAAATACAAGTCACTGTTGATAGTGAACCGAGTACAGTGAGTGACCTATCTCATGAAATGTTGGCTGAAATTTTGAAATGCGTTTTCGATTAGGAATAATTACTTGATCGCGGTTGTAATATTGCTTATCTTGTGTCATACTCTTATAAAATTTCCGACATGGCAGGATGTCGGCTTTTAAATGCACTTCCTTTTAATCTCCTGTAGAATGCGTGCTTGATAAAAAATGGCTACTTATGTAGCATGCATTTTTCGCATTGATTTTCGATGGTCTTGGAAATTAAAATATATTTTATAGAAACCATAAGAAGAAATATGCTTTATTTTAATCAATCAATAGGAAATCTTGTCGTCTTTATATTTTATACCTAGGTGAGGAGTATAATTAGTTTTTAAAAAAGTTTCTAATTATGAGACTTTTTAAGATCGCGAAATTTCCATTCACATAGCATCCTAGCTGGCCGTTTACCACTGCTCCTCATGAAATGTACAACATGATCCACATCCATTGCAAAATTTTATGAACTCTGTATGATATCTCTTTAGTGGTATAGTAAAATATGTGATTTTCTTTACGCGGAACGAATGCACCTTGTAGAGTGAAATCACTAAGCGCTAATGCAAAGAATGATCAGGCTCCAAATTATTCGGAAATTAGAAAACTTTTTTAAAACCTAAATATCTTCTTTTCCTAAGTATAAAATATAAAGAAGACGTGATTTTCTATTCACTGACTAAAAGAAAGCATATTTTTACTTATGGTTTCTATAAAATATATTTGAATTTCCAAGACCATCGAAAATCAATGCGAAAAATGCATGCTACATAAGTAGCAATTTTTTATCAAGCACGCATTCTACAGGAGATTAAAAGGAAGTGCATTTAAAAGCCGACATCCTGCCATGTCGGAAATTTTATAAGAGTATGACACAAGATAAGCAATATTACAACCGCGATCAAGTAATTATTCCTAATCGAAAACGCATTTCAAAATTTCAGCCAACATTTCTTGAGATAGGTCACTCACTGTAAGTGGTTTACAAAGAACAATAAAAAGCGATAGGTATGTAATATATGAAATTGGTTAAATTATGATAGGACGTAGTGGATAGGAGTGGAGATAGCATCCTTTGCGTCCGCTTAAACCCTAAAATTAACCCGAAAACCGAAGCCCAAATCATAATCCTAACTTGAAAATTGAAAACAATTAACCGGTACCATAATCCTAACTTCAAGCGTAAAACGGAAGTCAGATGGGCCAGATGTGATTATGGAGCCCCACAAAATAGCCCCAGTAAACAAACTCCCAGACGGGGCCTGGCTACCAACTATGATCTAGCCGAATTTTTGTCACCGTTAATATGCATTTTAGTATGTACGGACATCTAAGGAAAATTGGAGAAGATACGCACCACTCAAGCGGTCATTTTGCGTCGGGTTGTTTCTTATTGACAGCCAGCAAGATGCGCATGTAAAAGGCGGTAAACTGGCGCGACTAAAATGTTTTGAAACAATCCTGCTCGTTATTCACTACTACAGCTCCGTCCAAACAGCCGTTTTTTGTTGAACACACATTTATTAATTCCAACAAACATTACGTTAAGCCGGTATCTTTTCTTTCATTGTCTCCTTAGCAAAACTGACCGTCATAAGGCATAATCGGTACAAAACAACTGATGTCTTCTACTCGCCTTGTTCATTCAAGATTTTCTAGTAGTTTGCATCTTGAACACCGCTCTGGATATGCAACTGCCAAAAGAAATGTGTATTGTTTTACAATAAGGGCAAAAATACGTGACGTTTTTAATATGTATACTTTGTCAGCCTACTTAGGGGGGGGGCAGAATAAGTAATATGGCCGTTTTGATTTCCAGCAAACGGCCGCAAGACAGTGATGGCCTAAACCACGGAGATTTCAATTTATTATGTACAATACTACCCATGACTTTGCACAATAACAGTTAGTAACTAGCGCATAGACATGCATCATGTTTGATGGTTCGAAAACAGGAATCCCTGGTTTAACTGACTTCTTGTGAAATGCAGCCAGCAAGCGCATTAAGTAAATGAGCATTGTTCTAAGATTTGAGTAATGTGGATGGTCGCAAGTTAAAGGGATGTTGTTAAATTCACTAAGTGGGTGTTTAAACTATATGCATATCTAGCCGTCATGGTACGCGAGTTATGAAGTCAAGGTTAACCCTGACTGAGACTATACCAAAACATGCAAAACCCATCATACTAAGCTAATAATCCAATTAGGAAATGCAGAAGTATTTCGAAAATTTAAATCGATTACCTCTAGAATCCAATAACTCGTCTATAAAGCAGCATTTAAAAAAACAACAGCTTAAGCGCGATTCCACTTGCAAAGTTTTCTAATGCGCTTAAAAAGGGTCATTAGTCATCTTTATTGTTTCGTGTGGAGATATATTGATAATAATTGACGACTTGATGAAATAATAGAATTGTTCTTTTCCGTCTTACTTAAATAGCGTTTTTCAAGGAATAAAGTGTACGTAATCTACATACATGGCTCAAGATATTCAAAGCAAAAAATAGTTTAAGTAGCTAGATAAACGACTGTTTCTTTTTAATTTCATATTTTAAGACAACCGTTTACTCGCTAAACGATTTTTAAAAATTCAATTTTCACGGTATTTTGTAAAATACATGCTTCTAATCAAGGACGTGCCTTATTTAGACAAAACGACCTTTTGAATTTTCGGAATAACAAAGAGGCAGTTAGCCATTAGTGGACATGTAAATCTTAGCTTTATTCATTTCAACCAATTGCAAAAATCAAGGTGATCTTGCCGGGATTCCAAATCGCGTCTAACCACCCGTTCTACGAGATCCCATAGCGAGCCGTTTTTTGGGACTAATGCAATTAGCGTCTGCTTTTTTCGTTTTTTTGTTTTTGAAAGATGAACCTTCAAGACCAGACTTTTGCCAAGCACTGCTTTAACATATTTAGCGACAAACGTGGTTAACATTTTGACTAAACTCTCCCGCGGACGAGACCGCATCTAGGAAAATTGATGTGTTAAACGCGAAAAAATAATATGATGCTGTCTAACTCCAGTTCTACGACAGGTCTATATTTGGCTGCCAGATTATGCGTTTAAATATCAAGACTAATGCATTGTAAAACCACCGGAGTTGGAATTGTATTATGAATAAATATTAATTAATTTTTGTGTTTTTCATTTTACCTCTCTTCTATGCACAACTGGCATGTCTTTTTTTCGTAAATCCCTTGTGACAAACGAAGTTTCGAGTATGTATTATGCGCGAGTCTCAGGCCACACAGGCGAAGCCCCACCGTCAGATTAAACGAATCAAACTTGATTTGTGACGTTCATCGCTGTCATTTGTTTGTCAAAGATATCAAAATTTGTGTGTATTTGTGCAACAATATAATCTTCGCAGCTAACACACTAAGTTCATCCGCAATCCAGCTCTGACAATTTATGCGGGCCCCGTAATTAAATTGGATTAGCTACCGATTAGGTAGGAGGTGAAAGTGTTTTAAGTAGCCCAGAAAATCGCTATGCAAAAAATTTGGCCTACTCAGGCACTTGAAGTTACTATTGGCCATGGTAACAGATCACAGATGGTGTTATGCAGTTAGGGTCCTTAACAACTGAGATTGCGGGATCCCCCCAGGGAAACGTTTGCTCTCCAGATGGAGTAACCTACTCAGATACAAAATCTGTCCTATAAAGGATTCCGCGTGAAACTTGCAATAAACTGCATTGAGCGTGAACCGCGAATAAAACAAATGATCTCAGATTTAGTAATTTTATTGTAAAAAGCGACCAGTTACCTTGCGATCATGGCGCGTAGGCAATGCATCGGAACTGACAAAGGACAAAATCAACGCTCATGTAAAATATCCCAAAATAATGCAAGATAGCAATTTAGTTTGTGCAATTCAGTTGGTGAATCCAAGACCAAACGTTTGGTATTGCGGCTGACTACAGTGCAGTGCGATGAAAGTGTCACGCGGAATGTTGTAGACAAACATATTTTTCAGACAGATAGACGCGATCGTTGGAACAAATTCTTTATTCGACTGAAGTCTGAGATTCTCACTTGAATCCATTACCAAAGGCAGAGGCGTGACGTGATCGCAGCGGTAAAATGAATCCTCAGTCAGACGGAAGCGACGGACGAGGCCAATAACCTTATCCGGCTCCCAGGCCGCGCAAAGTGCTGTTCAATGCCGAACGTGTTGCGCCTGAGGGACTCCGGGCCACTAGGGACAGCGTTATCGTGCCAGCGGACAAGGGGCGTTCCACGGTTGTTTTGGACAGGACAGACTACTTTCGGAAGGCCAAACGTTCACTAAAGGATCGACAGTTCTACGCCCTTGCTTAACCATCCTGGTAAAAACGCTGACACGGGAAATCAGTTCGACGATGTTGGCATTGGATAACTCGGGTAAATATTGCCGGCTGACTGACGCCTGGCGAGAGCCCAACACACAGCTTTCGCCTGCTATTATGGCCTTTTCTGTGTGCCCAAAGACGGTTTTCCCTCCGGCCCATCGTTTTACCCAAAGGAACTCCGACGTACGGACTGGCAAAGTGGCTGTTTCGGCGTCTTAAATTTTTGAACGCAACTTCAGGGACTAGAGTCAGTACATCAGTACGATTCCTGGAGAGACTTAAAGGGGTTAGCCTTCTGCCAAGTGACGCTCTGGTTTCATTTGATGCCACGTGTTATTTTCCTTCTATTTTGAATGACCTGGCAGTCGAGACTATCGAAATACTCCCACAAGACAAATACGAGAAAATGGAAAATCGCCTTCGACAAGCCCAAATCCTCCATCATCTGCAGTTTATTTCAAGACCTTAATTTAGGTTTGACTGAGCAATCTACGAGCAGATGATGCGAACGACAATGGGTTCGCCGATTTAGGGACTCATAGGTGGGGCGGCTCTAAAGCGGCTGGAATCGCTGGTTTTCCGACACTTTAGATATAAAATCTGGACTCGGTATGTGGATGATACATTCGTAATCATCAAACGGGATCTGGCGGTGGAATTCAAGGAACCTCTCAAAGTCATTTTCTCGGGCATCCAATTAACGATGGAGGATGAGATAAGTAACCAGCTAGTCTTTCTTTATGTCCTTGTCTGCCGCAAAGATTGTGGTGGTCTAAAAACCAAAGTATAGAGGAAGGCGGAAAACACGACGCAAGAACTGAGACACAACAACAACCACCCAATCAGTCACAAACGCAGTTGCGTAGGGACTCTATATTGGCGTGCGGAGACAAACTTCAGTGAACCAGAAGACAAGGTTGCTGAATAACAATACCTGCAAAGCGTATTCAAAGCCAACCGCTGCCCGCTATCTTCGTCAACCACTGTTTTCCTAAACGATACGACAGACGAAATCCGACCGGCCCCAAACTTTGGCGGGCTTTCTCGTACCTGAAGAATGTCTCAGAAACCGTCAGCCGTCTTCTCGTACGCTTCAGAATTAGAGTAGCACACAGAACGGAGGCATTGTCACGGCAAGAAACATCTGGAGTCGTTTACCGTATGCAGCGCTGCTGTGGGCAGAACAACTATGTCGGAGAAACCGGAAAACGACTCTGGACGAGTATGGCCTAGCACGCAACAGCAGTGGGGAGGAACGACGCCAGCTCCCAAGTCGCAACTCACTCTAGGGGACCCAGGCGCGCATTTAAGTTCGACGAAGCAGACATTCCTGCTATATGTGACAACCGCGTGAGGTGCGAATTGTTAGAGTCGTGGTTTTCTGGTTCTCAGTGAATTAACAAGCGCAGTGACCTCCCCACTCCATATTCGGCGCTGAGACTTTGTCTAGGCAAGCTATTTAGTTGGGAGGACAGCGTGCTGATGACCACTGTCAATATCAGCGAGCAAAACTGCTAAGAGTCTATACGGATGACGACATCCGGTCGTCAGCAACTTGACTGCGGGCGATGAGCGTGGGGATCGATAATTTTGACCGGCACACAAGCGCATCGTAGCTGCACGGCAACTGCATCGTTCAACACCTGGCCAATCAATCCGTGATGCACTCTGGAGCTTTAAACTGTAATAGGCATGTAGCGGCTTATCAACTACATCCTTAAAATACGGCAGCACCTGAGAAAATCTCCACCCTTAACTGACTCTGTCGCTCATGTTGAATTCGAGCGAGAATCCGAAACGTCATGCTAAGAATGCTCTTGTTCCAGATATCGTGTTTCCTTCTTTGCATGTACTGCCTGGAACTCGCCTCTTCGCTTCTATAAGAAAATATATTTTTAACTAAATGCCTAACCTCGACATCAGCGCATACAATCTCCCTAGGTGATCCCACAACCGCGGATGTTAAAATTGCAGATTATTAGGTATAACGAGTTTTACAATAATGCTTTTTTTGAACAAAACGAATTAAATCGACTCAAGTCTGTTTGTAACAAAAAATCACAGCCTGGTCGACAAAAGCGTCTTTTCATTCACATTCTTCCTAATTGCCCTAGTTAAGGTGTTAGTTTCAAGTAACGGCAGGCTTTTAATTGCACATATTCAAAGCTACGTATGCAAATGAATTATGGTTAAAATAGCCTGTGTAAGTTTATAATTATTAAAAGCCAAACAACGTTAACATATTGTCACAAAAACTCGTGCTTTCAAGAAATTAAAAATGATTTGTTGAATGTTTAGCTCAAAAGTATTAAGGAAAGCTCTTTGTCTAAACCCCCAAAACTGAGGAGATAGCTCTTCAACTGATGTTTCAGAATGCAAACCAATCTGTATACAAAATATAAGTTTAAAAATGTTATTTTACAAATGATAATTAGCTTGAACTGCCGCTTATGAAAAAATGCAAAAAATCTTATTGTTTTCAACAATGCTTCTGGTAAACCATTTAAACTGCCATTTCACGAATATCTATGAGACCTCTCATTCAAGTGCCAAAATTAATCAGTCATTCCTCACAATTTCCCTTCTTTCACTTCTCAAAAAGTCATGAAATATTTGTTATGTGCAACAAGTAAATTATGCAATTGGTACCTTCCATACTTCTTGCACGTCGTCTCGTCAACGAATAACCCGGGTGGATGTTTGGGACCTTCTCTATATTAACTCAGCGTAACCGGTCCTTCTTGTGATCCAGTCATGCACTTTTAACAGTTTTCACTTTCTGTATGCTACCCTCGAATCCGTGGGCATTTCACACAGCACATAAACTTAAATGAAAAAATACCTCATTTTATTAAGCTATGTGTTAATATCCCCGGAACTCACATCACATGTGACAGTAATTGGAATAAATGCATTAATTTGAATGAATGCCCATGCAGGTGGATAGCAGCTGTTCCAGCCAATGCCAAACACATGTCAGCGTGTATTCTAGAATAGTCAGAGCAGCGTTAGGCAACATTGTGCTTTCTCCATTTTAGCCAACATCTGTTTTACTGACAAACATCCGGGAATGCTGTTGGCATCGAAACGATACCGAAAACAATTCTGTTGGATTTTATTCCTGCTGCTTTCCCTCATTTTGATTTTTAAAATATTGAGTAGCATCGCGTTGAGAAGAATAATTAGCCCATTTGTCCTACGAAAACTGTCTATGACGACATCCTCCGAGACGCTAAATTACCGCGACATTTACCATAATCGGTACTGTACCCGGCAGAATTCAAGCAGAATGGCATATGGCTATGCTTCGGTTATCCGACAGATGCGCTGGATTACGAGCAACAACCAGACGGCAAGTTCTTTAATCTCTATATTTTTTGTTTATATTATGTTTGGGCAATGACAGTTGACAATATGAATTGCGATCACGTACCAGTTGAGGGGCATTGCATTTCCTCTAGGAATCTAAATGTAATTCCTAATGAAATGTGCAACACCCTGTCCGACGCACATTACAAACCTATTGCCATGACCTATCAAAAGCACATTTACTTGGGGTCATTAAATCCACTTTGTTTCGTATCATGCACGATAGTGGCATTTGATGAACTATCCAAACTGCAAGCAGACCTTCGACGCAAAATGTAGATGTCCAACGTCTGCTCTAAAACCAGATCAGATCGCTGAAGACAAATATTCCTGTCGTTCTGAACGATCTCCAGCTCCGTAAAGACGACAGTGTTTCATGGCTCATATACGAAACTGCATCATACCGTAGGGACTTTATTGCATCGGGTGTATCACTGGCTGGTGTGATGGCAAACCAGTCACGAGTTCCTTCACGTTTATTGTGTTAGTTTTGTTTATATGCGATAATTGTGGAAAGTTTAATCCTTTTGCCATTCTCAGGTGGCGCAAAATCTTCAAGATTGAACTCCTATTTTTAACGACAGTCAGCATAAAAAAGACCCCCAAATATGTATTTCTTGTTACACTGGGCGAGACCCTGTCCTGGAATTAACTTATATCTTTATGTGTAAGTTAATTATGCAAATTCGTTTTGAAACACATTTTTCATGCTAGGATTCACTAGGGACTTGCAATACGACAATGGACGGACAGCTAGCAGGTAATGGTCTAGGCGTTGTTGCCAGTTTCGGAATTCCTTGGCGATTGCTGTCGGTGTTGACTTACGCACAACTTCAGTCATTTTATTTGAATACAGGTCTCAGAAGAGAATGGTCCACTCATCTTCTATGACAACAGATCTCTATGGCGCAATTTGTCCTCCAAGGGCTGCGAATATTACTGCAAATTCTCCACAAATTTTGTGGATTATCGGAAAGCCCGCCTGGCAGTTTTCACACAAGATCCTCCAGAGACTGCGTTGCCAAAACCTGACAATCAAACATGGGCATTTGAATCTGGAGAATCCCCATTTCACATGCCGCGGATCCCGATGCATTTGAGGCAACACGTAAGGTTCCACAACTTAAACATCACCATAAACGCGTCTGTTTCAGCAAATATACCACTGGCTTCTTTGGTGTCAATAAGTCAGTAATGTCATTAGACGAAAATACGTGTTGGACGACTGAATAGTAACCGCTGACAGCACACACGCGCCGTATTGATCAAGAATTCGCGAACATGCGATTGTTGGCCTGCGTATGCTAGGCGTAGTATATGCGTCTGCGCTTAAGGTCCTTTTTGCGATAAGTTAATCAAAATGTGGGAATATTTGGTTTACTTTTATTCCCACCAGAGCAGACGATTGTTTGGCTATAGTCCTGCAATCTACTACAGACGCATTTGTCTGACAACAAAATTTTCCAAGTCGGTAGTCTTAGTCATGCATTTAAGTTTTGGGTATTCATGCATATAACTTGGTATGACGACAAGCGCCTCAGAAAGGACGTTCGATGACACCCCTCCTGTGCAACTGAAATGTGAAATACATGCACGGTAGATGCGTGACTAATTCGAAAGTTGATCGAAATAGACAATGCGTATTTGATTTACCTAGGTAAAATACGTAGGTGGTCATACAGCAGAATTCTGGGACACGTCAGTCACGTTTGGGGGTCAGCGTTTTGATGCATGCCATTCTGGCAGCCGGCAAAAACCGCACTACTTAAAAACGACCAAATACCTGATATCGATATTCATATTGTCTTTCTATACCCTTATCTACTAAATGTATTTCAAAGAAAACGGAAAACAAATATTTTTTCTTATATTCATTAAGCAAAGAAATACGTCTTTTTTAATTATCACACTAGAGGTAGGGTTCATTTTCAGTTTGAATAATTCCTCATTTTATGGGGCGTTGTATTTGTCCATTTATTGCTGCTGCTTACAACGTATGCTATATAATGCAATTAATTTATAACCACTTTATACAAGGAAAATAAAAAGATTCCACATCGGAGGCTTAAAACGCCAGTCCAACTGTCGGTTGCGTTCAAAATTGCACGGAAATTCAAAGATTTTAACAGCGAAAGGGTACACTTACCCCAAATATGAAATTTGAAGAAGACTTTTTTTCAAGAATTGAATATACGAATAAAACGTTCGGCTAATTCTTCATATAATACATAGTCCAATAAATACGTTGGCTAATGATCAATAAAAATAATCTAAATTATTTCAGAGATCATTTTTATAGTGTGGGTTTTCCAGACGAGAAAAAGGAATACATTCAAAAGCCGGCATTTCGATATAAATAAAATATCCTGGGATTATTCTGCAAGATAACGATTACCAAAATATCGCATAAGCCGTACTGCCGAGTCGAATACACGCCTTAAAATATCTGGTCGTCCGTATAACGGTAACCAGTGAATCTCCTTTCTCTTCAAATCTTATTCGGTCAGCTGTCCATATGCATGTCAGAAATACGCGGTTTCTGTTTCAGAAGAGGCTTGATCAAGGCATTTTTCAAAAGACAGATTGGCGAACACACGTTAGCTTTCGATACATCCTCATCAGGCCTATAATGTTGCATTGCTTCGAAATGATTAAAAGGAAAATTCGGGCAAGCCGAAGTTAATAATTGGTTGGGGTTTGGGGGCAGGATCTGGTGAATGAGGTGGAAAACGAAATTAACGTCAGTGTCAGGGGGGAGAAGGGGATGGTGGGCACTGGGACGGGTAATCATTCGCAGGCGGCTAGCATGGTCGTTTTGACCCATGGTAACTTTGGGGTCTATACAAAGTTCTTTTGTGCACATAGAACGGGTTTGTATAGCCTGATTGCAGCCGCCTCTGCTCTAGCCAAGAGACGCTGTCCAAGTGATTTTGGGTAGCTTAACTGGACCTTGTATATCACTCGGAATGCCTGTCCGACATCCACACAGTGATCTGTGTCTACCATGTGGGCGAGCATAGAGCTGTTGACGTTCTTTATTTGGTCCTTTCCTAACCACGCTGGAAGGTGTTCTCTCATTTTTTTTGAACAAACGCTGGCTTGTGCGACCAATATATTCAGCCAACAGGAGCAGATGCAGGAGTAGATGCATATAGAAGTGTTCAGGGCTGGCGATTTTCTCCTTGCCGTCTCTGTGTAGGATAGGACTAGTTGAGAAGAATACACGAGCGTCCTATGATGAGTCGGCGTTTGTGTAAAGGATAAAGGCAACAACGGATTTCTCTGGCACAGTTTTTCCTCCGAGGGTTGCAAATACTACTGCAAATTCTCATTAGATTTTTCAAAATATCGGAAAGCTAGCCTGACAGTTTTCGTGCAGTATTCCTCCAGCGACTGTGCTGCCAAAACCCAAAAAACAAACGTGTGCGTTAGAATCTAGCGAATCGCCTTTTCACATGCTGTGGATATCGGTGAAATTGATGCATCATGTAATGTTTCCAAAATCTAAAAATTGTTACAAGAATAAGCGCTTCAGTAAATGAACCAGTGACTTCTCTGGTTCTAATATCTCAATAATGTCACTAGACAGCAACTAGTGTAGGATGACTTAATAGTAGCTAATGATGCTCACTTAAAACCGGCGTAATCTGGTGAGAGTACACTGTAAGATGACAGTTTGAGGATCACTTGTAGATCTTGTTTTAATTGTGGATGTGCTTATTCAGGATTTAAGCGGTTAAACTGAAATAAGAACCAACATGCTTGGACGGTTGCCACACTGTGTATTTAATTGTGATTAGCCGCAGGTTACGTCGGGTTTCATCAGCAGGACTCACCATCGCTAGTGGGTGAAATTTTATATTTTTGGTTTTGCTGTGTCCATCCAGTATGTGATGACTTAACTAGAATGGTATTATGGACAAATACAAGGCAGACGGGAAGGGCCATTTCTGGCTTATTAGGCGTCGTCATTCAGTCATACACATACCCGAAGTGTGGAACACCCGGGGTTCGATCGCGCGACATGTATGAAGATCGATGCCTCTAACCACGAAGCCACGTACTCGTTGTCTTGTCAGATGCGATCGGGAAGATAAAATGGTTCAAGGACGCTCACAGGATCGTTTCTGCGGAACGCATTCGTCATGTTGTGCCTTATGTAGAACATGTATAATATATGCCTTCTTTTACTCATTTGGTAGAAGAACACGGTGTCCTTACAACTTATAATCAGAAAAAAGGATAAGCTTTAGCTTTAAAAAGTATCTAAATATGAGTTTTTTAAGAAAAATAATTTCGTGGTCATTTTTTGCATGGCGAAGATTATGCAGACGACTGAAAATAAATGCACTTAAACTCCGGAACCCTGATCTGACTGGAATATCTACGGCTTGTGCGACGCAAGAATCAATATTATTACTGCCTAAGTAGTATTTTGTAATCAAATGCACGTCTCATAATTCAAGCTTCACACAAAAACAGTTATTAAAGCCATCCGCTGGTATGCTCAACTGAATCTTTGTTCGCCACGAAGAGCTCTCGATTTGCTTGCAAGAAATGCGCTGTTTTCATGTCAGAAAAGTTCTAATCATAGTATACGTGTATACGCAAAACAATAACATAAGCGTGTTCGTCTTGTTTACGATATCTTTTCCTTAAATAAACAAATTCTGGAATGCCAAAGTACATCTCGTATCTACGATCTTCAAAACTAATGGACGCTTTTTTTTGTTCATTTCTAGTTCAAAGTATTTCTGACAACTAAATCTGATTCACACGTTCCCTGGGGTTATGCGATCTTTATGGCAAATGACGAACCGGATAAGACTATTTCCCCAGAAAAGCAAATTCGCATGTTGACTGAGAAGAGTCTTCGCTGGTTGCCGGCGAATCATATGCAGCGCAGAAAAAAGGTCGTTGCCTTAGTGTCGAACTCAAACCCTAGGAACAGAAGGATAGAATATATTGAAGAACTTGCCAAATACATCGACGTAAGTACAAGTCAATTTTTTGCTGAACATATGAACAAGTGCGGCAGTCTTCTTAGTGCTCTAATTTTGAATGATTGGACAATCGTTCTATAGGGCTTCAAAGCATAGACACTGCTAGCGAGATAACTATATTTGACGGATTTGTCAGGCTACAGATAATACGGCGAACATTTTGAAGAATGCAGCCGTCCGATGATTATAAGATAAATGTGGACGAAGGGAAACAATAATGTCGCCGGCTCCTGGCCTTACCCGAATTGTGAAGTACAAACTTTCGTCATTTAAATAAAAGGTTCCATAGAACACTGTCTAGTGGGCTGAATATTGAAAGAAGAACGTCGAACTCAGTAACTGAATAGGTTAGACCACTGAGGTAAATTTAAAATTCACATAATGATAGGGCAAGATAAAATTTGCGTTCGCCAGTCATTTGCAAAAAAAGGCAATTGCAGATAGGAATTGATAAATTAGTCCGACTTTAGAAAATGAGATTCGACCGCAAACTTGCACGCATTGAGGTGGACGAAAAGCTGTAGTCAATCCAACAGCAGAAGCATTCACAGTTCTGCTGAGGGTCTAGCAAAGTACGCAATTGCGATGGAAATCTCTTCAAAGAAGTCATTTAGGGAACATGGAGAAACTTTCATTAGGGGAATCGTAATTTTTTCTCTCTTCAGCAAAATTGACCGACTAGATGGAAACAAGTTGGCACTTTATTAAAAGCAACTGCAAAAATGGTTTCCGTATTCTGTTGTTTTTATTTAGGTGGATGTCTACGGACGCGGGCGGCGTTACTGCCCGTCGGATAGTGACGCCTGTCTCCGACAACTTTCAGTACAGTATAAATTTTATCTCGCATTTGAAAACTCCGATTGCAAGGATTACATTACCGAAAAGCTGTTTATCAACGCTCTAATGTAAGCCAACAGGGTTCTGTTGACAACCGCTCAATAAATCTACATTATATTCCTTCAAATATTCCAGCAAAAACGTAGTATCTGCACCACGCAGTTGGTTTCTTGACGAAAGCACGCCTTTTCAGCCACCATGAGGTTCGCTAACATAAACCAGAAGAATCCTTAACATTAAGTTCTAGTCTGACAGATGTATGCTTTCGCTTATTTGCCGCACTAACTGTACCGTAGCAACATTTAAATAGCCATAAGCTTAAGAGTGTAGTAGAAAGCTACAGGCGTTCAGAGGTCAGGAGTCAGAGTCCGCTTCTGTCACGGGCTTGAGTAGGGAGAGTGGGACGGTGACTGGCAACTGCCTATGTCTCTGTGGGCACACACGCACTGAGTTATTTGCTGTAACCTGACGTGCCGGGGGGTGCGAACACACATTCTGCGGATCCTTGACGCTTGCATAAGGTCTTTATACGAGCACGACTTTGGGTTGACTAACCGTATGACCACTGCTTCTCCCGTCGCAAATATTCGTTGACGTGGGAACTTCGAGTGTTTCGTCGACACTTTATAGATGACTCGGAATGCTTCGTTGACATCTACTTTGGTGTCGGCTGTAAACGAAGTGAGGTGTAATTACACTACAGATGAACTTTTCGCAGCCTGATTTAATCAGGCAGGATGACAGTCTCGCATCCACGTGGATAGCAGCCTGGTTCTGCGATCAATATAACCTGCCCCCCATGAGCACGTGGTAGAGTAGATGCACAATAAAAATGTCTGGATGTGCAGTCTCTCCTAACCTTCAATGCGAGAAGACGCGGTGCCTGAAAAAATCAACCTTATCTTAACGGCTGAGTACGTGCGTGTGATAGCAGCGTTTAAGTGACGATGAAAAAGATTACTCGTCAAATCCCACTAACATCCCTCTCGCGGAACCGATAAAATATCACAATCGGATTACCGCTCGGATACCTAAAGTTATTGCTGTTTCACTGCATGTCAAATGTCTAAATCAGATTCCATGATCATTTTTACAGCCAAACTGACAGCGCAGCAATGGGATCACTTCCTGTATTCCTCCTAGCCGACATCCTTGTTGAAAAACGAGAGAAAGATCGGCTTTTGTCCAGTCACTAGGACCTTTATCACTCTGGCCCATGTTACTGGGAAGGAATACATGTAATAAGCTATAAGATAAGCATTTTCTAAACCCGCGTCTCAGAGTCTTGCTGCCAACGGATTGAAGTTTACGTATATCGCCATGGAGAATTGCCTTATGTGAAGGCAGTAAACTATTAAGCATTAGGCTGCCGAAGCATGCTGCGTCGTCGCATGACATTGAGGTTAAAGAGACTCCTCACGGCACACCTTCAACTCTGACATTCCATTCCCCGTCTCTGCGACGTCCAAAGTAATCCCACAAAAAGTATTTATAATCCTAACGGTCACACAGTCGAATGTAGCCTACTATTTCTCATTTCGCCTTTGTATTTCTGTGCTAGTTTATCCTCCAAGCAGTTTCAGTTGCGCATAGTATGTAAACTATTAGCAGTCAATTCCTAAGTTTCTGGAACTTCGCATCGAATGACCTATTTGGTAAATAACGTCTTCTTAATCTGACCACCGGTTCGATGCCTCTGAAATTGAGGTTAAGTGATATTTTACTGACCACATGGCACGCCTTCCACTCTGGAGTTTTAGTTCGCGTGCCAACCGTTCTCAATCATTGCGTTAATAATAGTTATATTTTAAGTAGGCACCAAGTGAAACACACCCCGACAGCTCTGAATTAGTATTTGCATTTGTGCGCAAAACTGTTCCTTCAAAAAATCTTAACTGCGTATAGAATGTAAATTGTCACCAAACAATTCCTTTATTTCTGTAATTTGTCACTTAATGGCTCATTCAGTTGTTATTGTCAGGCGTGCTCTAATCTTGACAACTATTATTTACATCTTCTCAAAGGTACGGCATGATTCCAGTGGTGATGGGTGCACCGAGATCAAGTTACTGTGCCCTGGCACCGCCAAATTCCTTCATTCACGTTGATGACTTTTCATCTCCGGCCGACTTGGCAGCCTACCTGCATTGGCTCGACCAAAACAACACTGCTTATGCATCTTACTTTGTCTGGCAAGAATACGGGAAGATTGTAGTAAGGGCACTAAATGGAACTGTTCGAATGTAACTTTGTTTACCGCTCGTGATCCAAAAATATTACTGTGTGCAATTAGGCAGTTCTCGTCCTAGATGACTATAAGACATATTCACCATCATACTTTAGTCCATCGATCTTTCTAGTGTGTGACATGCATTTGATTGGGTGCGCAGTGTAAGCGACTGCACGGATCTTTAAACAAGTCGCACTAATATTGTATTTAAAACGCATTTCTTGGGAAGAGCCATAAAAGGGGAACCATGAATGCATAGGACATTACAAAAGGACATTCAAGGAAAGGTTTGGCATAGCACGACGGACGAACGAATCCATGTGCTGTATAAAGAGGTTTATACCGTGGATATGCAGAAAATATTAACCGAAACTATAAGTCGTGTTTTCAGTTGGCCTGAAACTACTTAAATAAGGTTGTCGAATTAATTGTAATCTGGAATAATATAAAGATATTCCGACTACGCCACGAGATATGCTGCCGAACAAGCATCATATTTACCGCATGCGTAAGTTATATTCCTAAGAAAAGGAACGCTTAATTAGCATGAAGTTTCTCACCAATTTGTGGTATTTTTATATATTTAAACGTATTTTATACAAAACATTAACAAACATATTATTTCCTTCCTACTGTGAACTCATTGCTTAAACAATCGAATTTCGTTCAACTTTTAAAGGGGTTTGCAATTCCGGCCCTAAATCCGGTCTGCCTTTGCATTGCTTTTGGGATTTCCAAACAACTAGCTGTAGAATCATGCACTTCTGTTTTGTTTTTAAGAAAACCAGGATGTGTTCTATGTCCGGCCAAGAAGTTTCCTAGATCCTAGCACTGAGTTAGTAATGCGAAAAAATTCCCTGGTGACTATAATATTCTAGAACCAGAATGCAAAGTGTGAAGTAGAATGGAGCACCGCCAGCACCATTGGACCTGAATGTTGTAAGTGCTTCTGAGTAAATGTTATAGGGTATGGGAAATAACACAATAAACTTTAGTTATTTGACTTACGCAGGTTGTGCCAACTCAAAATCACAGCACAGATTCGGACGCCTGGCAGATTGACGAATTTTATTTAAACGATATCCTAACATGACATTTTTTACAGATTTGCGATATTCCTGTATATGTAGATGTATTTTATAGAAGATATCAACGACAAAATTTTTTCTTTCCTTCTGTAAATTTGGCATTTAAGCAAACTAATGTCGCTCAATTTTTAAAAGTTTTTGTAATTCAGGCCCCAAATCCGGCCTTCCGTTACACTTCCTTTCAGGATTTCGTATCAACATGTTGTAAAATCATGCACCTCTGTACTGTTTTTGAGAAAGCGAGAATGTGTTTTAAGCCTAAACACGTATTTTGCTAGACCCCAACACCAAGTACGTAGTGAGAAAATATTCTCCGATGACTATAATTATCTAGAAGTAGAATGTAAAGAGTGAATTAGGCGCCTAACACAGTGACGGGATTTATTTAAATAAAATAGGTAAAATCCGGGATCTTGCTACGGCCACTTATCTGTAGTTAAACATTGTAGATTTCAGATTACATCCTAGATTTGTAAGAATTACGCGGTCATGTCACAATCTTGAATGCACACTAAATGGCAGATGTCATCAGCAGACCAAATAAACAACATCGAGACTGAGTCAAAGGCTATTGCGGAAACCTCTCATCTCGGACAACAGAGCAGTCAGCAGAGGTCACACGGAATATCCGCTTTCGGGCGTACGCAGTTTGGGCCGGGAGGCGTCTGATAAAGACCAACGGAGCTCAATCCCTCTATGTTTGTCAGTACATTGTCTCGTAGAAGGCGTATTGGTTATGTTGCCTGCTAGAGGTGACCAACAGCTCGTGAACCCATCCAGTTCAAAAAGATTCCTCATATTGTTTGATCTTATGTTGACGGGATTTTTGAGTGTAAGCTTATTCAGGTAAATATCTTTGTCTTTCACTTGCAGGAAATGATTGATATTCACCTCTTTGTGAAACCAAAACGCACTGGTTTATTTTCGTTTTAGAACGAAACAAGGACAGACTGTCGGCTGTGTGGTTTTATGCATCAGCACCTCAGTGGGCTGTCTTCAGTCGCGCCTAACAACTTCGATTACTTTACTGATGTGTCCAGCCAGTGTAAAGTATACTGGGACATAGAAAAGAGATTCAAGAGGAGGAGAGGCAGTGCAGTAATGACTACAATTTATTTTTTGATCTTATGTGCGGGTTTGTCTATCCCGATATTGGCCTTTTCATAATTCAAAGTAAACTGTAATCGGCGCCTGAATGCATATTTTTGGTGTCTTATTATTCGAAGTACTCTTACAGTACTCCGTCAGTTCCCAAACCACCAAATGTTGCTGATATTGATTTGTTTTTAAGAATCACTTTCAAAATGACAGTGATACTAAACTGTGTAAGTTTTTTCGAAACGTTCAATGATCCTGATAAGATATTTTAAAAGGAAAAAGACCAGCGCGGTCCAAAAACATTTCCCGCGATGGTTTATCCCGGATGGACGAACTGGTTACATAGAAGGCGCCCCCTCGGGAAACCTATAAATACTGGTAGGAATGACTCTTTTCTGCAATAGGAGACATAATGCAACTTATCAGGCTCAAACCATATTTTCTAGGCCTCAGCACAAAACATTGGTTGTTTACTGAATTTTGGATGGAAACATGAAAAAAAGGACAATAAATTTACGGGCAGAGAGATCTGAACGATAAGAGACAGTTTGTCGATACAAAGGCAGGTTAAGACGGCCGGGCGTTTAAATCCGATAAAGGTAAATTCCTAGGGGAAGTCAAGATCACTTAATATACCGTTGAGTGCGAAATCATCTTCCCGCATGCGGCGTTGGTTCACTAAACCGGGTTGGCTTGTGATGGGGTTTCAGTGGCAGTCCGAACTCTGCAGCAGCCGATGCCTACCGTGTGCTGTATATCAAAGTGAGCCAAGCGCGGTTAATGGGACGTGAATTAGTTTACAGTAATGAAAGACTTGCGGATAGTTTACCAGTAACTAGTGTCAAGGCATATTCTGGAACACCGTAGGCGATATTGACAATAAGAAATAAAAGTTAGTCTCTCACTTATTTTACCACTTTGGACATTCTATTGCTACAGTACTATGTCAAGTTCGAAAATGGCAAGAGACCTCCATCATGTTAGCCAACCGCTCACAATCTGACCCGACGTCCGATGTGGCTGCTATAGCAGGAGCCTACATGCAGACAATAGTCCCAATGAATTTCGGCGTATCGGAGGCGTAGTCACCGGTATGTTTTTGCTGTCAGTACGCCGTTGAAGTGTGTTTTGCATTTTATTTCGTATTGCATGAAACAGGGTTCAAAGCACAATTAGGAATAGAGTTTATTAGTTATTAGCACTATGAAAATTCTTGACCTGTCCGTGCCAATTAATAGTGCACATTTTTTTTCGCAGACTAAGCAAAATAAAGCGTTCGCTGGCTCAAGGGAATTTTATTACTGACGTTGTAGAGAGCTGGGCCGGCTCTCCATTATCAAAGAGTCTAGTAAAAAAATCGATCAGAATTTTGAATGGACAGCCGAATTAGTTGGCCTAGGTCTGGTCGTCGTTTTCATTCTTTCGCTGTCTTGGCCCTTTAGTCGTCGTTTGTGGATGTTGGCGGCCTCCGGTGTTGTATGTCCACGCCTCAATTGGAGTCGGTTGCGTTTGTCGACGGACCTGGTAGGAATAACGAATTGTCGTACACAGTTCTATTATCTAAGTAGATGAAAATATGCATATTTAAGCGGCGCATTAATTGGTGCGAGTAGCTGGCCGACAGGCCTACCATTAAATACGCCTTAAGTAGTCTGTCGTGGGGGTGAGGGAAAACTCTCTTTTGTCTGACAGACACCCTGTCGTTAGCCAGGTCAAAATCGCGCTCTGGTATCACTATACGATGCCAGAGGTGGCTTATGCAATATCCACTTGGATTGATTCACTTCTAAGATGCAATCTGCGATGTACATACCGTTCAAATACTAACTACCTTCGATCTAAACAAAAAGTTTAAGCATCTCTTTAGTTAATTAAGTTATTGCCTCTTCACATTGCGTAAAGCTGTTAACACATGATCACCGACGTTTAGACGCCCTTGATAACCGTATGGCACATGCTTCTCCATCCACATGATTCGCGAGTTGTGAGAGGGGACTCGTGTGCTTCCAGCTACCTCTGACGAAGCGACGGGCGTGTCCTGCTCCAACTTCGTCAAATAATTCGTGTCACATGCATTGCAACCTCCTTAAATGCATATGATTGACACCCAGAGCTGTGTTTTTGATAGGGAAAGCCTCACGATCTAGATCGATGTAAGAGCAGGAAAGCCTTGGCTAAAGGATGAACGTTATCATATTCTAACTGTCACCGTGTGCTAATCGCCAGATCTCAGTAATTACACCACATACTGAATGCAGTAACATGGGGCATTGGCAGTGCACACCTAGAAATTACGCAATTATTTGGGTTCGCTGACGGTTATGTGGTTTGTGATGAAGTCGAGATTCGGAAAAGTCGATACAAAGAAAAGCGTTGTATTAAGAAGAATCCGTATGACTATATATTTGGGTTTTTTAATTCCAATTTTAGAATTTTGTCTGCCAACATTTGGATATCTTGGTGAATGATATTACAAATCAACACAAGCAGTCAGCTTGCTATACGAACATTAGCGAATTCTATATATTGCTGTGGACTAGGTCGGCACCTTGACTCCACTGTGACTCGATCGGTGAGCACCCCTCTACCATTTGTATAGTCCTAACAGGGCAACGGACTCGTGGCTCACTAATTAGAGACGTTGGACCTCTAACTAACAGGTTTCGCGTTCGAGCCTCAGGTGCACAACAATTCGGGGTTGGGCATGACTGGCTAATAAATCAGAAATTTTCATTCCAGTTTCCCTTGTCCTTGTCGGTAGTACAATCTGCCCAGTGAGATTTTATGTTAAAGCAGTAATTATGATTGACACAAAAGAACACCTCTCCAACTTTTTTCAAAATTCAGACTTTCGGCCATTTCAAAAGCAACAGTCGTTCCAAAAATATTAATAAGTTCCGAATCAATGTCATTGTTTAATCAGAGACGACTACAGTTCTGCTTGCTCTTCTGTTGGCATATGGATATTCAAATCACGCGTGATATAAAATTCGAAGCGACGCATTTTTGGAAGGAAGTCGGTATGTAACAAAGCAGATTTTTGTAATTTTGTCGCAGAGCGGAGTGGCACTTCCGACGATTTTCCCTTAACCTAAAAGCATATTATTTGAGTTCCGCGATAGGAGAAAAAAATGCAAGTATACTTGGCAGTTGATATACAACAAGATGTCTATGTTAACGAAAAATATCCAGTCAATTAAAAAAAGAGTCCACGTGTATTAACAAAAAGGCATAACTAGAACGGGTTCCAACAGGACAGCTGCCTTCGTCTTGTCTTTACGAAATCACAGGACAGCACTGATGAGGTGTTCTGCCTACCACCCCTATGTAGAAGTGACCACGTCGTTCTACTGGGGGAATAAGCATTTCTTTTTCATGTCCGAGAGGAACAATCCGACGCGGGGACTACGACCAAACGAGGGCTTGCATTACACGTATTAAGAGGGAATCAGTATTTGTTGGAGACATAGACAAGGACTGGCAACGGCTCCAGAAAGTATTTCACAGGCTAAACACAAAACAGTGTACTCTTTCACGAAAGACGTCAACAAGCAATCCTCGATGGCTAACGCAAGCCTTGAACAATAGTATGAACAAAAAGCGAATTCTGTGGAAAAAATCACTGACTTATAGAAGCACCACATACATCAGTGCTTATAAAATTCAAAGAAATCAATTCAAGTGCCTTGTTCACGGAAAGAGGAGAGGATTCAAACAAGATTTGCTTAAGCGTCCAGCGGAGAACCCCAAATTGTTCTATGATTACATAAGACAGAGCACCCTAATGAGGGACCCAAAGCCACAGCCGTTTGCGGGGTAAGCTTTTGCTGTGGATTCGAAGCTTTACTCTGCTGATTTCAAACTGTTCCTGTCCGTGATTAGCAGATTGCGGAGGTTGTCGTTAACAGTAGTGTTCCCCAAGGCTCCGTTATTGGTTCAAATCTTTTTTATTATATACGTCAACGACTGTGCAACAACTGTTAATGATTTTATAACTGGTAAATTATTCAGTCAGATAAATGTGTAAATCCAGGCGATTTTAGTGTATTAAATAATAGTCCCTACGCCTGCTGTTATGCGTATATATTAAAAAACATTGACTATAAATATTGCAACTTACATATTGCCCATGCAGAAAAAACTGGCCCTTTAGAGTGCATTCGATCTATGTAGAGGGGTTTTCTCTGTTTTGGAATGAATATTATCTAGCACTGTTCCAAGAAATGACACAGGCAGCTAGATCGTTCATATGAGTTTTGAATTTCAACAAAGAAAATCAATGTAAAACAGTAAGGTCAACGTAGACTGCGCGTAGACTAATCAATAAAATGATAAATTCAAAATGCAACATAGGAATGAAAATGGGGAAGCAAACATGCCGAGAGATTTCGTAAAATCAAAAGAGGCTCTGGTCTACCAGGGCAAGGTGAGGTTGACCACGTGATCTAACTGTTTACATATGTCGGGTCTCTCCTGCCGTATCTAGGCTGCCTTCAGTTAGGCACAGCCGTTTGCGGGGTAAGCCTCTGCTGTGGATTCGAAGCTTTACTCTGCTGACTTCAAATCGTCCATGTCACTTATTTGCAGTCTACGGAGGTTGTCCTTAACAGTAGTGTTCCCCATGTCTCCGTTCATGGCCCAACTCTTTTTATTGTATAAGTCAACGACGGTACAAACGAATTTGACTGCGATGTCGCCAAGTCTGCTGATGATATGATGATCTGCAGTAATATACGAAGTGAAGTCGACGAAACGCGATTACAGACACGCCTAAACCATCCCGAGCAGTGCCCGAATGACTGGCTTTTGCTGTTTAAATTAAACGAGTGTAACCTCCTAGGCGTCGACGAAACCAGTTCTCCTAACCACATCACCTACCGCCTGACTGGGAAACCATTGCAAATAGTCAACTTCCAGAAGGACTTGGGCGTGTGGATCTCAACATCGCGCAAGCCTGTCCCTGCATTTAACTGCATAATTAAAAGAAAATTGACACAATGGCACTTTACCAATGTTTACTTTGCGGGAATTTCACATAAATGCCTTTTAAAAATGGGATGATAGGAGGAAGTTAGGTGTTATTTTTTACATTAGGTTCAATTATGTTCGACTATGATGTAATGCAATGATTTCAAGAATGTTTCCCCGACAGTCAGTTGGTTAAAATGGGAAGGACGTTGTTTGACGTTTTTCATTGGACGTTACAGAAGTGATGGGTTGCATCGCCACCTAGGCTGAGGGACCCGATATGGAATAAAAATTGACTGAACATTTGTGAAAACTGCTCTACAAAAACCGACGACTGACCCTCGACAAAAAATCCCATTTACCCGGGAAGCTAGGAGAATATATTTTACTAACTTTTTTAATCACATATGGCCTCGACTGTTTCAGTATTTCCAAGGATTTATCTAGCCGGAATGATGTGGCCAATTTTGGCCGCCATCCCCCATAAACACGCAGAGGGAATATTGGAGATAGTGGACACAAAATTATCTTTAATGACAAAGTGCCGCTGATGCTGCTCTGCGCTCGTGCGTGTTGCCATTTTAGACCAAATTGTACTCACAATTTCTTTAAATGCAGCCATGCTAACACTTCTATCTCTTTAACAAACGTGTCGTTAAAATTACATTATACCATACTACTTAGATTAAGCAAGTACAAGTTTATTCGTGTATTCCTTACATCTGCAGATATCTAATTGCCCGTCGCATGCAATTAAACAAACAATGCTCATTTAATGTTGATTTTTTGTAGCTATGCCCCTGCTTCAATATTTTTTTGCAAATCTCTAGGGCATTTAGGGGCCTGCGAACGTCTTTAACTTCATAAAACTGGGATCGGCGGATAAACGCTAGTAGCATAATCAGTGAAAATGACTTAGTGCACTCTCTGACCACCGGTCTGTGGGCCTAGATAATTCGAGCCTGCCCAAAGGCGAAATATGTGTCATGATTTGTGCTAAAATGGAAACCTCAGAGGTCATATTACATCAGTCGTGTATGTTAATTTCCGCCCCACACAGAAGTCCATAACATGCATGTTTTAGTGCTGTGAGGAATTATGCCTAAATTAGCAAAGCAACAATCCTGTTTTGTCCTCTAGCATACAGGGACATCAACAGTTGCCTTTGTCTATCCAGATCTTATGGGATAAACACTTTCACGTCCAGTTGTTTCGAACTTCGTGTGTTTGACCCTTGGTGTTCAAACGCATACGCCAAAATTAACATGCGTCAATCCTACCCCCTATTTGAGCACGTCTTCATTTCCGGCTCATACATGTGCGGCCTTAAAACCACGCAGTCTTTTGAACAGTTAGGACAGATCCATAATGGGTGGTGGTTATCCATCTGAATGTCCTTCTAAACGGATTCGAAGAGGAGGACGAATACGGCGTGAAATAACAACGTTAACTTCCACGGGGAAAAGAAAATAGGTAACATTGACGATGCTCTACTGAGAAGTAAGACGTGTTAACTTTGATGTTCCACGATACCATATTAGCAGTACATGCACAACGTAAAAGCCCGTACACTTGTTGCACATATATTTTGCCGCCGCGTAACACATTTGCGAGGGTTTCCGTTCATCGAATGCTCCTCGGCATACCGGAGTACTTTCGGGTAAATATTTTAGTCTATAAGTTGTCGCTTTTTAATATCCTCAGAAATTAGATAGCAATTACCAATCTGTTGAGAGGACGGTGTTTCTTTGTTTGTGAATCAAAAAACCCACTTTAACTGGCACAGAGATTTTTATTTGCTGCAGTGACTCTCAGTCTACATCCAACAAATTGCACGATGCAATTTCGGTCATTACCAAACACAAACACCCTAAACAAGTCGTAAGTTCAGCTCGGGACCGCAATAAAGAGTGTCTGCAAAGTGCTTTTGAAGTCTTGGTCAGGCCTTTTCACAGTAGCAACCTATGTTGTATCCATCGGGCACATTTAAATTGAGCCACGTCACCAGTTTGAGATTATTTCCTTTTTTTGCCTGTTCTCGGCGTGATCAATTTCAGTCACCGTCATACTCGCCACCTCCTATAGCAGGCATCTTCTATGCATTCCTGAGCATCCTCAGAATGCTGTAAAACTGAGAGGTGAATTACCCAAAAAGAGATTGACATCCAATAATATTATAGCCATTGCAACATCCATTCGAATGCACACAAACGATCTCTCCTTAGCAGCGTTAAGAAATGCTTTAATGTTCGACATGTCAAACGAATTTCTGAACTTTTATTATTGTTGTCCTACAATTGAGTACGCTCTATTAAGAACTAAAAACATAGATATTTTCTGCGGAACAACTGAAGCGCGATGGTTCGCAAAGACAAACGACTTGAGTGAAGAGAAACGTAGTTGCACTGTCGAGAACTGCATGCATTGGGAACGCCTAGCAGGAAATTATATCTTCTCACATACTAAATTGCCTTTGCGTTACAAGTTTTGCTCAACGACAGGATCATTCATCTTTTCAGCAATCGGCTTGGCAGAAAAATATGGATTTATATTAGGTCTATATGGCGAACGAATACACAGTTATATTAAAGACAAAATATGACTGCGAAAGTTGAATTTACTAATGACGTGATCAACTTTAAGACACGCCTTCAAATATGACGCCCAAATCGGTATGACAATGTTTATATATTCATAAAAAAAGGCATATGTGAGCCGCAAGTTTATTCCATAACGTCTCTATGATCCTCATTTGTAAAAAGTACTACTTTTTGCCCAAAAGTCCTCTGCCATCCAACTAACGTGCATATGTTAAAGGCATCTCTCCTTCCTAGAGTCGTGTGCTGACAGATTCCTAAATAAATAGTTACTGAAATCCTATGTTAACATATGAAAAGTCGTATGCCACGACTTTGTAAAGTTTCTTAGCTGTGAGATTAGCACTGAGAATAACCAACTAATTTTTAGCGATAGATTAAGCATTTTACACCAATTTTCAGTGGTCACTTATAATCAGCTAACCTAGTTAGAATATTGTACCATCTGTATAAGTGGTTTTATGAAAGCGTGAATTATTTTACTGATCGCATTTTTCATTTATATTTATGCATGTATTTCGTTAACCTGTACCTGCACTCCAAATTACAATTTACAAAAGAGTTTGCTTGTCCGCCAGTAGAGAGAGCTGTATTTAACTCTACCCTCACTTCCATAATCTACTCATATTTTACAGTTGATCAGATTAATAATAACTTTAAAGGTAAACCAACCGACAGTGTTCCCTAGCCACAACCCATCGACAGAGACAACCTGATCATATGGAGAGCTCCTTCAAATGATTCGAAGTTTTGCCATAGGGAAAATACCAAACAAACCTGCACAAAGCAAGATCATGTCTAAGACATATCAGCAACCCGGTTTAAAGAACATAACCTGACGTGATAATATAATTTATAGATTTGAAACTGCTTGTGAAGTTTTGTTTGGCTAGATTGATGGAGATATGAACGATCATGTTGTTCTAAGGACCTACTTGCCGAAATAGATTCATTACTTTGTTGAAAAGTTGAGTGGTAGTCTGGCTAGTGATGAGGAATGAGTACAATTATTCAATGACCATAGGGCCGTACAGGTTTTCATTGCCACGACCAATCTGCAATATGCTCCTTCACAATTCTATGCTGTATGCTGTAGTTGAAATTACATAGAGCGGTCTTCACCAATTTCTATAAAATGCAATTAGACACACATGATTGTCCCAGTCTGAGCCATATCGGATTAAGATTATATCTCGAAATAGGCAGATGTAATGTGCTAGTATCTCAATAGATTTAGTTTTTACTGTCGAGGACAGTGTCCATGTTAATTCGTATAACATAATAAGCATAAGGCACTATTAATGTGCCTTGTTATACAGTGAGTGACCTATCTCATGAAATGTTGGCTGAAATTCTAAAATGCGTTTTCGATTAGGGAGGATTACATGGTCGCAAAATCTTATGGACTATGTACGATATCTCTTTAATGGCATAGACAAATATGTTATTTTCTTTACGCGGAAGGAATGCCCCTTGTAGAGTGAAATCACTAAGCGCTAATGCAACGAATGATCAGGCATCAAATTATTCGGCAATTAGAAAGCTTTTTTTAAAAACCTAATTATACTCCATCGTTAAGTATAAAATAAAAAGAAGATGTGATTCCCTATTGATTGACTAAAAGAAAGAATCTTTTTTTTCATATTTCCTATAAAATATATTAGAATTTCCTAGATCATCGAAAATTAATGGGAAAAATGCATGCTATATAAGTAATCATTTTTGCCGAGCACGCTTTCTACAGAAAATTGACAAAACGTGCATTTAAAAGCCGACATCCTGCTGAGTCCAAAATGCTGTAAGAGTATGCCGCAAGATAATCAGTATTACCCCCGCGACCAAGCATTCGTTCCTAAACGAAAACGTATTTTAGAATTTCAGCCAACATTTCATGAGATCGGTCACTCACTGTAGGAGCGCTTGACGTTTCATTATGATCTCATTCGTCCGCAGTGTTTATACATGCATCCCTCCAAACTGTCAATTGAATTTTATTCATAGTTCACAATTAAGAACTTGCTTGCCTGTCAATAAAGATAGCAGTATTAAACTCTGAGCTGGCCTACTCAATTAACTCCTGTCTCATTTGTTTGTATTCGAAATAATCATGAATGGGAACGTTAATGGTCTCGCGATGTTTCTTAACTGAACAACACATACAGCAGTGAACTGATCACATGGAAGGAGTCCTTGTGTTTATCGAATATGATTTTGTACCTAATTCATAATATTTTATGACAAAAGACTTTTCAAGTACGTTCGAGTACGTTCTTTTAAATTTACTGAATTCTCTATCTGAGCTTCATGGACTGGGGTGACTGATTACATGAAAAGATGGCTTGAGTATTTCGAAGTTGTCTTAAACGGAAAATGCTTAACAAATCTGCACACAACAATAGGATTTCTGCGGCCTATTAACAGCCCCGTTACTAAAGCCCCCCACTAAACTTGTATGAATAATTGATTTGAAAGTGTTTGTGAATTTTTGATTGGTTGGACTAAGAGTGGTTAGGACAATCATCTTATACTACGTGCCCACAGAGATTCACTAATTTGTACAAAGGTCGTCTGGCCAAGGAGGACACATGGGGACAATTATTCAATGGCCATAGGTCCGTACAACTCGCCAATGCAAGTTTTAATTGTCCCCAACCATTTGCGTATGCTGAAATAGGATGTTCGGCTGTATGCTTGCGTGGAATACTAGATCTCTCTAGATGTCGTGAAATGAAACGTTCTTTAGAATTGTCTTTGTCACTCATGAAAGAAATGACATCTGATATACGTAATTGTCCTGCTATGAACCATTTTGAGTTAAAGTAACCAGGCGCGCGCCATATATCCATGATTTTTATATACAATTCAGAAATGCATATTGACCGAATACAATCATTAACAAAAATGTAAACTTCCAAGTTTAAAGCGAGCAAGTCGTCCTAGAAATCAAGACTGTTGACCGCGTACGTAATGGCTCAATTATGTCATCAAGAATAATTGCGCGTAGCCTCTCCCATTGACAGTAATAAGACAGTTAAATTCAGCTGCGCTTATGTATGAAAATGCAAATAGACATGGTTGTTGAATTGCCTCCAAAAAGGAGCCCTTCAGGTTTCCTGTTCGGGAAGCTTTTCCACCGAATACGCCTCCCGCAATTTGCGACAATGATATTTTTCACGTTTGCTTTGGATCAAAGCTGTCTAGGTCAAACTGCAGATGACATTGAACCCCGTCAACGTGGGCAAATGCTGCTCGATGGGACACCAGAACCCCCAGGGCTTTCCGCCTGTGACATCGGCCGCGCCGGAACACATACCCGTCTCATTACTCGCTGCCGGATTTAGCGTCCACATTGGCATCTTACACCAATATAAAGCAGCCCCCTTACTTGGTAGTCCTCCACAGCAGTTGTCGTTCTTCTCTCCCATTGGTTGTTCGTTCCATTGGTTTTTGAAATGTCGCAAATTTGCGACTGGCGGACTATTCGATTACATTTTATTTATTGAAAGTCATTTAGCGTCGATATTTCAGTTGGCGCGCTCATTTCCGTTTTTATACATAGGCATAACGGAAGAAGAAATCTGCCTATTTTTAAGTTTTGCTGCATAAACTTTTCCACCCCCCGCCCTCCTCGGTGATACCTCACCTGTAAAATACCCCAATCCCACTATTCTCGTGGAGTTACTGGTTTTGGAGCACGGATGCACAACATCCCGTCGTTATTTGCGGTTCTACCGAGCTTTTGCAAATAAGAAATATATGTTTTGCTCATTTGTCTCTAATATGTTTTGATTGCTTAGTTATTTTATTAGTAGACGCAGGATAGTTTTTTGACCAATTGGTGCACAAGATCAAACATTTCGTCTGCATATGAGCGTAATAATCAATTTTGGTCAAGTTGATTGGTCACGTAAAAATATTAATATTTGTTAAAGTGACTCTACTATGCATGTTTAAAGGGCAAACGGAAATCCACGCGCAAGGAGAATAAAGAGGCTCGTGTCTGCAAAGATAACAATATATTATTTCGCTTGTTTCGTTATAAAAAAGTAAACGCTAAATAGTTTTTTAATGCGTTGCATGCTCCTACTGCCTCATGGGTATTTCTAAATTTAAGAAGACTATCAATCCGCAAAGTAAACTAGAATTACTAGGCATTAGTTGTTTAGCCTCATAGCTGTACAGGATTTATGTGGCTCAAGTAGTGCTCTAAGAAGATGCGACACTAAACTGAATGTCAGATTAAATGTAGTGGTAGCGTATTGGAGGCTTACGGATACTTCAAGCATAATCTTTAGGAAATGTCAACGAATTCATATTCGGCGTCCATTGTGGTGCATAGGAAAAAGCGACCCCAAAGCTAACCCTTTTTCCAAGCCAACTAGTTTAATTAAAAATATAGTTCTTCAAAAAACCACATGTTTTACCTTCAGAGTAGGCAAAAGCAAACGCGTTCAAAACCATACCCTTTTAGTTACACCTTCCTGCGATGAGTTTATACTGTTAATGGTGCATTATTTAGTCAGATAAATGTGTGAATCCAGGCGATTTTAGTGTATTAAATAATCGTTACTACGCCTGCTGTTATGCATATATATTTATAAACATTGCCTAAAAATATTGCAGTTTACATATCGCCCATGCAAAGAAAAACCGGCCCTTTAGAGTACATTCGATCTATGCGGAGGTGGCCTTCTCTGTTTTGAAATGAATATTATCTAGCACTGACCCACGAAATGACACGGGCTGCTAGGTCGTTTACAGGAGCAATTTCGATGGCAATTTATGGGATGTCCGAAGGCAGACTCTTCGTCCTGCCGTGAGATCAGAAATTATTGGCCATATAGAGGTACACAAATGTTCCGCTCAATTAAGAATAGCTGAACCACGCTAGGGCCATTTTTGTTGCTATCCAAGATCATTCTCAGAAACGATTCACTCAAAACCATTAAAAACGAAATCCGACCGATTGTGTGTTTTGCTTGGTGAGATTCACGGAAATTGTCCAGCGTCATTTAACCTGATGTCCAAGATACCACCTTCAATTGCAGACAAGACTAGTGAAGGATAGATTGGCTTTGCGAACATGTCATGTGCAGTAGTGCAGCACGGACGCGCTATCGAAATTGTACAGCTGACAGGTGCGCTTTACCTGGGAATCCTACGCAAATGATAAAGCTACTTATTTATTAAAAAGCCTATTTGCAGAATGCGGCGTGTAAGAGTGGGTACAACTGTTTTTGACGTTACGCAGACGCAAAAAAAGAAACCTTGTGAAACTCGGACGAATTTTAACAAGCCGATCAAAAAATGATTTCTATCTAAAATAAAAAAAATATTTACGTCAATATTTTGGGGACCCGTACCACAAGGCGCAAACAACTGGTAGACTGTCCAGTTGAGTAATCTATGAACATGTGAGAAATGCCAGAAAAAAAGGTTTTAAAACTATGCGGAAATGCTGAGTAGTCTTCCCACATAGTAATCACTTCAGGAATACATAGCAATATGTCACATTCCAATTTTAGGAATTGAAATTTATTGGGTTAACCGACAATAAAAGGAAGAGAAAATGTAGCAGGCTTTCTGACATAGCGCACACGGTCACAGCCTTCGCAGCCTTAACCTGAAATACTAGCCGTTTTTGCTTTTGAGGGCTCCTACATTAGACGCAGAAACAGCTATCAAATTTGTCGATTGATCGTCAAAACGAGACATGCTAGTAGGAATGTATTTGTGGACATGATCATTATGTCATTTAGTAGCACGTCTACACTAATCAGAATGTACAATAACCGGGCAATATAAACGGTCGGCGGATTGCGTGTGCGTCAATGTCACAAAGTGAACTTGACTTTTGTTTACTGATTGCTATCAACATGTTTACTTTTCCGGTAGACATTCCAATGCATTTTACGGCTGGTTTTATGATGAGCTGGATTAGGACACCTATTGTTTGAAATACTAAGGAAAGTGGTATGAGTAAATCTTCTATCATACGAATATTCTAACTGCCAGATGAACATTTTGCTAAACAAACAAAATTAATTTTGGAAGGCTTTTCATATACAAAGGAGGCGTACATGTTAACAAACCCTTTTAAATACCCCCAAACACCTGGATTTAGCAGATTTCATCGCTCGCATAATTAAAAGACTCGCAGCCAATTAAGTGTTTAGATATGCACTTTCGCTTCATTTATATGATTAGAATTATAATTGTGCCAGAAACCATTACTTCCGACCCAGCCATGATGGAGGATGTTTGTATATTTTATGAAACTTGCTTAAGGAAATTTTCGATTAAAATATGTTACAGATCTGAAGCTCATGTAATTATATTAGTTCTATGTGACTAGCCGCATTGCGGGTTCCAAGCGGTTAAATAACATTTTAGATATTGCAGCGCTTAAACCATCTGGATTACTTACGGGCATTCCACGAGTCAGTTTGCGAATCGAAGACAGTCATCCCTCGCTGCATGTGCAAATGAACATTGCCTTCAACAGTAATTAAAATTCAGGCAGAACACATGCCTGTGTAAACTGGTCTCGTCAGCTGGTCTAGTTTTGGATGATCTAGTTGCGTCTCTCTAACTTCACTGAGGCTTGATTAAAGAGCTACCTTAATCACAATGTCAACTGTTATAAAGAACTGTTGGCGTGTTACTCAG
This sequence comes from Spirometra erinaceieuropaei, assembly GCA_902702965.1. Taxonomy (NCBI): domain Eukaryota; kingdom Metazoa; phylum Platyhelminthes; class Cestoda; order Diphyllobothriidea; family Diphyllobothriidae; genus Spirometra; species Spirometra erinaceieuropaei. The sequence goes on along the minus strand of CACRXP010000052.1, from coordinate 1,328,830 downwards.
CCATCAGTGTTTTGGGGCTATTTTATATTTGATTGGTAATGTCGCTGTCCGTATCTAGCCGGCATACAACCAAGCAGTTAGTGGACGCAGGCTTCTAATATGAACTCAATGATTAACAAGTGTACCAGCATGAATGATGGCAGAACGGGCCTAAGGCTACTTCTGCGGGTGTCCGTATTTGTTCCTACTGTGTTCGTCAGGGTTGGGTTCCATCCCCGTGACACAAGCATGCACAATAGCTCAGCAAGTTGTCAACTCGAAAATTGCTAAATAACACAAGGAGGACTTGCTAATTTTCATCCAATTAAGCACGTTCCAGACACTGTACCTGCTGAACTTTGTGATTAAGGATTAAATTCGGATATGCAAGAAGGTTTTCTTTTTTACCTGAAATCACTATCAACCCAAAATCTAAATACAGTGCGTGACCAAAATTATGAAATTCGTTTTCGATTAGGAAGGATTACTTAAGTGCAGTTTCAATATAAACTAGCGTGCGACATAATACTATGGCTATTCGGACTTGTTAGGATGTCGGCTTTTGGACGCACTCCTTCTTGAGCTTCTGTAGAAACCGTACTTGGAAAAACAATGACTACCTAAGTAGCATTCATTTTTCCTATGGATTTTCGATAGTCTTCAACATTCAAATATATTTTATAGAAAACATACACATAAGTAAACTTTCTTTTACTCATTTAGTATAATATAAAATTATCTTTGCATTCTATGCAGGCAGGAATTGCATATTTAGGTTAAAAAAAGTTTCCAATTGTGTGATTTTTAAGGCCGTGCAATGTCCATGCATACAGGACCGCACATGTCTGTTTAACACTACTGCTCATAAAATGCACAACACATTTCGGGTCCATTGCACAATTCTATGAACTATATGTGATATCCTCTTAAAGGCAGAGTAGAATATATGATTATTCATAAGCTAAAAGCACACATCTTGTTGACTGAAATCGCCGAACACCGATGCAATGCAGATCAGGCTCAAAAATATTCAAGGATCAGAAAACATTTTTAAAACGTAAATATTAAATTTCTGCGTGCAGTATTTGCAAATATAATTTAATATTCTACTAAACGAGTAAAATAAAGATTATTTTGGTGCTTTTTTTCTAGAAGATATATTTGACTGTTTAAGACAATCGAAAATCGATGGGAAAAATGCATGCTACTTAGGTAGTCAGTGTTTTTCCAATTACGGTTTCTGCAGGAAATCAAGAAGGAGTGCATCTAAAAGTCGACAACCTGGTAAGTCCGACTTGCTATAGTATTATGCCGCACGCTAGTTTTCATTGAAACTGCACCCAAGTAATCCTTCTTAATCGAAACCGAATTTCATAATTTCGGCCAACATTTAATGAGATGGGTCGCGCGCTGTATTTTTGTTTATTTTCACTTAGTACATTTAAATGTAATTCATTTAGTTATAATCTAATAAGTAAAATTGAAAACAAAGCGCTACCGAAGAATTTGGTGTCCGCATATTTCAATGGACAAGCTTTCGAAACACAAAGTAAAGAAAACAAATGTCGATTTTCAGCTATTTTAATACAGTCATGCCCGACATCCAGACACAAGCATAGTCACATCAGTCGGTTTGTTGAACGTGCTCTAGGCTATAAAATGCACGATGAGGTTATAAATTCGTCCATTACTTCCGTTGCTATATCGTCGAGCGAGCGCAACATTCGAAATCTCCAAGGTATACTGGTATATGCAAAAGCTGGACCGTATTGCATGATAATACTCCTGTGGACGTTTTTGAAAATGACCCCGGTTAGATGCAAAAGTTTGTGCTTTGCCAACTCGCTGGAAATGAGATAAAATTCAGAAACTGCTTTCACATCCCGCACACTGAAATGAAGTGATTCTACAGTGTCAAAGAAGACGGGCGTTCCTATTTGGTGTTTGGTTTTTTTCTAAAAGAGATTTCAGAATTAAAATCAATGCATTATAAATGAAAAGTTGAAAGTATTAGCTGATGTCGATTAGGTTTCCGAAACATCGTGCACCTAGGCTCTTTTAAGCTGATTCTTCTTTGTATGACCAACGGATATGATTTAAGATATGCTATCCTTGCGCCTTCTGACAAGCTCCGATTGGTAACAATAGACTGGAAGAGAACTAACAAGCGGAAGCCTCGCGAGAACGCTCATGTAGTTGCACGCTATGCATATGAGGCGATCAATAACACTGCTCTGCATTCTTTAGCTTATTGTAAATTGTAGTTTATGCTTAAAAATATCATTGGTAGGAATAATTCCTTTTTTTGTCGGAAATATTTTCAATATGATTGCAAAGAAATGTGCAATTATCCTGACTGCGACGCCTATTAAAACTGCAGTATTTGCAAGGTATAAAATAAAACGTAGTTAATAGTAAGACGGAAACCGATCACGCGTTTATTGTATACACACGTTCGTTTCTTTTTTAACCATTAACAGGCAGCAGGTAGACTTCCGATTTAATTGACCGTTCTACATGCAAAAACAGACATGAATTTGACCAAACACAAGTTTTGCATAATCCACCATGCTCACATGTGTACACAAGCCTTTCGGTGCTAATACATTACAGTAGTAAATTTCCATTTGCATAACGATTTTACTCCGAATTCTATTGTAACCTAACCGACGGTATTTGATGCGTCAAGTAGAATTTTAGGTATATATGGATTTTCATCAGCTTCAGCTCTGCGTTTTGCTGTAAACGCATTGCGACAGTTTTTGTTTCATCAGCAATTTAATTATATCAGCTTAATTCTCTCATCTTCCAGTAGAATCTCATTTGTTTGTTGGGTCTTATTGCCACAAATGAAGCCCACAAATGCGTTATATTGCGACCAACATTAGCAGTGCGTCCCACACTAACCGTATGCATCAATTGCATCAATATTGTCTACTTTAATTCTTAGCGTTCTCCCACCTCACACATTTTTTCGGATAATATGCGCAGGTTACTCGGTGGATTCAACATGCCGTTTCAACCTTCGTCGGAAAAGCTCTGTCGCTGATATAAGTGATTCTGAATCATAGTTAACAACTTTTGCAAAAAATGTTTCTTCCCAAAGCTCTACAACCCGTCACATTTTTTTAGTTGACGCTTTGAAACAAATGATGTCATGATGACTAGCAACGAAAGTGCAATGCACACCGACACTTGCATGCGTTGCATACATTGTATCGATTTGTGACATGAGGCCTAAAATTATCCAGTTTAGCTTTCATGGCTGCGAGTGTCGCCGCTATTAGGTGAGACCACTCATTATAACCACTTTGAATCACTTAAGTACTCAAAGGGCATTTAGTACCCGGTGGAGAAAGAGTGAGTATGTTTGCTTACCAAATGTGACAAACGAAATTCCAAAAGTGGCAGCGTAATATTACATGCCAGTATTATTAATCGAGCATCAACAATGATGTTTACGAGAAGGCATTCTTGTATGTTTGGCTCAGATGCTAATATCATGTTGAAATCCGTGCGAGACATTTCACTGTACCGTTTGATTGTCCTAAATGTGGAACGCTTACAAAGCTGGGCCTTCAAAATATCGGCTAGATAGAGGTTCTTTCCCGTATGTGGGCAAAAGGTGGGCGCTTGAAAGGCTATACATGCACAAGTTTTAAAACAAAATCTGAGATTATGTAATTACGATTAAGTAGCACATCAGCACAAAACAAATACTAGGAGGGAGTAATGACGAAGTTATAGAGCCGAGTAAACAACCTCGTTTTATAAGTACTGAAACCCGTCAAAGATTGGAACTTGTGAATTTATAGATGGGTTGACAGGGTGTAGGTTTTAACTATCCGAATGTAGGAAATGAAAACTCCTATCTGTCAGTTTGGATGTCATTTAGTCTTTCGAAAGTCGAAGAAATAAACATTTGATAAATGAAATAAAAATTACAGATTAGACTAATTCAGCTCTCATATAGTTATGTTAAAAATTTTGCATTTACGGGGTACTTCTAGATTACTGACATCATATGTACGTCATTGTCGTTTTATAATTTAAATTCGTTGCTACATACAAGGGTAGTGCAAAAGGCAGACTTGTAAAAGAGGTGATAATGACAAAGTAAAAATAAAATTTTAACCCTAAACATTTAGCAAATTAATACATTTATATTAAAATAGACATACGATTTTTGTTTTGATGAGTACAGCTGTGACATTGACGGAGAAGACGAAGAAGCCCAAACAGCAACAACATTGTCTTGCCAGACATGCCACTAACTCACACCAGATATTGCCTCAGCAAAGAAAGGTGTTTTTATTTAAAAGTGGCACATTTAACGCTATGAGTCGACCTCATATGGTGGTTTTCAGGCCAATCATTGCGAATCATGTTTGCGGCGCAAAATTACGACCATCATTGTTACAATAAAAACCCAGAAATCATATATGATAAGGCGGCCTTATCAGCATATTATTGATAAGTGTCTTTGAATGTCATTTACTCTGGAAAGGCGTCACCCACATTGAAGTTATCGTTTCGAAATATCAACCTGTTGATGTATAGGGTTACAGTGATATAAAAATGGCCCTAAATCCATGTGATGAGATCCAAGAAAAGTCGACGTCTCCTAAACAAATATCAACAACACGAAAGGGGATAAGTAAATTTCACTAGCACTCTGTTTACCTCTTGCTCTGACAAGCTATACATTACATCGAGCCGTTACTTTGCATAATTTGTATGCATTAACGGTGCATATGTTATGCCCGCGCGATAACCATATGTAGACACAACAAAGTGTTTGCCCGCGCATTATGTAGGAAGGAAAACTATCGTACTACCTTTGCAGACAAACTTAACTGATTTGGTCTTCTTGTAAGTTTTCTGAAATCCCAGTATTATAGTGTCGTTTTCTGCGGGAGATTTATAATATTAACACCTGTGCATAAAGTTCTGCAATGCAGCATGATGTAAGTTCCATCTATTTTGTAGTAGAAGACAGGATATTTGTACTTCCGGTGCCAACAATCGGGTGGCGATGCTTCTTTAATGCATCCAGTCAAACCTTGCCGACCATCAAAATCCGTAAACAAACACTTCAGACAATTTTGAATAAACATCGCCTATATCAAGCCTCTTTTTTGCAAAACGACGGAAATGGCAAACATTGTTGTAAGTTATTTTGCATGAATAGAACTGGCAGGCCTGTTTCTTTCGTTAACTTAATTTGCACTTTTCGTTCGTTTTGGATTATGTTGAGTTTCTGATAGGTCTCAAAATGTTGTTCAATACTTCATGATTTCCAGTTTTTTTGACCCAGTTATCCATAAAGAGAGATTTAAAATTGCCTGTATGTTGAGAAATCTAAAATAAGATTATTTTTGAAGTCATTTGCCGAATTAGTGAATGTTCATCCGCTTCTTTTCACAAACATTGCCGTTTATGTCACACGTGAAGACTCATTCTAACATCAAACTTCATTTTCAAGAAAAATGGTTGTTCGCACCGAATGTCAGCAACGAATGTGCCTTTGAACAATCAGAAAGGTTTCCTAAAAATTACCTTTTCACGAAGTGCCTAATTGCTGCACTCCGTTGACGGATCTCTGGGTATTTTGCGTTTTTCACTGTGAGGAAAAGTAAAATGTTGACGCTTTTGTCCGTTTCTTTCGCGTTCCTAAGTAATACTAATATTCTTCTACCATATGCTTATGAACATGCCTTGCTTCATATATTAAGGCCATTTTCACTGTTTTTGCTCGCTTTAAGACACCGCTTTACGGTTATGAATGCACTGCAGAGCGTCCATATACATACTGATATTTTGCCGTTAATTATTTGCTAGTTCTAATTTGAATAAGGTACGCACGGAAAGAAATCTATACGATAAGCAATGTATCATACTATCAAAATTGGAAATGATCATTCGGGAGGACTTTTCCAAACGACAAAACAAATTCAGCCCATTTGAACGAAGAAATCTTTGTTTGCGTTATTACTGTACTTGAGGGCTCCAAATCGCACAGATCTGTTAATAAGATTGTTAAGAATTAAAAAACGCATTGGTTTTCAAATAAACCTTCATGGTAGCAGATTGATTACCAGACCAAACATCGGACATAAATAAATTTTCAAGATCGGTTAAATGTGGTTATTAAAAATCACGCGGGTAGATTACTATGCTTTCAATGAAAAAGTCGCTCAGAAGCGCAAACGCAGGTTAGGACATGTATTAGCATAGGAAATTGCGCAAATATAGTTCAACGTCCATTTTCGCTAAAACTTCGTGATATTTTATCTGATAAAATTACGTAAACACTAACTGTGCACAAGAAAATGACATTTCATTGATGGACGTGGATGAGCTAGCAAAATGTGCAACGTTTAAGAGTGCACGAAATAAATCAGCACTTCCCGTTTTCAGATTTCACGAGATGGGTTATGTACTCAATGCCAATATAAATGTCACTGGGTTTTTCAAACTCAAGTTTAAAACTCGGAGGATATCCCGTTGGCCTCCTCCTAAAATCTCACTTTGACGAATAAAAAGGTTAAATAACTGCGTAAGGTATTGCATAATTGTCTCAAAAACTGATCGTGGCTCTAAAGTACTCGGTTGTGTATAAGCTGTTTTTCGAAGATAAGATTCGACGTTTGATCGAAACTGTCATTCATATGTTTAAATATGTTGGCAGATGATTGTGGTAAGACTGGCAGGTATACCACTTGTGATATGCAATCTAACCATAAAGGCCTTACTTAATGAAGGGTAATCACTTAGTCATAATCTAGCACACACGCATCTTAAAAGTGTAAATATTCGTAAACGAGCTGCAACTAAATACAACAACGAAATAAACGTCTGTTGCACTCATTCGATAGATGGAAGTTAAAGATAAATTTTTCAAGAAAAGCGAAATTGGAAAAAGTTTTTGAAAAATGTGGAACTGCCAACAAGGCAAAAATTGGTGTCAAACGCATTTTAAAAAGCACACAGCCTTTTGACGCAGGCAGTTTGCGTCAAAATACGGCATAAGCACAGGTACATTAAAATATGTTTTTTATAATTTTAGTAATAAATTTATCAGGGGAAATTGTGTTAAATGTCGCATACTGCATACATAATTTCACAATATTTGAGTTTGCTAATGACGAGCAAATAAAAGAGGATGGTTCTGATTGGAGCAGCTAAAATTCTTGTTTGTTTTCTATAACAAGGACATGTTTGCTCACATCCGGGTTAATATGCATTACGCTGACCCAAACGTTGTAGCCAAAGGTAAGCATTATTAGGCAGAGTTCAATAGTCTAGATAACTACAGTCTCACAGAATAGCCGCACACGCGTATATCAATTATTAGTATTAGACAGTGCCTAAATATGAGATAATGTTGGTTCCCCCTGATTTGATAACAGTTTACCAAAAAAAAATAACATAGAAAATATCCTACATGTTAAGCGCATATTTTCACTAGATAAGTTGAGGAATAATTGATTTTCTCAATCAAGCCCAGCCAATTTCATGAGGAGGACGTAAGGGCGATCGGTAATCAAACTCCAACTAGATTAAAATCCACGCGTTTGTAAAGGCAGTTTAAAACTACTTTTGAATTTGATTTGTTTGATCGCAGTTTCATAAAGTGCTTTAGCGGCGTTTCAGGCAGCTCAAATGACCTGCCAGTATTTGTGTTTGGAAAACCGTTTTTAAAAATAGGCGACCAAATTAATACAAACTGATTCCCAGCAACTGAAAACAACGTCATATTTATTCCACTAGAAAAGCTCGCACGCAACACTACGTCTTCATCCTACTTGCTAATTTAGTGTTTTGTAAAGTCATTATCATTATCCGGATGCTCACGGGTATCCTGAGTATTTGGCACATACCCATTTTACCCGTAAATAATATTTCTATATTGCTGGTGAAGAAATGCATTAACACTTTTGACTAAAAATCATGAGATAAATCGATGTCGTTTTAATTTTAGCTTCTGCCTTCAAAGGTAGTGTATCCGGTTAATTGTTATGGCAAACGTAGCATGAACAAGTAAAAACTGAAATTTCCAATTTCAACCCTAAACCTGCCTTTGTTTATACTGACTTTTAATTTGATAATGCTGTTCTTATGCCTTTACGTGCAATTGATTTATGAAGATGCAACTTTCTGCACTTTCGTTATTATTTCTGGTTTTAGCCCCATAATATTACTCCACGACCTCTCGGTCTCCCCAGCTAGTGTGCCGCCACCTGAGAGTTAGCGTCTCCCCGCCTCACTGCTGCTGCGTGCTCGGCAAGTCGCGTACGGAGTAATCTCCCAGTTTCTCCGACATAATTGCTTTGTCCGCAAATACACCAGATCCGGTAAACGACTCCAGACGTTTCTGCCGTGGCAGCGGGTCTTTTGGCCTCATTACTTGGCGCCTACTGGTTGGTTTCGGCCTGTTCGTTTCCAGACGTAGATGCAGAGATATCCATGACGCAGGAACGCATACGTTCCTCTGTACACCGTCTTGCTTAATCCAGTGGTGCGTATGTAACTAGAGAGGTGACATCTAAGAATACCACTGTTTCATCTGGTGCGATTTTCGGTTATTTTAATTTTGGAATTTCTGAAGTTTAAAGTGAGCAATGAATACAAAGCTGCTAAGCATGCTTTGGCCGTAATGTGATGTAATTTGATGTCCTTAAGTAGTTCTAAAGGCATGTTTTATTGAAACAGATTTTGAAAACATCCACTTGCTTCGGCTTTTGCGTTAAAATAGTAACTGTTCTCGCGTGAGTCTTTGGCGAATCACACACTTTTCCCACTGACCATTTTTTGCAAAACTTTGCGAACAAAATTTATACGTTTGAATTGGAAAACAGGAATCTCAATAAGCATAATTCAGAAAAAAATACTTTTTTTGCGAAGGATAAACAAATTTACCTTTAAATTGACGAACTTGGTTCCCCAAGTAATCATCAAACGGGAAGTAAGTGTGCAGAGCAGTTAACATTTAAACATGCATGCATATATATGTACTGACAGATAAGCATTCCAGGGAACACAATGGGTTCTTTGGGTAATTTAAAAACATTTAGCTTGAAATTTTCCAACTTGGTTACCAAGGTCGACGTTTAACATGTAGAATAAATGCAAAAAAATCGAATGTGCTTTGTCAGTGTTGAGGATGGATCGATGCTCTGGGCTGACGTCACGCATTGAATGACAATTAAAACATACACATGTATATGCAGTTATTAGGACGTCGATGTATAGACCGCTACTGGCGATCAATGCGTTCTTACGCTGAGAATCATATAGCACGTATTTTTTAGTCTAAAAATTTATCAAGCACCCTGAAACACTTGATTCTCAAAAGAACTTCTAGCCGCCATAGCATCAAATACGCCGTAGCACAAACATAACCTAAATCCTAAACTCTTTGCCTTTATGGACATTTGGGGTTGAGGTTAAACTGCAATGTCTGCCCCCGCAGTCCAAAAGTGAGGGCACTTACCACTGCACTCGCAAACATCTTTTTCATATAAAAGAGTAAGCCTCACAAAAAGGCGGACATGCGTCCGCAGGGAGCATGTCTTTTAAGACGTCTTTCTTATTATTAAGTCTATTGCAAATTCTTTATCTCAATCATGGCTGCAATCATCAACATGGAAAGCGTAAGTCCAACATGCAATAAAGAGTCATTTAATGGAAGCATCTAAGACCAATTGCATGCTCACACAGTACTTAGTAATATATAAATTTAGCTGCATCCACTTTGCAGGTGATTCGTAAATTTTTAAATTTTGCCCCATGTGACCTTCTATCAACTTCGGATTTTAAGCTGTTCTTGAACGCTCTTCGTAACATCACAACGCTTTCCATGCTATATTTTGAACTCTCCACATGTTTAGCACCTCAAACCTTAAAACCTTGTCCTACTTCCGGAAGGAACATTCGTCTTTCGGATGTTTTGATGCATCGACTTCAGATGAGTGCTTTTTTCAGTGCAAACATAAAATTTAACCAAAAAGCCATCATAGAGTTTAATATGATATATAAATCAGCACCAAGAATTGATCGATGCTTCTTCGTTAATTTTGAGAGTGAAGCTCAAATAACAAAATCGGCCTGCAGTGTTTCCTTCCCGCGTCTGAGATTTCGCTTGATGCAAACGGTAAGCAGATTTTTCTGACCTACGTCTTGTAGGTTTAAACCCGACGCTTAGCTACAGAGGTTAAACTAATGAAACAGCTTTGGATATAATGCAAAGAGACCTAGAAAATATGAGTTTAAAGTGCGAGGAAGTGCCGTGTTTAGTTTCATAAGACAGATTAAAACCATGCAGGAATCTCATACATGACTGTCAGATCAAGTGCTATTTTCTTGTCATTAGATAATTTGAATAAATAAATAGATTAAAATAATCGAAATATAGAATATGCATGTACAGTACCTGTGCTAACTCATGAAATGTCACGAATTAACACAGGTTAACGACCTTAACGCAAAATCGGTAAACACTACGTCTCCCAAAGTCTGATAGCGGACAATAAACGATGTGCCAAAGAAATAAAGCAAAGTTTGGTTAAGAAAATATTATTTACTGAGATAAAAATAAATAATTTTCGACAAAAGTCACATTTTCGAGAAACGCCTATATTACAACAAAGTTAATAAAGGCTACGTATGAGGACGTATAAAGGAGGAGGGCGCATAAAAGGTCAAAAATAATTAAGGACAGAAACAGATACAAAAAATTAGTACTTTGTAGATTGTCCATTCGAATTAATAACAGCAGAAAGTCTGTCCGACATAGACATGACAAGGTTATCTATGGTGGATTGTAAAATGTAATTATTGAGTATGAAATCCAATTTTTCCTGCATTGAAAGAGTCTTCTTAGCTTTGTGCCAATTTCTTTTGACTATTCCAAAAAGATTTTCGATTGGATTAAGGTCCGGACTGTTGGCCGGGATGAAAATGGATTGGAGGCCAATTGCGGAGAGCGTGGTTGTTGTCTAAAATGTTAGATTATGTTTGCAAGCGGCATTAAATTCGTACCTCTTTAGAGCGGTGGACAGGTGCATTGTCCTGCAAAATTACAGTATCCATTCGGCGCCGACTTATGCCGTTGTAGCCGAAAGCATCCTTGACAATTGCAATGAACACCGTGCTGTTGATGGTGTCGGATGTTGACCGCCAGACAGGCCGCTCACCGAATTTAATCGCCATCCAAACCATCATCCGCCGACAGTTCTTGAATGTTGCCGTCGGTGTAGTATGTTCTCTTGGGAAGTTCTTTCCACATATGACAGTTTGGAGCGACTTCGTAGGCTTGTCTAAAAATAGAACCTCATCGCAGAAGAAAATGCTCTTCCAAAATGAAGATCTGTATTCAATATAATTCTTAGCAAATAAAAGCCGTTCTCTAATTAGTTTTCTACTTAAATATGGTTTAATCATGGCCTTCCGCCGCTGCAGTTCAAATTCCTTCATCCTTTTCCTAATGATGTTCATAGAAAACATCGGCAGATGTCCCCGCTGAATGGCCTCAATGGGCATGTAATGAAACCTTTTTAATGTACGACGAATAAAATCGTCGTCTTGCTTACTTGTGGACCGTTTTGGTCCCCCTATCTTATTTCTAGGAACAGTTTTATCATTAATAATGCGCCACAGAGTGACCTTGCTAATATTGAAAATACTAGCTAACGACTCACGCGGGATTCCTTCCGCCGCTAATTTTCGAATGCGCTGGAAGTCAACTTCGGATAAGTATTGTTTAGACATAGTTATCGTTTGGCGTGGCAGAGCAAAGTGACGGCATGTCGCGCGAACTCAATATATATTCGTTTACGACACGCATTTTCAGTCTGGTAAAACAATCACACTGATAAACTTTTTTATTTCGGTATTTTGAAACATAAAACTTTACGAATTTGTAAAATAGAATTTTTAGATAAAGAATCGCACGTTATTTCCTGAACACAATAAGAAATAATTTATCTGCATTTCCCTGATTTTTTTGATATTGAAATTTAATTTTTTCTTTTTGTTCGAAAGTATATCAAAAAATTTCGTCCTTTTATTAATCTTCTTAAACAGATTAATAAGGTTACACAAAGAATTTCCATCCGAAAGTTTTAATAGCGTAGGAAACTGCTTGAATATCAGGAATCCTCCGATTTCGCCTTAATCCGGCCCGTTTTCTATTTAATATACAGATCCGTATCAAACCTTCCTTCAGAAAACGGTCTTTTCGTCCTTATTTCAACCAAATAAACACAAATAACGACACCAAAAATACACTACATTGTCCACTATAATTTTGACCTCGGCATTTCATGAGTTAGCACAGGTACTGTATATTTAGGCCTATCAGGTATTTCTTAGCATAAAAAATATCAGAAAGCCATTTGCAATGAGTGACAGCATGATAATATGCCATCGCGCATTTAATAATTGCAAATGATTTAAAGTATGGGTGGCGCACGAACAGGGACTATATGGGGATCGGCATATACTACCTTAGTGACATGCCATTGTGTGTGAAACTTACACTATTTTTGTGTGGCACAAATTGAAGTTATTCAGAAATTTTTAAGTCTTTGTTTAAATGCATATGGTGTAAATTCGCACAATATCTACTGCGCAGAAATACAGTTGTCCGGATACGGATATAAGTGGACGTAATCACGCGTTGACAAAAATACACAATTCAGTTTTTTGCTAAAGATGAGTAGATGATGTACAAAGTGTTCATTGTCCTGCTCATGCGGTAGAAAATTACGTCTTCTTCTATTTTGGATGCGAAAAAAAATATAATAAGATTTTCAAACTTTTTCCAATTCCCGAATGATTTTGAACCCGACCTTCGTTACACTTACATTCGGGGTTTTGAAACGATAAGCCGTATATTTTCTGCGTACGGAAAAATACATGCATTCTTCTTAGGTATTAAGAGTGGACTATATGTGGCTCATATAATTTAACAGTGGATTTTGGCCATTCCCTTAACTAAACAAGCCATATTAGTAAATGCACAGACATGATATTTTACGAACGCACACGTTAAGATATTAAAAAATCTTTCAATTAGACATATTATTATCATCTAATTTTACCTTCCGTTCGTGGATGACATTGAGGAAATACGTAAGTTCCTACCGAATGCGTACAAGAATTAATAGTTCTATGCATGTTTTCCACGAAATATAATTGAAATTTTATAGGGCATAAAGACCAATAAAAAGATACATGCTATTTAAATTGTCAGTTTTTACAGTGTATGTTTTTTCATACCGCCGGAGAGAAATTTGTTAGAAGGTCGGCCTCATGCAGTAACTGAATTATACAGAACTAAGCTGCATAATGATTGGGTTTAAAACCCTTCTCAAATATTATTTTCAAAGCGGAAACGCAGTTGATAATTTTGTTTAACATTTCATGAGTAAATATACCATCTGTACGTGCAAAGTATCAAAATCTATTCCCACAATTGTCTCCAAAAGTTTACGTGTTAATTGCGAATAAAACGCCTTATTTATCCTACATGGTCAGCAATATTAATGATAAGGTCTCGATATGATTACCTGTTTTAAATTACGCCCACTTACCTTGTCCATCACACTTAAGTTGGACGTATATTACCAATTAAGAATGGCAGTCGCACTTACTACTTTGGACACTCTTGAATTTACTCTTGAGGATGTGGACGCCGTTGCAGAATTCGATCTCATCTCCAGTCAAGTAAGAAAAGGACGAGTGATGCATCTAACCGGGGTTATTTTCAACGCGACCTACGAAAGCTTTTTAATGCAACATGAAGCAATTGGGCCATCGGTGAACACCCCCTGGAGACAGCATGCGCTGCAAGCGCTCAGCAAGTTGGCAACCGAGGCAATGTCTAATTCAGTAGCATTCGAGTGCATCCTGTAGGCTGTAGATTCCTTCTCCCTACGTCAGTAAGGCGAAAATCACAAACAATTTTTTGGTAATGGGAAATTCCAAACTTCTATTTGCCCTTGCCATTCAGCAAATCATGGAGCATCCTCTGCGCTTAAAACAAGCGTCATTTAGAAAAGAACCAATTAATGCTTACCGCAATTTCTGGCTTGATCAGCAAAGTACCTTAGTGAGGTTTTGCTTAAAATATCAACGACTGTAAGGTCGTTTCTGGCCAGCATGCGTAAGCCCGCAACGTAAAACTGCATATTTTTAAAAGTTGCAGTTATCCCGGGTTATAAACTATCGATGCCAGACTTCTCTCCTGTCAACTACATTGCTTCCTTGTCATCTAAGAATTATTGCTGAAATCGATTAATATATTATGGTTATTACGGAAAGGGGAAGGTGCCCATCGGCGTTACTCACACAACTCAGCCACACATTAACAGTGCGGTATGTTGAGGTTAATCATTTTGCAAAAATAATGCAATCTTTAGAAATTTTATGCATAACCTGTGACAATCAAAAGGAAATAACAATAAAAATCGGTGAATGGTTAATGTGTTTAACGCGACATAGGAGCTAAGTTGGCACTGTCAACTAGAGAGAGTCCATGGCAGAGGAAGTTGGCTTTATAATGGAAGCTAACAATACAGGCGCCGGTAGTAATGTATATACATGCATACATCACATAGTCGAATAGTTTCCCACGCACAAAAATATGATTGGGGCAAAGTAATAGCAATTGGTAGTTCAGGTGTATGGCCCAGGGCCGAATGGAGTGTTTGTGAATAATCATTCAAAATTATGTGTTATTGTGCGCCACTGAACATCAATGTTTCCCATAAATTCTCGATATTCCTCATAGACTGATTCCACTTTATTTGACAAGTCGGCTGCTTTTAGTGTGCTCGGCGGCTTCACTAATGCAAACCAACTAAACAAGAATACAGCACAAAAAGAAGATGCTTAAACGACCTAAAAATACCGCTAATTTTGCCACGGTTAGACATAGTTTTAACAAGACTTTGTGTATAGTATCATGCTTTACAGAGAGCGGCCTATTTTCCGTTTGCAAGAAAAACATGTTATTGAGCCATGGTCGTCTAGGTCACTGAATATGCAAGATGAGGGTTAAAATGTCACATTGCCACCTGAATTAAAGCAAATAAACCTATTTGGCTGACGGGGTAACCATGCAATACTTATCGTAAATTTCGTCTTGCTCAATGCATGGAAAATTGTAGTATTTTCTTTGTATCAATAAAAGACTGAATTCATATGGGTTGTGACTCATATCTGCTTTGCGCGTTTAAGTACTGGATGCTCTAATGCCGCGAATTGTTTCTACATTTTATTGTTGGATTAGATGAGGATTTGTGTCCCATATGTTGAATTACCTCGACAATAACATAAGCGTTATTATTATTAGAATCAAACGCAATCATCCGCGGTTAAATGCATAAGACGGGAGACGCTGAAATAGAAAAGAGCGAAAAATAAGTAAAACAACGAATCATCTCCACGCAAATTATGATCTGGTTCAAAGCTAAATTGGAATGTCCGACCGCCGTGGCCGACGATGTCCGGCGTGTACTCCACGGGTCGACCTTTGTTTAAAGTATCACATTGTCTGTATTAAACATAAGCCTCTCGTCGACGGCAATCTAGGCCACAATCCATGTACAGGAGAAGTTCTTAAATCATAATATCAGACGGATGTGAGTATGTCAGTTATTTTATCTAGTTTTTGAAGGGATGCCTTTGAAAGGAACGAGTTTTCCGAGCGCGTTGCGGATTTTGATTTTGTTGTGCCCAATGCATTGGTCAAATCCAAAAAGGTTCTAGTCTTTGAAGTTAGAAGCTGAATTCCATTGTCTTGAATGATGAATGGAAGCAGCAGACATTAATTGTGTAGTTAATGAAATGCAAATGTTCGATGAGGAGTGGCCTATTGGATCGATGTATAGAATGCAGGGGTTTTTAGTTAATTATGATTTAAGCTGAAATCGGTGCTCCGTCTGTAGAAATGACATATAGTTAAAAAAATCCTCGAAGATTAACATATAATGGCAAAGCCTTCAGATCGGACAGATCTAAGTTATTTTGCCGTCTTATCGTGCCCCTGATGAGATAATAAAAAAATTATTATAAAATAAATAATAAAAATAATAAAAAATAAAAATAAGAGACTTGGATTTGGCAATGTCATTTAATGAATCAAAACAGAGATATTAGATGCCTATTTAAGACACTATAGGTCCTGCTTAGTTCTAATGATAAAACAGAGGTGGATTTGCATGATTAAAGCATATTTTGCCTTTGCATAGTCAGTCATATGTTGCAAGGCGCATGCGTCCAGCGTAAAGACAATCACATTTTATACTTTGCCTTTAAAATATATCAACAAAGTCCATATAATTTTTCAGTGGATGCGAACTATGTTGAACATTTCACGAGCAGCAGTCGTAAACGGCGAGGTGCCATGCTACATGAATGGACATTGCGAGGTCTTAAAAACGCTCATTATTAAAAACTTATTAAAACCTAAGTATACACCTTCCTTGAGTATTTAACATAGAAAAGACGTTATTCCCTATCAAACGACCGAAAGAAGTCATATTTTGCGTTCGCCTAGTTAGTGATCTGGATGGCCTTCGCTCAGGGCCTGCTTTTTATAGAAGTGGGGAATCTATTTATTGAAACCACAGTAGTCTGTATAAGCAGACACCCATCATTATGTATGCAATATAGTAACGCACCTTTTTGCCGATCTTAGTTCATCTGAATTATCTGAACACCCGATCCTCTTGGCGACCTCTTATTCTTCGCGTGCATTTCTAAATGCTTACTGCAATTTCTGACTTGATCAGCAAAGTGCCTTAGAAGGGTTTTGCTTAAAATATCAAAGACTGTTTGGTCGTTTCTGGCCAGCATGCGTAAGTCCTCAACGTAAAACTGCATGGGTTTAAGAGGCGTATTTATCCCTCTTTGTTGACTATCGATGCCGGTCTTCTGTCCTGTCAACTGCATCGCTTCCTTGTCATCTAAGAATTATTGCTCAAATCGATTTATATATTATGGTTATTACGGAATGGGGAAGGTGCCCATCGGCGTTAATCACACAAATCTGCCACATATTAACAGTGCGGTATGTTGAGGTTAATGATTTTGCGAAAATAATGCAATTTTTAGAAATTTAATGCATAACGTTGGACAATCAAAAGGAAATAACAATAAAAATCGGTGAATGGTTAATGTGTTTCACGCGACATATGAGCTAAGTTGGCACTGTCAACTAGAGAGAGTCCATGACATAGGGATTTGGTTTGATAATGAAAGCCAACAATGCAGGCGCCGGTTGTAATGTCTATAAACATCACATTGTCAAGTAGTTTCTTATGCACAAAAATATGATTGGGGCAAAAAAATAACAATTGGTAGTTCAGGTGTATCGCCCGTGGCCGGATAGAGTGTTCGTAAATAATCATGCAAAATTTTGTGTTACTGCCCGCCACTGAACATCAATGTTCCACATAAATTCTCGATATTCTTCATACTCTGATTCCATTTGACTTAACCTAAGCATATCGGCAAAGTTAAGCGTGCTTGACAGCTTGACTATGGCACACCACCTAGATCAGAATCCAATACAAAAAGAATATGCGAATTAAGCGAATGTTTAACTAACTGCTGAGAATGGTTTGACTACCCTTAGGATGCCGTTTATATTGCCGCGGTTAGACATTTTTTGAACTGGACTGTGTGAAGAGTATCGTGCTGCACTGAAGACGGCTGATTTTCCGTTTGAAGAAAACATGTTATTAGGCCATGGTCATCTAGGTTACCGAATATGCAAGATGAGGTTTAAAAGGTCAGATTAGCACCCAGATTAAAGCAAATCAACTTATTTGTCTGAAAGGGTAACTGTAATTTCTGCCTTGATCACTGCACTGTAAAATGTGTTATTTTGTTTTTATCAATATAAGACTGAGTCGATATGGTTTGTAGCTGTTTTGTGCGATTCAGAACTTGATGCCTAAATGCAGCAAACTATTTCTAGTTTTTATTGTTGCTTTAAATGAGGATCCTGTTTAATTATTTAATTATCACCGCAAGGACATAATAATTATTATTAGAAATCAACGAAATTATCTGCTGTTTAATGCACAAAACGGGAGATGCTGAAATAGAAAAGAGCGGAAAATAGGTAAAATGTCGAATCTCTTCCACGTAAAGTACGATTTCCTTTTAAAGTAAATTAACATGTTCGATCGTCTTGGCCGATGATGTCCGGGTTGCGCTTCTACGATTTCCATGGTTCAATTGTATTTTTAGTCCACTTTTGTTAAGATGAGCAGGTGGCCTATGTAAGGAATTCGCATTGTGGCAACTGTCTTCTGGCCACAATCGTTGCACAGAAGAAGTCATAAAGTCATAATTTCAGGCGGATATAAGGATCTTGGTTATTTTGTTTAGTTTTTTATGGGATGCATTGGAAATAAACGAGTTTTGTTAGCGCGCTGCGGATGCTGATTGTACTGTGCACGACGCATTGGGGAAATTCAAGTAGATTCGAATGTGTTTGACGCTAGAAGCCGAATCCTTTGCTTTAGACGACGAATGGAAACAGTACGCATTAGCTGTGTAATAAATCAGATGCAAAGGATTGATGAGGACAAGACCATTGGCTCGATGGAACAGGCATCAATGTAAAAAATGTATGGGTTTTCATTTGCACATACGTTTAGCTGGTCTTTGCCTGGATTTATCTTAGAAGATAAATTCGGCGTCTCGTCTGTACGAATAAAATACAATTGAACTTTATTTACACAAAGTTAACCATATACAGTAGATGTGCTAACTCATGAAATGTCAACCAAAATTTCGAAATGCGTCCTCGTTTCGAAAAGATAAATTAAGTAGTGTTGTAAAACTAATCATGATGCAGCATAAATCTATAATGATCATGTTACCCCAGCGTGTCGGCTTTCGAAAGAACTTATTTTTGGCTGCATGCAAGATCTTTACTCTGCAAAAAATGACTGATTATTTTGTATGCAATTTTCTCATTGATTTTCGATGCCTTTGAATATTCAATTATAATTCATAGAAACATGCATAAAAATACTCGTTCTTTTACTTATTCGGTAGAAAATCAGGTTATTTTCCAATTTAATACTCAAAAGAAGAGTATAATTCGGTGTCAAAAACTATTCTATTTCCCGAATAATATTGAAATTGGCCTGATTTTACACTTGTTTTCAGGATTTCGAAACTACAAGCTGTACATTTTTCGTGTACGGACAACCATGCATTTCTCTACGGCGTTAAGAGGAGACCATATGAGGTTCATATAATTAAGCGTTGGATTTGGGCAATATTGTTAACTTTACAAGCCACATACGTAAATGCGGATAAATGACGTTTCATGAACGGCCATTCAACGGTATTAAAAAATATCACAATTAAAAACTATTTTAAAACCTAATTATAGCCTTCTTTCGAGCAAACAATTGAAAAAAAACGTAAGTTCCTATCGAATGAGTAAAATAATGAATATATTTATGCATGTTTTCCATGAAATATAATTGAATTTTCAAGGACATCGACAATCAATTAGAAAATTCCATACTTAATATGTAGTCATTTTTTGCAGAGTATAGATCTTGCATGCAGCCACAAGTAAGTTCTTTCGTAAGCCGACCCACTGGGGTAACTGGATCATTATAGATTTATGATGCATCATGATTAGTTTTACAACACTACTTAATTGATCTTTTCGAAACGAGGACGCATTTCGAAATTTTGGTTGGTATTTACTGTAAGGCAGATTCTTTAGATCGCAATATCGAACAGATCTAAGTTATTTTGCCATCTCATCGTGCCTTTGATGATATCAAACGAGACAACGCACAACTGCCGCATTCCGGCTCTGGTTAGAGATGGCAGCAATGCATGTCTTGCGTTTGGAGAAGGAACGACGAGTGATATTGTTTATAAAGACTGAGAATTCCAAAGCCGATTTGCGAGACGCAATCGCCATAAATTTCTGATTGGTGGCTCTTCCGAGGCAGTATATTGCGGACAATATTCCAAAATTTGTGTTGCAATATCGTGATGTGTTTCTGTAAAGGCAGAATATCGGTATTTTGAAAGATATTCCTAAAAATAGCCTGCCATCAAATGAACAAAGAAGTAGAGTGAATGAAAATCAACTTATATACTTCTATAGATCAATAGCTGTGATTTGCCTGATCAAACAAGGCTATGATGTTCTTATACCCTGTTCAAGGGCCTATTCTGTGTGAGAAAAGGGTTGTGTTTAATTGTGTTTGCTATGAAATATTAACGGTTTCTTTTTAGTCAGCTGGTCGGAAAAAACCGCAAACCCATGCAAAACCTGACCACATGGCGGCCTAACATGAATACGCATGTTGCATTTTGCAACTAAGTAAAAAAATATTCGTTTTTTGTATGCTATCTGCGTGCAAATACCAAAAAGGGGTCGTCCGCACGATCAGACTACGTCAATATCTTCTTGGACAAGCAAAAGTAAGATATCCGGGTAGGTAATCTGAGGCGAATGAGTTGCTCACCGGATCGCCGGACTTTTCTGGCTGACGTTTCGAAGAGCAAGGGCTGCTCCGGGCTGATCAACTGTTATATTCTTTCGCAGCCTTGGCCTACTGGCCGTCGCCTGTGAGTGTTGGTGAGCTTCGTAATTACGTGTCGTCATCTCAGTTGGGGTTAGTTGCGTTTTCGTTCCCCTTTTGGGTGAAGTGGTCGACAGGCCGTGTTTTCTCGGCATTCTTAGGCTCCGTGTGATTGTCTTGTCTTCGTCAGGGTGACGTAGGACTTTATAGGCCGAAGGGAGGTCTACATGCCTGTTGATGGTGTTGGCATCTGAGTACCAAGCCTCAAGTGTGAGACGTTCAGTCCTTGAGGTGCCCCTTCCTAAGACGGCTGCTCCTTGAAAATCAAAACTGTGGTCAGTTTCCCCGATGTGAGCCGCAAGCTGTGAGTTTGGGTCCAGTCTCCGAGTTGCCAGTTTGTGTTCACGTAGGTGGGTCTGCAATTTCCGTCCGGTTTCCCCAACGTATTTGCTGTCTCCATCGTTACAACGTATTCGGTAGACAACTGCAGTTAATGAATATTACACGGTTATCTGCTGTGGCTGATGGACTTCGGTCCAAATAATGCAGAGCCGCCCCAGCTCTTCGAAACGTCAGCCGAACAAGTCCCTCGATCCGGTAAGCACTTCCATTTCCTCAGATTGCTAACGAGTGTCAAAGCGGTCGCTCTCGTTCAGTCCCCTCCCTCAAGCGTCCCCGACAAAAATCCTGCCCATGCTTCAGTTGCGAGATTGTTCCGTCGGATGCCGTGCCATAAATAACATCGGCATGGTGAGCCGCAAGCTTTCTAGTCTCCGTGTTGCCAGTTTGTGCTAATGTAGACGGGTCTGCAATTTCCGTCCGGTTTCCCCAACGTAGTTGCAGTCTCCATGCGTACAACGTATTTGATAGACAACTGCTGACGTTTTCTCAGGCATCACTTTTGCTCCATTGCTGGCATGTTCTAAGAAATCTCAAGGATTCTCGAAGGCTCAGACGTTAGTTGATACTTTTCAGTCCCTACGTCATCGCATCAACCTCAGTCTATTAAATGCTTGACAGGTCGTGTCGATGCCATCCTTCCATTGTTGATACTTCAGCTGATGTAGATAACGCAGTTCCCGGCAAAACAACACACACTTTATACCGTCCTTGGATTTCTTCGTAGAGGAGCATTTTAAGCCGGGTATTGACAACAACACAACCGAACGTTATTCCGTTGCGGCCATTTTTTAATTTACGAACGGATTCTGCCGGCACTGTTTGCCTTTCCACAACGCGTTTATTCGCTTTATTTAGTTTTTTGCGTTTGCGCTATTTTTGCTCATCTTAAAGGAAAATGGCCATCTCTACATATCATGATATATGCTTCCATAGTATTTTTGTGCTTTAACGTTCCTTAGAATATCTAAACCTATTCTTGACCGCATACCAGTGAATCAGAGCGGTCTGTAACTTAAATCCATACAGTTTCCGACGATATCCAAATTTCCAGTAAGTTGAAGGTTCTTAAGTCAAAACAGAAAATTATATGTGCAGAAAAATAGCGTCGAAATCTGCCCCTTGGGGTGCGCAATACGCGTATTGTAAAGCTTTGTCTTCTTTTGGGTCATCATCAAACTGATCAATCTAACCAAACGCCATAACATATTCAAAACGTCAGTGTTGACGAAAAAATAATTCGACGATCAAAACAACCGATTTTACTGCATTAAAATAAATGAATTCGTGCCGATCCTTAAGGCTTTCAAATAAAAGAAAATTATGACAAGACCAAATAATAGTCAGAATAAAGCGGAGTTTTATAGTTGCCGAAAAAATTGTAATTCTGGCCTAAATGCAAACGTATGCCGTCTTCAAGTTTTAAGTCATTTGTTATTTGTTGGCATGAAATTCGGATTGCAGCAGTTACTGCCATTTATGCAACCTCCCTGTGCACAGTGAATCAACCGATTTTGGTCTATATGTATTTGTCTTCGTCGTGATCATATCCAGTCAAGTAAGTTTGAATTACGTTGAATGAATGCATTCGTATCTCCTGTCGGTTAATTTTTTATTAGTAAAACCAAGGACATAAATTATGATTTTGAGCTCCGAGTTGAAGCTTCATCAATGGTCGGAAAATGTCCTAATTTAAAGTAGGCATGGACAGCAGAATTTATAGGTACCAGTAAATTTCGTGACGATTTCTCCACTACAATCTGTCGTTGCATAACACAAATAACAACTGCGAAATGTACAGAGGTTTTAACTTCGACAGAGAAAATCAATATAAAACAGCAAGGTCATCGTATACTGCGCGTATACTAATCAATAAAATAGTAATTTCCAAAGGCAACATAGGAAAGGAAATAGGGAGGATAACATGCTGCGGGATTTCTTAAATCAAAATGGGCACAGGCCTACCAGGGTAAGCTAAGGTTGACCACGTGGTCTAACTGTTTACATAGGCCGTATTTCACCCGCTCTATGTAGGTTTCCTCCAGGTGGCGCAATAACGGAGCAGTTCGTGCGCGAACTAACACTCGACAACACGTTTTGGGATCTAACGAATGGCCACTATCAAGGAGATGTTTTTTAATAGAAGACCGTGAAATCTTATGCGCCTGCTTTAGAAGCCCTTTAGGCAGGTGCTCACCTGCCCTGGCTGTTAATTGCCTTTGCGTTCGTCCAACGTACTTGCATCCACAAGTGCATGTAAATTGGTAAACACAGTTTGACGTGACGTGCAACGGCAAGGCATCCTTCGCCCGTGAAACTTCAATAGCCTTAGTACGGCCGCAGAAGATGAGTTCAGCTGAGTTGTAAGTTCTTTCAATGGCGCATATCAATCGCCTCCTTTAAATTCATTTGGGGAAATATTGCTTCAAATGTTCTTATTGTCGAATTCTTCCCATCTGCACAAGCGACCGTCTTCTGGACCTGACAACTGTGCTTGTGGTACTTTCTCCATTGAAGCACATAGAAAAGAGGGTGAAAATTCCTGGCTTTGCCGGTATTCTGGCCTGCCAGGAACTGTATGCGTCCATTTGGCTCAACAGGCAACTGACCACCAACAGCAGTTGCCTGGAAATGGAATTAAGTAACAATTCAGCGTTGCCTCTAAAAAGCGTAATCAAAAAATCCTATTTATACATATTCTCGTTCCCAGGCTGTAATCATGCATATATAATATCAATAGTGGTGAAAATTCGATTCCCTGGTGGCATATCAAAAGAAGACGAGGCGTTCACTAGGAGAGGTGTATTTAAGGTCTGACGTTTCGGGTAGTCGTTTCCTCTACCCATCTTCAGAGACTGAGCAGTCGTGCAGACAGCTATCCTTTTATGGAGCACTTTGTTCAAAGCCTAGCCCATCAGTGCCGCCTGCGTGGCTGCCTCCGACCCGCATGTCACCGTGACCTAAATTCCGCCCATATTCATCGGCCGCGGTTATAATTGGCGGCCCCGATTGTACCGCGCTGTGACTGTCCCCCGTTAAGAATGTCCGTAAAACCAGATAAGGGGGAGGTAAATTGATGTGGCGGTTGACAGAGCAGTCGGTTTTGAGTAACACAAAAACAAAACGGGAGGCTAGAATGACCAATTCCGGCTTTTAAACTGTCGTCAGTCAGACATGATTTTAAAACTGAATTATACTCTTCTTTTGAGTATGAAATTGGAAGAAGACGTGATTTTCTGCCGAATAAGTAAGAGAATGAATATTTTTACGCATGCTTTCGATGAAATATAATTGAGTTTCCAAGGGCATCGAAAACCAATGAGAAAATTGCATGCTACATAAGTAGTAATTCTTCGCAGAGTATGGATCTCGCATGCAGCCGAAAATAAGTTATTTCGAAAGCCAACACCCTGAGGTGACTGGATCATTAAAGATTTATGCTGCATCATGATTAGTTTTACAACACTACTTAATTTATCTTTTCGAAACGAAAACGAATTTCGAAATTTTGGTTGACATTTCATGTGTTAGCACATCTACTGTAGTTTTATCATGCCGTTTGATTGACGTGAAGGCCAAAACAATAGAGATTGCATTTTTTGCTATTTTGCGAAGACATTTCGTAATCGCATGTCCAATAATTGCCTGAATTCTGTTTCAATGGCAGTGCCGCAGACCAGGACATATCTCTAAATTGGACGTTTTTGATTCGATTTGACGCAAAGTGAAAAATGCGGAATACGCTTTAGATGCAAACCTCACTTCCTGCGAGTTATCCAAGCGTGTGATGCTTCATTTTGCAGGAATTTCATTCAACACTAAACACAGTATCTACGTTGAGCAGCAAGGGCGACCTTTACTCTCACTAAGCACACCATGTAAACTGCATATATTGGGGTCTCTGGATAGGTTTCCAAATATTGCGATAAAAACACGTGAAAACTCTAAGGTGCATTCCGAATTTCAGTGTGAGAATTACTGTATGACGTGGGTTATCAGAAGATTTAACTATCTCTTAATAAAAGAACAGGAATTTGTTTTAAAACTTTACTATACGTTGACCCTGATTTTGTGATTATTCGCAACGGAAATCATAAGAGCTTACGTTTGGTAGAATGGCGCTCACCGATCGTTCTTACTCGACATCCTTGTCCGTTTTGCCTCCAACCAACAGCCGCACAGGGGAGAATAAAATCGACAGCATCGTAATACCGGCAAAGACAAGGGAGAGTGAAATGGCCGTTTCTGGCTCACTAACAGTCGTCAGAGAGCCGTGTTCAACCCCGAAGTAGAGAAACCTGATTTTTATCCCGCAACCCGTTTGGTAGAAGTCCAAGGACTTTATCTACTAAGACACGGACTCGTTGTCTTGTCTGTTTCGGTCGGAAAAATGCAGTGGTAAAGAGGCGCTAACCGATTCTACGAAAAATGGGCGTGGTGTGTGATTTGATTGGAATATGCATATGTATATATGCAGAATAGCATTACTGGTAAAGACAACGGAGATTGAGATGACCATTTTTAGCCTACTAACCATTGTTGGCTATTTACACCCAACTGCTAGGTTGGGAATACCTGATGCTCGATCCGCGAGCTGATAGTTAGCAATTCGACACCTCTAATTACTGAGTCCCAGACTGGTTGTCCCATCCAACCCTTCTATATGTATATATGTGTGACTAGTTGAAACTCTGAGTGATTTTGGTTTGATTTTACGTGAGACCAATTGGTCACATTTACTAGAAGCTGTAAGTGTTGTTCGAATTTACGGACTTATTTTAGGTCCGTGAACGTCAGTGACATTCGGCGACTCTGCAAGTCCGTACGTCTATCTGTTGAGTAAAAGGACTAGTTTAATGAAACGGCGTTTTGTGCAATGTGTGATTTGACAAATACCAAAAAATCCGCGGCTCCTAAACCTCCAAGTGCAGGATCATTATAGTTGAGATGTAATTGATTTTCCGTAATGAATTTTCGGAATCGCTAGTTTCTTCAGAAAATAACAAACTCTCTTCAATCTGTTGTATTCTTCAAAATGAGTCTGCAAAGCAAATTGCTAGTGGAGGCAGAATCTTCTCATCCAACTATCTGCCTTCTAGTTTGACTCAAATCCACTTTCTGACAGAAAAATCCACCATCTACTAATATCTTTCTAATTGACTGACTAAAAAACTACTGAGAATATTTTCTGTACTAGTGGTTCAAAGAAATATATATGGGGGACAATAATTAACTTATGTTTTTGTGAAGTCTATTCTGCAGAAACTTATTGGAAAATAAAAACTGCATGTGCTTCCTTATGTCAAAAACGTTTTGGAAGCTGTCTGCTATCTTCTCGCACTCATTTTGGTTGGAAAAGCACATAGATCAAAGACACCCATCGGGCATCAATAGTGCGACCGAAAGACCTGCTGCCATGGAAAGAAACTTTTGGAGCTGTTTATCAGCACCGATGCATTTGCGAAAAATAGCAAATACATCGGAATAACCACAAGACTGTGCCCAGCGCGAATGGTCAAGCACGTTGCAGTGATGCAGGTGAACAAAGCCAGCTCTCAAACTGCGGCTTATTCGACGTGGTGTGGCCAAGCATTCAAATTCGGCAAGGACGAAATTCTTGTTGGATTTGACAACCACGTGAGCTTCATGGGTCACAGGTCCCTAGTCAATTAACAAGTGGATCGAACTTCCCCTTCCATACTCGGTGCCGAGACCTTGCCTAGGCGCAGTAATGAGCTACGCGGGGAGCGCACACGTTCCCACACTGTTCCCAACGTCAGGGTCGGTAGGTCGGATGGTTGAGTAATCATCACACCAATATCTAACACACGTGATGCACTTTTAGCAATTAGCGACGCGAATGTCGGCCACCAATCCGTATTTGCACCAACTGAAACGATACCTGATGAAGAGAAAGTCGTGAATATTTATGCGCATGCCGTAGCATGAACACTGCGTCCTATAAATACTGCGGCCCGTTGTGCATGTATCCCTCGTATTTGTTATCTTCCATGATCATGTGTTCGAGCAGGAATCCGAAATGCCTCGTTAATAAAACTCTTGGCCCAACTATTGTTGCTCCTTCTGTACGGCCACAAACTGTCCAATTGCAACCGAGTATCCCCTGTAAACGTCGACCTGGTCGGTCACTTGCGAATTTATCGCATGTAAACTGAGATCCAGTTGCAGTCAATAGCCGATTCCGACTTTACTGGCCTAATTTCTTCCACACTTTTTAAAAGCTCATGCGACAGCGGGTTCCTCGTCTTTGCCCATTACCAGGACCCACGTCCACTTATGACTGATCCCTGCCTAACAACGCGTCAATGACCGCAAATACATCAATAGACAGTCCAAATGATCCACTACTCATTCTCTTCCTAGCGAAGGGGAACCATAGTTTTTTCCCCTTTCTTCCTTCCTCCCATTCTCTCCCACGCAAAAAATCGACCATGGATTTGACACCATCACCCCCTAACAAGTCATCTTGTTTACTGTGAGAACACAACTTTGCCCCTTGTTTTCATTTCGACTGAAGACGGAGTGGTGTCATTAGCTTGCAATTTTAGGACTGCAACTCGTCATTTTCCATTTTTGCATTATATCAACTTGGAATTCATACCTAATCTGATCTTTAACATGTGCATGTGCACTCGATAATGAGAAAGCGCAATGATTCCTTTGAAGAATTTAACGAAACTTATTTTGTAAGCTTTTGACGTCGATTTTCCACGTCCTTGTCAGACATATGTAGTGTCAAATGTTAAACCTTCATAAAACTCGATACTGCCTTAACAGTACTGAGGACGAGTTGATTTGTGGATTGACGTCACAATTCATTTGGCTATCGTCTTTTCTGACTTTGAGACGTAGGATTCGACTCCTTCCTGTCAATGGGTGTCCAGGTAGGCGTGTATATATATGCGCATGCATAGGCTATGTTTTGGACCATGAAATGCAAACTGCTACTGCTATTTATTACGCTGGGTCTCCTATAGCACATAGGTTTATATCTAAAATTTATCTATGATCCCAGAATTCTCGATTCTAAAAACAAATTCTAACCCAAATGGCGTCAACTAAAAGTAAGCTCAAACTTCACCTAAATGCTAAATTTTTAGCTTTCAGTGGACGTTTGGATTTGAAGTTCATAAGCACTGTCTGGTTCAGAGTCTAGAAATAAAGGTACTGGCCACCGTAATAGTTAACACATTTTTTCATATAAAAAAGGTGCCTTACAAAAAGACAGACAAGCGACCGCAGTAAGCATGTCTTTCAAAGCGGTTTTCTTGCTACTGGGACTATTTCACCTTTTACATCGCAACTATGGCTGCAAATATCAAAGTGGAAAGCGTATGTCTTACAAGCAATCAAGTATCATTTAATATAAGGATCTAAATTTAATTGCACACTCTTAGAATACTTAGTGATTTTTAAGCCACCGGCATCCCCTTTGGGATTTGTTCATAAATTTTTCATTTTTCTACATTGCATTCTAAGTATTAGCAGTAGTTTAATGTTTTGCTTAAGAAAACATCATTTTGCTTGTCATACTTTTAACTGACTGCATCTTTAGCTATTGAATCCTTACAACCCTGTCCAACTTCTGGAGAGAACATCCGTCTCGCTGATGTCTTGATGCATCGCCTTCAGCTGAGTGTTATTTACAATGCCCACATTCAGTTTAAACATAAGACTAACATAGAGCTTTATATGGCATATACGTCAGTTCCAAGGATAGATCGGTGTTTTTTTGTTCATTTTGAGCGTGTAGCTCAAATAATCAAATCGGCCTGCAATATTACGTTTCCCAGTCTAAGATTTCGCTTCCTGCGAACGGTAAGTAGATTGCCTTGCGTGTCTTTAAAAAGTTTATCCGCGATATTTAACTGTTTTTAGTGGAACGTTGCTGGATATTTTTCTGAAGGACCCCAGACGGCATGAGTTGCAAATGCAAGATAGGGTCACATTTAGTTTTACAAAAATTATCAGGAAATTCATGCAATACTGGCATATATGGCTGTCGGATTAAACACTATTTCTGCCAGCAGAACATGTAGGTATTTTGCAGACTAACTTTAGCGGACAACAGACTATGTGTAGATGGTTAAGCGCATTAAGCAGGAGTTGCCTTGGCAAAACACTGAAAAGCTATCCGAAATGAGTGAATACAGAGTAACTTGCTACTACTCAATCAATGTTGCCATATTATAAAAATATTGGTGCATGAACAGGAGCTAGACATGAGACCGGCATTTGTTGCTCTACGTTTATTTTGGGTTAATCCCACATTATATTTGTGCATCTTGAAGCCTACTTACGGAGTAATTACCAATGTTTATTTGCAAATAGTTTTCGGTTTAATTCTAATAAAAGCTCCTGCATACCAATGAAGTCGCACGGTCAAATGTACACGTAAGAATGAGCTGACAATAAAATTGCAGTACTCGTTATTTTTAGTGGTCCGACAATTATATTTTGTAGATGCATGAGTATTACGAAAACCCATTCCCGCACAATTAAGTCCAGCCGCTGCGTATTAAACTAGCGTTGGATTCACTTATTTATTCGAAATAACTAATGCCATCTGAATGGGAATGCCACAATCATACTGATTGTTTATAATTTGCCCCTAAATATTTTCAATCTTCTTTTAGTGGGGAGTATATCCTCAAATGAAAACGGCCGTCGCACATAACACTCTAGGTATACTTGAATTTAGTTTGGAGGATGTTGACGCCGTAGCTGAATTCGACCTCATCTCCAGTCAGTTGAAAAAAGGACGTGTGATGCATTTAACCGGAATTCATTTCTCTGACCTCTTTGACACTTACAAAAAGCAATATGAAACAATTATGCCGTCACTTAGGACGGCGTGGAGACATCACGCACTGCAATCACTCAACAGTATCGCGACTGCTGCAATGTCCAATTCAGTAGCATTTGAGTGCATTCTGTAGGAGAAGCATATATATCGGATTTTTGTTGGCCTGGTTATTAATTTTTTCTCACCGTCTTTGCCGTCACAAAAACTTTTTTTGCAAGGGCCCCATTTTCAAAAAAACTGTTTTATAATCCTTTTCGATCTTAGCATCTAAAAATCATGGAGCAGCCTTTATGTATGGAGGTTGCACTATTTATAAAAGAATCATTTAATGAATATCGTAATTTTTGACTTAGTCAATGTATCGTTAGATGTGCTTATTCTCTAGTTTCAAGAGAAGACTATGTGGATATTAGCCGTAAGTCGCATGCAGTTTGTGAGATTAAGAATCGGATGCGTGGACGTCACGATATATTTCCACTTTGGAATGTTGGGTTCAATGAATATGTTTGTCATTTGATGTTTTCATTACTGTAGCAAATTACAATATTTTTTGATAGATCACTACAGTAGTTGTGAGAAGTTCAATACTTGAGGCTGGGGACAATGAAATAGAAAGTATCGCAAGGTGACTAAACTGTCAAATCTATTTCACGTAAAATATGATTAATTTGGAAGTTAATAAGGAAGTTCGACCGGCGTGACCGACGATGCCCATTGTTTGCTTAATGGCTGATGCTTCTATGATTGTCATATTCTAGATGCCTTTTAAGCTGATCTCTGTCTGGAATATGATATAGCCTGTACAAACGCCTGCTTAAAGTCGACGATCATTTTCGTAATTGTCTAGGCAACCGGAAGGTTAAAGGGCCAAAATGTCGGAAAAATTTGAGCCAGCCAGCTATTTCGTCTAGATTGTGTTGTGGTGTCCTGAATAGCGACACGATTTTTCCAATTGAATCGCAGATTTCGATTTTATTATGTTTGACCAAAGTGTCTTTGACGGTATCAGTTGAGTCCTTTCAGGCGAGTAGAGACCTAAAGCTATTGACGGTGATTGTGATAATGACGAAATGCGAACGGTTCCTGGCAGGTTGGTTTTTTGACTCGATGGGACCGTTACCAATCAATATGATGCAACAGTTCTTCAGTTTGGATATACGCTTATCTGTCTCTGCTTAGAGTGAGTTATTGAAGAGAAGACGATCGTTGCTTTGTCCGCAGAATAGATATAATATAAATAAAAAATTACACCCAATATGCCTGCACTGTCAGAGTCCTATGGCCGCAGTATTGGACAGATCTAAACCGGCTTGCTACCTCGTCGCGTCAATTTTGGAATTAAATTAGACAGTGCGCAATTGTCTGATTGGTGTTCATTTTGCAGATGGCAGCAGTGGATGGTCGGCAACTTACTATGTGCAGGACAATGACGTACAGTGTTCGCAAAAGAAGTATAGTGCCGTTTTACAGGACACAATAGGCGTCAAAACTTATCGTCATAGAAATATTCATCAAATTACTTAAATGCATTTATTCATGTAAGGAAAGCTTATTTACTGCGCGACAAGCTGTAGAGAATTGTTTCGGGAATGTAGTTGCTAGACGTATCCTCAACGATTACGAAGACATTTAAAAAGAACAATGGAAAATACATGAAGTCTTGAAAAACTTCTGCGTAGAATTCGAGTTCGTTAAAAAGCAACAACGACTAACAATCGGCCGCGTCTGCAGTAGGTGGTGTTATATAGTTACAGTCAGTGGTAGGGGAGCTGATTTTTAAATAAAGAAAATGAAACTGGAGACGCCTACAGTGAAATCCACATAATTGCTTTGACGAACACAATGCGGATTGACGTTAGAAAAGCAAACACGGTTCACCAAAGTCCTCTTTAATACCCAATTCATGTGCATTTAAACATGTACCTGTTCCTATGGAACGGGTTGTCTTGGTTACACGAGTCGATCTGAGACACGACAATGACGTATAGTATTTGCAAAAGACGTCTTGTGCAGCTTTACAGGACGCAATTGGCGTTTATAGATTACGGTTGCCAGAACTTCTCGTCATAAAAATAATAATCAAATTATTTGATGTATTGGGATCATTTCTTGAGGTGGAACGTGCGTTTGGAAGTTACTCATGCAAGGTATTACCGAGGCAACAAGCTGAAAGAGAATCAGTTCGGGAATGCAATTGCTAGAATC
This sequence comes from Spirometra erinaceieuropaei, assembly GCA_902702965.1. Taxonomy (NCBI): domain Eukaryota; kingdom Metazoa; phylum Platyhelminthes; class Cestoda; order Diphyllobothriidea; family Diphyllobothriidae; genus Spirometra; species Spirometra erinaceieuropaei. The sequence goes on along the minus strand of CACRXP010000052.1, from coordinate 1,296,835 downwards.
ATCGTGAACGACAATAAAGACACTAAAAATGCCAGTGGAATATAAACAAGGACCTGAATTTCCACGTAGAACATAAGTTTGATTAGAAAGAAAAAAGACCGGCCGTATCCGCAGTGGACAGAAGAGCTTAGAAACAGTCAATGAAAGGGGAGTTGATTTTGGGATAAAGAAGCTAAAACTAGAGCCGCTTACAGTAATATCCACATAAATCCTATGACAAACAAAATGAGCAGCACGATTTACCAACGCCCCTCATACCACATGCATGTAGATTAAATCCTTTACCTGCTTCTGTGAATCGGGTTATTCCGGTTACATGTGTCGACACCTATCTACAAGAACACGAGAACGCCTGCCGGCATGGATGAGGAAGAGAAAAAATTATTAGTATACACAGCTTTGTCCACATTGTTGATTCTGGCCATCATATAAACGCAAAAAGGTTGCTATCTTTTTTGATGAGGTCCCGTGACATTATCGTAAACAGCTGAATCAGCGCAAACTAACAACAGCGAAAGCCATCAGGCTTCGGAGATCCGTCCGGTGCACGCATTTTAACCACTTGGCTTTCAATGATTTCTGTGGCCAAAAATCGATTAACTGTATTCTTGTCTCCAATCCCGCTCTCACCTTCTACATGCGGCACGGCTCATTTTTACTAACTTGCTTCTTCCTCCCTATTCACTCATCCAGATTGCATGAAAAGAGGAACCGTAATCGATTCCACTTTTCGTTTTTTGTATCTCATTCCTATATAACAGTACCGTCTCGACGATAATTTATTAAGACCTCGCGTGCACTCACCAAGTTTTCTTCTTAATTGCGCATGTGCAAAATTATGGCCCAGGCGACCACTATGAAAACCATTATTTCGGATGTATGCTGTAAACTTGATGGAACCTGATTGAACGAATATTCATAACTCATGCCCCTGTACGCCACTGAAATTTAACGTTTCACATAAACTTTCTCTGAACCAAATTATGAGGTATTTGGCTTTAATTCGACTTTTATCAAATTTTTTTGCCCTGCTGTATAGCTGAAGCATATAGCCTAAAGGTAAATTCCACTGTCAACGAGCGATTTGAATTAAACGGGTTAATAATCAAATTTTGCAAAACTGTCGTATAACCTATAAAGATTAGGTGTGTTTTAAACTATTCTTTGCCTGATGTTTCTAATTACCCAAAGTCTGACTGATTGCCCGCCTAAATGACAGAGGTGCGCTCAGACTACGGCCGTCTAGGTCATTGAAGATGCGTAAAACGGGTTTTGAGGTCAGAGTTTCAGAGGAACGGCTGGATCAATTCGTCTAAGAGGGAATGCGCTGCTGTTTCATCTGACTTCAAACACATGATTAAGACTGGTATTGTTCGTTTGGCCGGGAAAGTCTTGAGCGTCATTGAAGGACGCGGTCGGTGCAAAGTATTGCGTAAAGTATGCACGAAAGTGAAACGAAATTTGGAAGTACTTTTTTGCTTTGGGGTTTTTTTTCGTACCGAGGTGCCAGTTTTTTAAACAAGAGTGTGCAAAAAATGATACTTATTCATGAGGCATAAATTTATCGTCTCGATTTTCACTGCACTCAAATAAGTAAATTCACCCTTTTAAAGTAATTGACTGAAAAGTGCCAATTGAAAAAAACTGCGGAGGTGCGTTACTAGAAATCCAAACGCAATGCGACCTACAAATCAATATGGTCTTCCAAAGATGATCTTAACTTGTAGAAATCCTTACCTGAGTAATCATAAAATTGCTGATCATAATTTGAGATTTTTGTAAATAGGTAAGTATATAAGTTAGTGCGGCCGAATAATGTATGCTGATATTGACACCTATGCGCACAGACTTCAAAATGCAATATTTAAAACTTCAGCGCGATAATAACTTACATTAGTGCCCTTTGACAGGGGGGTAATCGACGCATATGTGCATATACTGAGGTGCCAGCTTTTTAAACAGCAGTGTTCAAAAATGACAACAATTTATGTGGTATATATTTCTCACCCCGATTTTCAGCACTCTTATATAATAAAATATACATTTTTAAATAAATCGTTCGAAAAGAACCGATCAAACAAACTGTGGAGTTGCGTTGCTGGAAAAACCGCATTGCGACTTATTAGTCAGTATGGACTTCAAAAGCTCATCTTAATTTTTCAAATTCAATAAGATGTCGGTACTGAAATCCTTATCTGAGTAATCGTAACATTGTTGTTAGTTATTTGCGAAATTTACCAGAAAGTAATAATATAACTTAGGGAGGCCAAAAAATGAAATTTGATATTTACACCTATGCGCAGAGGCTGTGAAAGTCAAAGTTAAGAACTTCAGCGAAATAATGTATTACATTGGTGCAAGTGGTAGAGAGGGCAATCTACGCATATACGCATATTCAGCAATGACTTCGACACGTAAAACAAACACAGTAGGTGTGTTAACTCATGAAATGTCAGCCGAAATTCCGAAATGCGTTTTCATTTTGAGAAGGTCAATTAATTAGGGTTGTAAAACGAATTATCACGCAGCATAATTCTATAATAATTCAGTAAGTCAAGGATGCGGGTTGCCCAATGAACGTATTTCCTACTGCATGAGAAATCTACTCCGTTTAAATGGATACTTCAGTAGCAGGCATTTTTCTCATAATTTGTAGATGCCTTTAAATCGTCAATAAAACTTCATGGAAAATTTGCGTCAAAATATTCATTAGTTTGCTCTCTACGCAGGATATTACGTTCTTCTTCAACTTTCTGGGTGAAGTAAATGTATAATTTAGTTTCCAACTGTGCGATTATTTAGCATCATGAGATGAAAATATTTAAAACGTCATGTCTCTTCAGTTACCAATGTGGCTTGTAAAGTTAACAGTATGACTCAAATCGTGTACTTAATTTGATTGACCCAATATGGTCTCCTCTTAAACTCGAAGAGGAATATACGGCTTTCCGTACGTGGAAAATATGCGGCCTGTAGTTAAGAAACACTGGATGGAGGTGTAATGGCAGGCCGGGTTCAAAATTATTCAGAAATTGAAAGAGTTTTTAAAAGCCAGTTAAACCCCTCCTGCGAGTATAAGGATGAATTAAGACGTACTTTAACTACCTAATGAGAAAAAAGAAAGAATATTGTATGCATGTTTTTCATAAACTATAATTGAAGGTTCAGACAAAATATCTAAAATCAATACATTTTAAACAAATAATAATCGTTTCCTAAACCGTTTAATAAATCAATATAACATTGAAAACTATTTTGATGGTGAAAATAAAATTTTCGCGTCCAACTAGCCACCATCTTGCGTGACTCAAGCCTATTTTACTAACAGAAAAGTTCATCAAATGCTTATCAATTTGACTTTATAACAATCCTCTAAACGACGACTGGCAACGTTTTGTGACCTAGTGATTTAAAGTAAAGAGAATATATCTGGGGTTTCCATTTCATCGAAAAATTACATATTGAGTAATAAATAGGAATACATCGCAGCATCGCATTTCAAAGTTATTAATCCGTGCGCAACGTCCTTAGACACCGATAAACGTTAAAAGCGGAAGTAAATGCCTGGTTAGTATATATGCGGTGCTAGACATCATATATCATACCACCAAGTGAAATTTGCCTGCAACGAAATCAATTATTTTTAGCAAATTTTGAGCAAACAGCAGTCAACCAGATTATTCAGTATGTTTTTTGGCTTTTAAGTACGTTTGCACTGTTTACGCCCTTAAAATAACCGCGTAACACATCGATGTCTTTTGGGGTTTGGCACAGAGAAAATTTTAAAATGGCTGGCAGGTTGGATAAATTGCCGGTTCCATACAGAATGTTTTGTCTATGTTGGACATTAGCATCTCTCTAGACAAAATGCCTACTCGTGCCGAGAGGGTCAGTGAATGTTACCCAGTCGGCGCGACATGCGCCAATTAATCTCGACTCCTGATAGATCTGAGATAGTAGCTATTTCCTGTTCAGAAGGCAATCCTTCACTTTAACGCGACACTTGTGTGGGCGGTGAGCCTGTCGTTGCTTAGCACACAGAGCCATGAGGTCCATCAGTCCTCATCGCGGTGGCTATAACGATCTAAAAGTAACTGTACGACTTTTTTTTACACAGGTGGGCACCATGTGCACTGCTATAAATAGCCTACAGTCGGCCAGAAACCAGCCACCCTCGCGCCGTCCTAAATCTCGGTCCGAAAGCACTTAGGTGCATTCCTACAAGCACATACAAGCAGGCCTCACCAAAGGGCTACAACCGCGCCAGCAGGTAACGGCGACAGCTGCCGCTGGCCGGTCAAGACCCAGTCGTCTCTTTATATCAGTGACAAGTCAAGCGGCGTCCGTTTCCTTGTCGATACTGGTTTGATATCAGTGTCATTCCGCCTCCAAGGCGTCACCATCTCACGCCTTCCTAATTTCCATTGAAGGCTGCCAATAGCACCTCCATCAACGCTTAAGGCCAACGGGCGTTCACACATAACATGGGTCTTTGATGACGTTTCTAGGAGGTCTCTGTGCAATCCGACGCCAAATCTCACATTATTGGGGCAGATATCCTGACAAATTTTGCCTTGCAGTCGACCTCAACCACCGCAAACTTATCAGCTTCAGAAGACAGAGTTAAACATATTCTAGGGTTGTAGAATTACCAAATACAAAATTATCGAACTCTGAAAGAACGGTTTGCTAAGTAGAATGTGTGCATTATTTATTGAAGATTATGTGACTTCCCATACCCGTATAAATTGTATTTTTGCCAACAAGGCATTTTATTTTTCCTTTTGATGTAATTTTACATGGCATTTTTGCCCATATAAGTGATCTTAACTAACAAGGCCACATAAGAAAAAAATTATAATGTGTGATAATGAAAACGGCAAAAATATATGGCTATCATGAAACGCCTTATTGCGCCGAAAACCTTGCCTAAGTTCTATTTCACAATAGGCAAAAGAAAGACTACGTGGCCTACAATCAACTAAGTACGAAAACACGACAATAGGACTGTGTTGGTACCTAACCCTTCAAGAAAGCCCGATAATTCGTTGAGGCCATGCATTCGTAGGAATCGAACATCAACCGTCATATCGGGTTGGACATCGCGTTAATAAGTCTCAAGGAGAAATGAAAGAGACGAGAGCCAATCGGAACGGAATGACGCAAATAACAGCCGCTCACTGGCGCAAACGTGAAGGAATATGAATTTGCATGTTCACTGCCATATGTTAACTGTAGCCGGCACATTTACTCTCAGCCTGAGTTGACGACGACCTGGGGAACCGATGTCGAAAATTAACTCAAAAAGTACCTTTTTTCCAAATAACGTCTTTGATTTCAACATATTTATAGGCAGAACGGCATTACCGGCAAAGACAAGGGAGACTGAAATGGCCATTTCTGTCATATAACCGTCGTCAGCCAGCCATACCCAAGCCCGAAGTGTGGAACACCCGAGCCTCGAACTCGCGACCTATTGGTTTAGAAAGCCACTCCTCTACCCGCTGGGACACGAGCCCGTTGCCTTGTCGGTTTTCAATCGGGAATATACAATGGTAGGAGACGCTCACCGATCGTTCATACAAAACTCACTCGTTCCGTTTTGCCTTAAGGGCTCTATCTCGAGCCCATTCTGCCTATATATCATGTACCGCTGTGCGGCTATGTTATATGAATTAAACGAGTTTACGCCTCTTCATAGGAATACGATAAAACCTGCCGGTTTGGCTGGGAAAGAGCATACACCGCTTTATTCTTACACAGATGTTTGAATCTAGGCACCCTGTGCCAAAAAAAGCTTCTCATGTGGCTTATCAGGTCTCGCCCTAGTAGCATGAACAGC
>CACRXP010000052.1:1260851-1290780 GCA_902702965.1 Spirometra erinaceieuropaei | reverse complement strand
AACACCACCACCAGCACCACCACCACCACCACCACCACCACCATCACCACCACCATCACCACCACCACCATAAACATCCGTTCAATTATTTGTTACTGCGCAGCGCGTTATATGGATTAAACGATTCGACGTCTTTTCATAGGAATATAATAACATCTGCCGGTTTGACTGGGAAAGAGCATACACAGCTTTTTTCTCACACACATGGGCGAATCTCCGCACCCTGTGCCAGAAAAAAGCTTCTCATGTGGCTTATCAGGTCTCCCCTTTCTAGCATGAACAGCTGGGTCAGCACCTACTAACAACAGCTAAAGCGACTGCCATCAGGCTAAAGTGGTCGGTCCTGTACTCCCAGGAAAACCGCCTTCACGCTGCGCGTCTCCTCTAGCCAAAGACTGATTAACTGCATGTACATCTCCGCGCCAGCCGCTGTCGCTTACCGCCTACTCAGTCAGTAGTCACACAAACCGCCTGTTTGCAAAAACGAACCGTACTCGATTACTCTTATAGCTTTGACATCTCTGTGTGTACCTCCTTCCAATATAAATGTATAAGCCGGGAGAAAATTTATTGAGGAAACGTGTATTCTCGACAAATTGTCTTTGGGAGAGCGCATCTGTAAGATTATGTCTTGGGTATCAATTGAAACCACCATCATTATGACTATACTCTCTTTAAACCATGATCGAATGAAGTGTTCATAAGTCAATTTTAGTGATTTTGAACGTCACGGGGAGTCCGTTTTCAATAAAAAACGTCGTAGCGTGGTTCCGCCTTCCTTTACTAACCTTGGTCACATCATTACACTAGTATATTTTACGGTTTTTCTGAAACAAGTAGCCTTTAGGCGAACTCTTTCACAAATAAACGATAAAAAATAATTGGATTTATAACCTGTTGTTGACCGACGCTTACATTTTTCGAGTAGACTGTTGACATGCTTCATATGTGTTTTAAAATGGTATTTGTCTGAAGTATTATATCCTTCCATATTTTGACTAGTTACCCCCCTGAAACCCAGACAGGCCTTCAGACGACAGTCGGATAGATCAAAGACAATGCAAAAAGAGGTTATTATGGTCGCGGTGTCAAAAAAGTTATAGCGACTCAATTAATTCTTCAGCGGGTCATGCTTAACATTATTCCCTAGCATGAAAAACAAGATAAAGGACGATGCTGTTCGGTTAGCCAAAATCTCCAGAGCATCTTCGCAGGACGCGGTTGCTGCAAATTATGGCCGCTTGATATGCTAAAGCATTAAACGCTGAACCGTAAGTCGAAATTATTTTCAGCTTGTGGCTTTTACAGTTATTTTGCGGTTTCAACTCTTTAAACTAATGCGTGAAAAAATGATAAGAATTTACTACGTGTTGATATCTCACATGACTTTGCGTTTTTTTCATACAATTAAACAAAAAAATGCATTTGAAATATCACCTAACAAGTACCGACACAAACAATCTACGTTGATGCATTGTGTAAAGTAAACATACGCAGCAGATCTCCCTTGATTGATGTTACCTTGTACAAACTGTCGGCAGTGAAAACAACATCTGAATAATCGTAAAATCTATTTGCTCGATCAGTAAATTCTGCAAAAACAAACTATTATATCTGGATAAGCACACAAATGAAAACTGATGGTAGGGGTTTTGCGTAGATTCTGCAAAGTGCTGAATTTGTTTTGAGTACTAGGGAACCTTTGTTTGGGTGTTCTAATGTATCCCCACGTGAATTGCTCAAACATAAGTCCACTATAATGCGAAACCGTTGGTAACAGGCGTTGTACAGCACAACTGATGAGATCAAGTAGTTGAAAGCAGTTGAATGCGCAGTCGCACTCTGTATGATTAAGAAAATGTTGCGTTAATCCATAATTATACGCCCTCATTATAAAAACCAAGCCTTACCCCCAAATCCTTGTCCTAATCCTAACCCCTTTTGAATCCTAACAGTCGTTTTACCATTAGGCGGGGCTATTAATCAACATATTACCGAAATTCTGTAAAAAAATATAGTGCTCTATTTTGACCGACAAAGGGGACATTTGACGTATATAACCAACTCAAAAATGGTTTTGGCATGCAAAATTGGGCATATGTGCTTTTTTCAGATTTGCTAGCTATAGAATGCCAGCATTTTCGCTACTATCAGGTATTTGGGAAAAGTCTGCTTCAAATAAAACAACTTAATACATTGCCCACGAGCAAGAATACTCGTGTTACGTTTTACCACTAATCCGATAATGCATGTTGTGGTGTTTGTTAATCTGCTCTCGCGATGAGACTTCCACAAATTTCACCATGAATGCACGTAACGTTTTGAAGTGAGTTAAAATAAGTCGTTATAAATTACTCTTCCTGGTGACGGATTCGTGTGCCATATTTTGCAAAAAAAATTGGAAAACCAGTTTTTTGAGGCATTATTTTTGAGCCCGTGTTGGCACGATTTCCGCCAGCTCAAACATCAGCCAAAGTCAATTCCTGTCCGTTACGATTTATCATACTATTTGCCTCTTTTTGTATTTGCGGTATTCGCAAAGTAAACGGGTGTCCATACGCGATAAAACCAAACATGCTGGTCTGTTTTGACTATGTCTTTGCTTGAATGCTCATTTTTGTACAGCGGACATAACGGCACCCAGAATGACGACAGTAGCAGTCGTTCATAATAAAAAACATAGATTTAGCGGCATTATTTAAGGCTTGCGATCACGGCTGTCAGCTGTCTATTCATCCAATGAGAAAGCGTTATTTTTTAGCAAGGACGCTTTTCAAGGGATTCATTATACTATGATATTCTAGAGCTTCCTTTTTCCCTAGGATTCATATAAAAGCAGAAGGAGAACCCTGGGAGACCCACTGATGGACCAAAGCCCACGCAGCTGCGTCACGCCGCGGCCGAATATAAGGAAAACACGTTATTTTGCAGCGATATCTTTTACATATGGTCCTGATAAATTCAGAACCACTAACGTTTATTATCAATTTGAAGGCCAGTCATTAACTCAAGTTGTGCCTACACTTCTTGTATTATTGCAGTCTGCACTGTTTGAATATCGCTCACAGATATTTCGGGGGACAAAACGCGCATTAGCGATGTCTGTCCTTTTAAGAACGTCCGAGGAGTGTTGAGCCGTGGGCACTCAATTTATTTATGCTACATTGATTTCGATGCAATGGAAGTCAACGCAAGCAGAATAACGGCATGTAACTGCCGCTTATTGGTCCACCCGAAAGTAACCGATTGGGATTCACACCTGCGATAAATGACAACATTGCGGATGCGAATTTTGGCCTATGCACATTGCTAAGGGTAGTCTTTATATCATTAAATTACTTAACCATTTGACCACTGCATGTTCTGAGGTCGGCGATATCGAAGTCAAAGTATGACAAAGTGACTGTGATTACTTTGATTAACTGAGATATTCATGTGCTCTTGTTCATAATACCGCAATAAGAACCCCCTTACATTTAGTTGACCCCGCAAGAATAATCATTAGAAAACTAATTTCTCCGGAGACCTTCGTTAAGTTAATTGTATGCTAATACCGATAAAGAGCATCAAGGCATCTTAACACATTCTAAAGCAGCTGAACATCGCAACGACCAACATAAATGCGATTTTCTGAAGCTTTTTAATATTTTTGGATGAACAGAAACCTAAACCTTTAACTGGTCAACGCTGCTTGCTGAAAACCCAATTTGAACTTGTTGTCGTGAGCTTAGTCTTAATCGACCTGTATGTATGCCAACGAATGGGTATTGGCTGCGGTTGGTTTAACTGCACGTATAAGCAATGGATTGGTCTTCACAAAAACGAAGACATGTTTGAATATTTTCAAAATATGTTTTGCAGAGGACTGCTTTTGCTATTTAGGCTTCTTCAAATCTCCTCCAGAATCGATGGATGCAGCTATGAAGAAAAAAATGGTAATTGAACAGTCCTTTCAAAACCACGTATAAATGTTCAATCCAGGTCAACAGGTGTTATCAAAAATGTTATCATAATTTCCCAAACTGTTGCTGTTAATTTATTAGGACTAGCGGCTGAGGACTGTTTCAGTCGAATACGTGCAAATGTCTACCCATTCTGTATTATGTGCAGAATTAAGCAGATAGTTTGTGAAATTTAACAAACTTCAGATTACTTAACGTACATTTTCTGCAAAACAGACAGTTCATTGACAAGCATCCTAATAAGAATTTGCTTCTAAGCACAATGACCAGATGTACATACTTTGCTTACTTGTTCTCTGTAGTAGTTTTATTAGCACGGAGTAATTGAGAATTTTCCAGATTAGACGAAAGTATCACGCAGTTCTTAACTACAAATACCTGCAAATTAACGCAATTCTCTTCCACAGCACATGTAATCGCATAAGACATTCCCGGAATTTTCTTTAAAATAAATTGCTTTGCCATGTTAAATCTTTAAAATTTTCCAACACAATTCTTTTGCAGTATTTTACTGAAAACATGCCATGCATCTTTTCATTTCATATGCAGCCGCTTATTTCGAGCAGTTCTGTCCACGTACCGGAGGTAACGTTCGTCTCATTTATGTCTTGGAAGATCGACTTCGAACGAATTCTATTTTTACAACCTACACGAAGTATAACGAAGGAAAGCAAACAGAGTTTCGCATGACACTCCCATCAAAGCCCGAAACACGGGACTGCTTCATCGCATACATCCTTCCTGAAGCACATACTATTAAAATGACATGCAATATTACATTTCCTGTGATCGCATTTCGTTTGCTTCTAATTGTAAGTTAAAAGGATTACGCTTAATCCTGAGACCCATGAGGGGACTATGTTAGTAGGCCTGTGATGCAGACGAAGTCTAGTTAGCAGTAGGCTGTACGCTTTTACTAAAACCGCCGCGCATATCGATCCTGCATCCAAGTTATAAGCGTTCTTGCATTTGGATTTGGCGTAGGGTCTGCAAAGTAGCATAAGCCTCAAGGCCCGACGTGCGTGATAAAAAGGACTTTCTTTATTACTTTATTATTTGGGCGTGAGGCAATACTTTAATTCCTTAGCGTAAAATCATGCCCAAACTGCAGAGTAGAATGGGACAGGCGGTCTTTGAAAAAGGAGCTATCACAGACTTTGGCAACTCATTTAATCGTCAAGCATATTGACCTATCAAGCAGAGTAGAAACTGCAGTGAAAGTGAGGCATCATGATCACCCTTGTGGATCGTGACACGACGATGTTTGCGATCTTCTGTTAGGTAATACGTTGCCCACATATTCGAGCCGCATTTGGACTGTCTGCTTTTGCAGTAGAGAGGCCAAGAGTTCGAACGTTGAAAGCTACGTCAGGACATTGGCCGGAATGACTGTATTTTTCTATATAATATCTAGCTTGTATCCCTTATTTAAACGCTCAAGCCTGTTATGTTCAGAAACGTTAAAACATGCATTTTAAAAGAGGTGAAATCAAGGCCTATTTAATTGCATTTTCACTACTTTTATAAATGGATGTTCACTGATAAACTGTACTCTGTTTCAGAAGGAGATCCGCGGTCTTAGAGTTTTCTCCCAGTCGGAAGTTGTGGATTCAATCCAAATTATATTAGAAAATGTGGACTCCTCTTTTGATGCCTATCTCACTTCTAGCGAGTTGTCGAAGTATGAGATGGTGCACTTCACTGGTATAACAATCAACACCATCCATAATAACTACGTTGTGAAGCAAAGACGATCCGGACCTCGTGCTAGGACAGCATGGAGAATGCATGTTCTTCAGTCACTTAAAAATTATGCGAATGATGCAATAAAGGATCTGATGACTTTAACATGCATTGCGTAGTTCCGTCTGAGTGGTACGGACCGACCTGACTTACCATGGTGATGCGCCCGTCTCTCCCCGATAGCATATCTACCGTACAGTTTTAATTTTCTGTGTTATATTTCGGCTTTGGATTTTACAATTTGAAGTACATCTGTTTATATGATACTTCTAAAATATATTGTTGGGAATGAAGTACTCTAATTTTTTTTATCGCAGCTGTCCCAAATATGATTAGTAAGTCTGCTACCACTGGCGGTTTTAGTAGGCGAAAAATGATCGTCGCTATAAATGCCCTTACCACTTGAGTTCGGAAATCATCTTTGTAATCTTAAAGTTTCTTTTTTTCTTAAATAATCAAGTCTAGCGCCCATACAATCAGCTCGTTGTTTAGAAGATGTCAACATAAAGTTCTATTTGTAGCAAAGCAAACTCTTAGTACTGCGACCCTGAGCATAATATCTGAATATTAGTAGTTACAACACATTTTGAAAGGACGGAGGGCAACCGACATACGCACGCATGAGTATGCGGAAAACGCGATTTCCATATTGACTTAAAGCACAACCACGTTTAAAACCGGCTGTAAAACACTTGGCAATGGCGTAAACGATGACGTTCTTAAAAATAAGCCGTTGAAATGATTTTCCATATTACAATATAAAGCAAAATATACTGATGACAGAAGATCTGCTTATGGTATTTCTCATCGCTGATAATATAATGTGTCGGTGATGGCAGTTTTGGCTTTTTGATAGAATATATTTGCTGTAACAAAATTCACACAAATTCATTTCTTTTACAGACGGTTTCTGTTTTATGATTCTGGAATGTCTCATTACATATTGTTTCGTGTTTATTTATGCTATGGTAATTAAAAAGATACTGCGTAGTTAAAACTATGCATATGTGCAATTTCTAGCATTTTAAAAACCCATTGCCGAAGTTTGCCCAATTTTTGTTTGCGTATTCATGTAGTGGGCTAACTCATGAAATGCCAACTAACATTTCGAAATGCGTTTTTTTAAAAGTTTAATCATGGATGGTTGTTCATCGTACTTTTTCACTGCTTTGTTGAAACACCTTCATATAAGTATGCCCACTGATTAACTGTTCTCTTTTTCAGAAGGAGATCCACGGACTTCGAAGTTTCTCTCAGTCGGAAGTTGTGTATTCACTTCAAATTATATTACAAAATATGGACTCCTCACTTCTAGCAAGTTGTCAAAGTATGACTTGGTGGACTTTACTGGTATTACATTTAACACCATCCAGAGTAACTCTGCTGTGAAGCAAAGGCGGCCTGGACGTCGTGCAAGGACAGCATGGAGAATTCATGTTCTGCAGTCACTTAACAATTATGCGGACGATGCAATAAAGAATCGGATGAATTTAACATGCATTGTTTAGTTCCGTCAGTGTGGTACAGACCGACCTGACGTACCAGGTGATGCGCTCATCTCTGTCTAAATGCATATCTACCGGACAGTTTTAAATTTTTCGTTATATTTTGGTTTTGGTTTTTACAATTTGAAGTACATGTGTTGATATTATACTCGTAAAATATATGGTTGGGAATGAAATACTCCAAAGTTTTTTATCGCCGTTGTCCAAAATATAATTAGTTAATGCGCCAGCACTGGCAACTTTATTATGCACAAAATGATCGTTGCTACAAACTTTCTTACGACTTGTGTTCGAGAATCATCTTTATAATATTATAGTGTTTTTATTTCTGAGATAATCAAGTCTAGCTCCCATGTAATGACCTCATTGTTTAAACGATATCAAGAGAAAGTGAATGCGAAAAAATTAACCGAATATGAGTCGTTGCATCACAATTTGAAAATAGGAGAGACAACATGCATACACAAGCATGAGTATGTCAAAATGTCAATTTCAGGATTAGGTTACAGCACCAGTCTTTTTGCGAATACTCTTCACCTATACTATCACAACAGCTACTACATAAAATGCAGTCACATTGATAAAGAATTTATAAACAGTGAGAAATATACAAATTTACGTTGACCATGCAATCCAGTATGTTACGTTCAAAAAATATCAAAACAAATTCACATGAATGAAAGAGAATATGCGCATCCACTGGGGGCAGTAGGTTTATTTGCCTGAGCTTTCGAACTCGAACTGGAGTTCATCATCAGAGGCTACTCGAGTGCAGCAAATGGTGAACATTTATATCGTACATCCTTGCGGGGGGGAGGGAGGGTACGTCCGTGGCACGCCACGTGGGATCTCTGGTGGATTGAGTGCATTTTACGCTTTGACAATGGAGAGCCGACCAAGCTCTTCGAAACGTCAGCATCCTTATAAACCTGTTCCGGTGAGCCCACCTTCTTCTTCTTCAAATAGGTAGGGTTTGTGCCGCCGGGTCCACGATGTTTCTCGGCGTGGAGACGTCGTTTGTACTTCGCGACGGTGTGAGCTGCGCCAACTGGCTGCGTGGGCGGAGAGTATGATAACAACACGCAGGTAAATCGATGTGTCTGTTAGAGCCGTTGGCTCGCGCCAATATCCGCTTGTTAGCCAAGTCTAACTCATGCCCTTTCTCGAGCGTGTAAGTGGCTACTTGAGACAGTGGGTTGCCTCTCCGAACTGTCATTTTGTGCTCAAGTATTCGTGAGCTCAGACGTCGTCCTGTCTGGCCTGTTTAGTGGCAAGGACAGTTTTGGCACGGGATTTGATATACTACGCTCGACTGTTCACCTGCGTCCAGCTGTTCTTTTATTTTCATGATCCTGCTACGCATAGTGGCTGCCGGACGATGAGCATTGCCCACGCGTAGTTCTGACGCGATGCGTTCTGTAGCCTCGGACACATTCTTTATGTACGGTTGGGAGTGCCAAATTGTTTGTCCGGTGTGGGCGTGCGCGTATGCAGCGACTGATAAAGCTATTTAGGTAGCCCTTCTTTGTTAATTGGTCCCGGAGATGCCGTATATCTTGCATCCTTCCTTCCGGCTAATTTAAATGCGTTTTTACCCTGTCGAAAAGCGACATCACACAGACCAGTTTGTGCACCAATGGGTAGTTGCTATGATTGTTCAGGACCTGGATTGTATTGGTCGCCTTTCTGTACACTGTAGTGCTGAGTTCACCGTCAGGTGTGCGCGTGACGAGCACGTCTAGGAAGGGCAGTTCCTCGTCCTCCTTGTCTTCTCTTTTAAACTGAAAGTCGGGGAATATGCTGGTAAGTAAGTCTTTGAAACCCGATAGCTTGTCCTTTTCAATAATGACGAATGTGTCGTCCACGTATCGGCGCCAAAACGCAGGTTGGTCCCAGTGATCGTGCCTTCGCTTTCTTTCAAACAAATTCACGCTAAATTACGTCAAGCCGATGCAAGCTAAGCAATAATTGAACATTTTTGTACTTTTACGTGGCTAACATCAAATACATGGCATTGCCAAAATATAACTGACTATTTAAAATAAGTTTCTCCACATTCTCCATTCCTTTTGGCGCAAAGTGAATTATCCAGTAGGGATAAACGTCGTGCATGCTACTCTAGACACGCCTGAATTTTGTCTGGAGGTTGTGGACGCCATCGGTAATTTTTAGTTAACTGCACGTCGATTAAAAATAGACGAGTAGTGCGTTGACCGGAATCGATTATACTACCTTCTATGGCAGTAACGTGAAGCGGTCCAGAAGGATGAAGCCATCAGACTGCACGCGCTGAATTCCCAACTTCTAAATTTCCAATTCAATAGCACTGAAGTGCATTCTGTAGACGTAGAATTGTGTTGGCAGAACAGTTGATTTTGTTTCTCCGGTTCTCTATGAAAATTGCATAATAATCTCTTTGCCAAGGGAGCATTTTTAATCAGCCTTCCATAAAAAACGCACCGTTATCACCTTTACCGCTCAAGAGATCATGTAGGATACTTTGTGTTTAAAATTAATGCCATTTAGTAAAGAATCAGTTAAAGTTTATCGTAATTTTTGACTTGATTAACTTATCGATATATGTTCTTATCTCTAAGTCTTAATATAAGGCTGAAGGTATATGGACAGCAAATCATATGTATTTTGCGAGGATACAAATCTGTTTCGCGAACATCGGGAATACTTGCCAATTCTTATCGCTGGATATAGTAATTCTTATCTCCCTGTTTTTTCATCATAGTTGATGTTAGAAAAGTAAAGTAATTGCCAGCAGTTCGAGGCAAGTTACTGGACAGGATAAAAAAGATAAGCCCGCGAAAGAGGTAAAGATTTAAAATTTGTCGATGAAAAATATGATTTAATTTGGAAATAAATAATGGAGTTTGTACATCGTGACCGATGTTGTTTAGCACGTGCCCCGTAGCCACCGATACATAATTGCCACGGTTGAGATGTATTTTAACCGATCCCTCCCTTGATTATGATATCGCCTGTGCTAAAAATACCTTAAGTTGGCGATTGACTATATCACTGTTTACGCAAACGGAAGTTTAAAAGGTCAGAATGTTAGACGAAGAGAAGTTAAACAAAAAAGTAATTCAATAAACGGTTACTGTACAGTTAACAAAATGCAAACGATTACCGCGAGTTGTCCTATTAACTCCTCCACCCCGTCAC
The DNA here is from genome assembly GCA_902702965.1 of Spirometra erinaceieuropaei. Lineage (NCBI taxonomy): Eukaryota > Metazoa > Platyhelminthes > Cestoda > Diphyllobothriidea > Diphyllobothriidae > Spirometra > Spirometra erinaceieuropaei. The sequence continues at coordinate 1,280,393 of CACRXP010000052.1, read as the reverse complement.
CAAGCTATAAAATGCAATTTTTTTCTCACCAGATTATTTGCCTGGACGTCATCTGAAAAGAGTTAGCTATTAAAATTTAAAAGATTGATTCACTGTCTGCATGGATAGATGTAGTAGTAAAGCAGTTTTGATGACGTTTGCTAAACAATGGCAATGTCCTGGGATCGCAATGTCGCACAGAATTAACTGTCTCCTTTGTGCCAATTGAAGGAGTGAAGCAATTACCGGTTACTGTTCAGAAAACGAAATGCAAACGATTACCGCGAGGTAGTCTTTATCCTCAGACAGACCGTTATCAAGCTTTATAATGCAAGTGTTCTTTTCACTTGACTATGCGTCTAGACGGCTTCTGTGAAGAGCAAATTATCAAAAAAGAAGACAATAGAAACACAATCTGCATGAATAGACTATAATATTAAAATAAAATATGGGAAAATTTCGCCATACAGTGGCAATGCCCTAGGATCGTATTGTCGCACAGACTTAACCATTGTGTTACCTCGTCGTGCCGGAAACGGAATGAAACCAGACAATTTATAGATAGAAGCATAGCTTGGCCTATTGACTGCTATCTTCTGGGAAATGACAATAAGAAATTATGTTTACAGGAGAAGTTTTGATCCGACCTGCAGGACGCAATCGCCGTGTATTTATTATTGATGCCAGACTTCCGTCCTGGCATCTCAATTAAGGCCTTGTTATGTTCGAAATAATTATTAGATCGAGTTATATATTCGGAAACTTTCGCGAGGCAAACCGAATGCGCCTGGACGTGGAAAGGGAAGCCCGGTTCCCCAAAACCCCCTGGCAGGAGGAGGCGGCAAATAAACTTCAGAGAAGGCGACGTAGTCAAGCCGATTGGCGGAGCTTCCCGACAGCAAATGTTTACACATTGCCCTCGACTAAAACCCCGTCTTACGCGTTAAAGGTAAGGGTTGGTTGCCAAATCAGTCCACGTCAAAATGCACTTAATTTCTTGTTTGCTCCTCTGCAGAGGGTTATATTTTTTACGCAGGGCGACGCCTATGCACTTTATTGCAATAAATTTGGACGGTATGGCTGAGAGGGTATAATTAAGAGCATACACAGCTGCGATCATGTCCCAGCGATCGTGTCTTCTTCTTCTTCTTCTTCTTTAATACACAGCTGCATTCTCACATACTTGTTTGTATCTGGACATTGCAGCAACTTCTTCCTTAAGTATAAAATATAAAGAAGACGTAATTCCGCATTGATTAACTAAAAGAAAGCATATTTTTGTTTATGGATTTTATAAAATATATTTGAATTTCCAAGACCATAGAAAATAAATGGGAAAAATGCATGCTACATAAGTAGTCAATTTTTACCAAAGACGCTTTTTACTGAAGATTGTAAAAGATGTGCATTGAAAAGCCGACATCCGGTCAAGTCTGAAATGAAATACGAGTATGTCACAACATAAGAAGTATTACAACCGCGACCAAGTAATTTTTCCTAATCGAAAACGCGTTTTAGAATTTCGGCCAATATTTGAGGAGTTAGTTCACTCACTGTATAACATATACATCAGTTCCAGGAATAGATAAATGCTTTTTCCCGTAGTTTCCTTAAGTTAGTCTTAAATATTTAAATGGGCTTGCATTATATCGTCGTACTTTTTGGAATTTAAACTTGCTGCAAACGGTTAACAGATTCAGCTGACCTGAGCTAAACTACATTTCCCACGTTATTTGTCTGTATCGGCGCTTCCTATGAAATATTATTATGCATTTCTGTAAAGCCATTAGGGCGTCGTTAGCCCAAAAGGGGAAGTAAAAAATATGGGTTTCAAAGGACAAAATCAATAAAAAACTTTTGAAATTGCCAACAGCACAAACTTGAAGGACAAAAAAGTGTGCCAGATATTTGACTGGTTAAGACAATCATCGCGTAAAGCGAAAAACATCAGCAACGCGCCAAAGATAACAAGTAACAAGATACTAAAAAACGCGAGTTTCGAATTTGATTTGATTTTTGATTTTTGACTGCTGGTTAACCAACATACCTAACATTACATTACTTAAACGCACTTAAATGCAAATTTTACCAAAGCACCATTGTAAAACTGTATTCTACCTGTGATGTCGCATTTTCTTAGTTTACTTGCATGCACAGACATTCAGTTATCTAGACGTGACATTTACTCAATTACAACCATATTTGACGTTGTAAGACTTCCGACCGTTCAACTAATCGGTATTTCGAAACGATGTAACACTTCTTTTAATATTTCGTTTATGTTGTCAATCCCCTTAAAGCCATACATTGCTAATAAATGCTGGGTCTATACGTCGGTGCCGGATTGCGGGTGATTAGAATTCCTTTGTATCTTTCATGTGTTACGTCATGTACCGCATATATATTTAACTGGAAGCAGTAGCGTCAAAATATTGGCCTCGAGATTTCTGTTCTTTAATCGTAATAGGTGTTCACAATTGAGCGATTACGATTCTAGCAATGACTTTGATCCTCGTTTTCTACTAATACTAGTTGGAGGCAATTTGGCAGGACAGAAAAAACGTCATCATCAGGTTCTTACTACCATTCACAAAATCTGAACTGTTTCGCACGCAAACTCGTAGGAATTCGCAACGCAATTTACTTAGGTTAATTATAATAATTTGTAGATAGTAAATCCAAACGAGTAATCGAAAAACGTAAACAGTTATGTGCTGTGTACTAGTACCACTTGCAGTTTTGACCGAGTATTTCCAGGATATTCTTATGAGGACAGTGACCTCATTTGGATTAACAGGTCTGTGCCCCGCGATGCCTTTGAACACGCCCGACGTCCGGTTTAGAGACATGTTGGTTTCATATTCATTTCATGCTTCCCAGTTCATAAAACATGTCAGTAACAGTCTGACCGCAAGGCCAATAGCTAGGGAGACCGAGAGTCATAATATGGGGCAAAAACTAGGAATAATACTGACAGTGCAGAAATTTGTATCTTTATGGATAAATTGGATTATCACATTAAAAGTCATTATAAACGAAGGCAGGTTTAGGGTTGAAATCGTAAAACTTCAGTTTTAAGTCGTTCATGCTAGATTTACCATAACAATCAGCCTACCTTTTGAGGTAGTAGGCTGAAAGTAAATCTACAACGACCGATCTCATGACTTGTAAGTCAAAAGTTTTAATAAATTTCTTAATCAGTAATATTATCATATTACTTACGGCAGAGAATAGAGATATGCCAAATACTCAGGATACGTATGAGCATCCGGATAATGATAATGACTTTCCAAGGCATTAAATTTTTAAGAAGTTTGAAGACGTAGTGTTGCCTGTGAGCTTCCTAAGTAAAATAAAGATGACGTTTTTTTCATTTGCTGGAAGTTAGAATGTATTCATTTGGCCTCCTTTTTTTAAAAAATGGTTTTCTTAAAACAAATGCTGGCAGGTCATTTAAGCTGCCTGAAACGACGCTAGAGCACTTTATGAAACTGCGATCAAACAAATCAAATTCAAAACTTGTTTTAAACTTCCTATGCAAACGCGTGGGTTTTAATCTAGTTGAAGTTTGATAAGCAATCGTCCTTACGTCTCCCTCATTAAATTTGCTGTGCGTGATTGATTTAATCAATTATTTCTCAACTTATGTAAGAAAAATTTGCGCTTAACGTGTAGGATATGTTCTATGATATTTTGCAGGCTCAGCTGTTATCAAATCAACATTATCTCATATTTGGGCAATGTCTAATTCTAATAGTCGACATACGCGTGTGAGAATATTCTGTGTATGTGCGGTGATCTAGACTCGTGAATTTTGTTAAATAAAGCTTACCTTTGGTTAGAAACTTTAGGTCAGCGTAATGCATATTAAGCCGGATGTGAGCAAACATGTCCCTGTTATAGAAAACAAACAAATATTTTAACTGCTCTATTAAGCAACATCATCTTTTAGTTGCCAGTCATAAACAAACTCAAAAATTGTGAAATGAAGTATGTAGAAGGCTATAGCTAACACAATGTCCTCTGAGAAATGTATGAAAATTAGAAAAAAAAACATGTTTTAAATTTACCTGTGATTATGCCGTTTTATGACCCACACTGTCTTCGTCAAAAGGGTGTGTGCATTTTAAAACGTCTTTGAAACCACTTTTTCACTTGTTGGCTGTTCCGCTGTTTTCAAAAACTTTTTCCACTTTCGCTTTACTTGAAAAAAATATCTTTAAATTGCATCTATCGAATGAGTGCGACAGTTGTGTTTTTCGTTGTGGTATTTATTTGACGCTTGCTTATGAATATTTACACTTTTTAGATGCGTGTGTGCTAGATTATGACTAAGTGATGATCCTTCGATAAGTAAGGCCTTTATTGTTAGATTACATATCACAAGTGGTATACCAGCCAGTATTGCCACAATCACTTGGCAACATATTTAAACATATGAATGGCAGCTTGGACCATTCGTCGGATCTTATCTTTGAAAAACAGCTTATACACAACCGAGTACTTTAGTACCACGATCAGTTTGCGAGACAATTTTTCAATACCTTACGCAGTTATTTAACCTTTTTATTGCTCAAAGTGAGATTTTAGGAGGAGGTGAAAGGGGCAGAATCCGAGTTTAAAAACTGAGTTCGAAAAACCCAGTGACAATTATATTGGCATACAGAACATAACCAATCTTTCGAAATCCGATAACGAAAATAATGATTTATTTTGTGGAGTCTTGAACGTTGCGCATTTTGTTAGCTCATCCACGTCCATCAATGAAATGTCATTTTCCGGTGCAGAATGTGTGTTAACGTAATTATATCAGAAAAAAATCAGTATGTTTTAGTTAAAATGCACGTTGATCTAAATTTTTGCAATTTCTTTTGCTAATACATGCACTAGCTTTCGTTTGCGCTTCTGAGCGACTTTTTTATTGAAGACATAGTAATATGCCCACGTAATTTTTAACAAATACATTTAGCTGATCTTGAAAATTTATTTATGTCCGATGTTTACTCTAGTAATCAATCTGCAAACACAAAGGTTAATTTTAAAACCAATGCTTTTTTGCTTCACAAAAATCTTATTAATACATCTGTGCGACTTGGTGCCCTTACGTACAGTAATAACGCATAAAATTCCTTCGTTTAACATGGTCTAAATTTGTTTTCTCGTTTGGAAAATGCCTCCTGATGCTTCATAACTGACCACCACCGAATGATTATTTTCAATGTTGAAAATATTATACTCTGTTTGTCGTAATGATTTTTTTCCGTCCAAATCCTTAGCGGCTTTGGAAAAATAGCAGTATGTATATGGACGCCCTGTCGTGCTCTCTCGTGCATTCATAATCGTAAAACGGCGTCTTAAATGGAGCAAAAACAGTGGAAATGAACTTGATATATGAAACAAGGCATGCTCATAAGCGTATAGTAGAAGAATATTAGTATTGCTTACGAACGCGAAAGAAACAGACAAAAGTGTCAAAATTTTACTTTTCCTCACAGTGAAAAACACAAAATACCCGGAGATCCGTCAACAGAGTGCAGGAATAAGGCAATTCGTGAAAAGGTAATTTTTAGGAAACTTTTCCTATTGTTCAAAGACACATTCGTTGCTGACTTTCGGTATGGACAGCCATTTTTTTCTCGAAAATGAAGTTTAGTGTTAGAATGAGTCTTTACATGCGAAATAAATGACCATGTTTAGGAAAAGAAGGAGATAAAAACTAACTAATTCGGGGAATGCTTTCAAGTCCGTAAGTTGGGGTACCGGAGATGGGCCGGAGTGGAGGCCATAGAAGAGGGCTAGCCGTGTGCTGGACAATTACGACGCCCCATAAAATGAGGAATTTTTTAACCGAAAATAAACCCTACCTCCTGTGTGAAAATTAAAAAAGACGTATTTCTTTACTTAATGAATAAAAGAAAAAATACTTTTTTTTCAGTGAAATACATTTAGTAAGTAGGGGTATCGAAAGACAATAGGAAAAACCATATCATGTATTTGGTCGGTTTTAAGTAGTGCGGTTTTTGACGGCTGCCAGAATGGCGTGCGTCAAAACGCTGACCCTCAAACGCGACTGAAGTGTCCCGGGATTCTGTTGTTTGACCACCAACGTAAAAACCTGCCTATTTTACCTAGCCAAATCAAATACGCATAGTCTATTTCGATCAATTTTCGAATTAGTCACGCATCTACCGTGCATGTATTTCAAATTTCAGTTGCACAGGAGAGGTGTCATCGAACGTCCTTTCTCAAGCGCTTGTCGTCATTCCAAGTTATATGCACGAATACTCAAAACATAAATGCATGTGTAAGACTACCGGCTTGGAAATTTTTTTGTCAGGTTTTAAAAGAGAATCTCTTTTAAAACCTGTCTATACTCCTTTCTTGGGTATAAAATGTATAATTTACGTCCTTCTTTATTGACTGACTGAAATAATGCGCATTTTTGTTTGTTGTTTCTAAAAGATATATTTGAATTTGCAAGACCATCGAAAATCAAGGGCAAAATGCATGCTAATTAATTAGCCATTTTTATTCAGTACGGTTTCTACAAAAGATTGAAACGCAACGATTTTAAATGCTGACATCCTGCCAGGTCCGGGGTGTTATAAGATTATGCAGCAAGATAATCAGTATTACAACAGTGAGCAAGTAAACCTTCCTAATCGAAAACGCATTTCTGAATTTCAGCAAACATTTTATGAGATCGGTCACACATTGTAAGTATACGGTCACCGCGTAGTTGCCTATAGGAAAATGGAAACAGGTTGAGAGCTGACACTTTGGTTTCGTAGGGCAGTGCTCTCAGACCTTTTCCATTTTGGTTGCCCGTTACTGGACCTTCTGCACAGCGATATAGTCATTGACAGTCCAAGTTATCTTATGCCTGTTTGGCGTATTCTACATAAGGCCGCACGAAGGTGCCAGATAGTTTGAAAAAAGTAGTCAGTGTCAAATCCCACAAATGTGCGATTAATGAGTTGTAAGGTAGCCAGAGCCGACTTAGTCGCCTTCGCTCAGCGCAGTGTTGGGTTGCGTGAAGATACTATCCACAGACCCAAATCCTTCTGACTGACAACTGGTTGCAGTGTTGTACCACGACGAAAGTAAGTCCTGGGGCTGATGTCTCTGCGGCTGCCGAGTTAAATGAAGTTACACTTGCTTCATCGACCAGTGCCCGAGTCGGTTCATGTTTCCTTGCAGGTGGTCTGCGTCTGCTGTATTGTGAATAACTTTCCATAATTTTATGCAGTCAGCAAACAGGATGACATCATAGTCTAGGTCCTTGACGCAGTCATTTATGAAAAAAAGGAATAGCGTGGGGTCTTAGACTGATCCCTCCTTGGAACGCCACACACCACGCTTACGTCTAAGGACTGTTGGCGTCCGACCTGCACTCTATGGAAGCGTCCAGTCAAAAATATCTGGATCCATACAAGAAGCCATCCACGAATCCCTGCGTTGAGCAGTTTGTGAAAGAGACCTTGGCAAGAAACACTGTTGAAGGCCATTTTGAGGTCAAAGTAGATGGCATACACCACACTGCCTTCTTCGCGTGCTTTTTTTCAGCGTTCGAGTAAAAAGAACAGATTCGTGAGACAGAACCTACCACTTCGAAAGCGGTGTTGGACATCAGAGAGGAGAAAAGATCCGCACCAACGCCTCCTTGATGATTATCTTCATGATTTTGAAACAGATGATAGTACGACTCACTGGCCTATAGTTATTCGAAGACGCATGACATCCACACGGAGTGTAGGCACCCAATAAAAAATGATGTTTGTAAGAGCAAGACTAGCAATTAGGGCATTTTCGAGGCTAGCTCCTTCAGTAGCAAGGTGCCAAATATATGAGAGACCATGAAGGTTGATTTCGTCAGGCTAAATAACGCTTTCTGAACTATTGCCTCGGCGAAAAAGGCTATTTCAGTGGTAGGTTTTTCTTCGTCTTCACAACGTGGGGGGCTAAAAAATATGGTCCACGTGTCACGAGGGACCGGAGGAACTGAGATATGTCCAGTCTTATCCTTTTCATCTGCGATGTCCTCCTGTTCGGCCGTTCGCAGCAATGAGATGGAATCCTTGTTCCGTCGTTCAGAATGCAGGTTAGTGCACGTTGCAGACCGGGGGATTAGGTGGTATGGCTACGTGCAGGTTTTCGTCGTGTCAGTCGCCAGCCCTCTCTTCCGCCTTCATCATCACACCAGGTCCAGAAAGGAGACGAGGGGAGAGCTCGGTGTTCCCTGCGGAAGTCCATATTCACTAAAAACACCAATCGCAAATAAGGCACGCTCTTAATCTCGCCCTGTTTTATAGTGCATGAGGGATATCGTCGTTAAAAACAATCGAAATCTCGAATGCGGAGGGAGTCGTCCAGTCAGTGACGTGGTTTAGCACACCAGACGGTAGGGACTTCTGTCCTCAATTTTGCATTCAGTCTTCCAAAAACTTAATGGGGACCATAATTGCCTTTTCTGGCCTTTCAGGCGTAGTCAGCCAACTACAGCGCGGCCTCAGGTTCCGCGGACATATTTAAACGCGGAGATCACCAGTGCTTTCTGAGTCAAACGCTCTTTCACAGAAGACAAATGAGCACTAACACGTCCATTAGTCAATAGCTCGAATATTCGTCCAGCGAGTAAATAACACGAATTTTTATGCTTGTGTAGCATGACAGAATACCCTACTTGCAGCACAGTACTAACCAAATGTCAAGACTTGCGGTTTACGCTGATATTATGCATTTGCATGACAAAGCTTCTAAGGGTTCGATTCGGACTTTCACGATTGCAATCGGCAAGTTTGAGAACTATGGGGGCATTAGCATCAGAGTTTTTGTCTGTTCAACTTGGAGTACAGACGAATGTGTCTGTTTCACTACTGATTATAAGCCGTTTAGAATGACAGAGTAGCTAAACATTTAAAGACTAAAAGGAAGAAGAAAAAGAAGAAGCAATAGCAGAGATAGAAGAATGCGTTTTTTGTTGTTTCGTAGACCTGCAATCGTCAGGAGAAGACGGAGAGCACCAGAATGGCAGGGTATATTGTATACAAAAGCCTGAGTGGTCCTCTAAGGCAGAAGTGGCCGCAGGTGAAGGCGTAACTGATGTCGACTGCGTCCAGTCATGCATGAGGGTCCTTCCGAGGAATAACATTTAGTTTCTAGACCACCGCAATGCTTACAACAGAAGAGGGCACCAAGGAGTCAATTAAATTCCTCCTTCGCCGTGAATTGTACATTTGGCCTTTTTGCACTATACGAGATCCAGTCAGTGCACCCTCTTATTGGTGCGTTGTGTGGTAATCGAGCCGTGCATGTGTGTGTACACGCGTAGACAAACACTCTCAGCCACTGGGTCTGGTCTCCACATCAGTCTCTTGTCCAAATCTATTAAAACTGACTCACATCCTTTAACCACGATGCGCTAACACTCGGGGTTTGGGAGGTTACCAAACGGCGCTAAAACTCGGACCTCGCAGTCGGACCTGTGGATGTGTGTGTGTGTGCTGCTTAAAGTTAACTCAAACGCAAGCCACCATTCCTGCGAGCCCACTACTGTAAACCACCAGGTGGACATCGTCAGAGATGATGTTTGAGCATTCATAAACCGGGTGCTTGGTCAGATGCAGACCATGATAACAGTGAGTTAGATGAATTTTGCACTCAGGGATGTAAAACTTGCTGATATAATTTTGCAAATACAATGAGGTTTTCTGGCTATTGTCGGCGTCAGTCAGCAGGCAAGTCAGGCGCTCAGGGAGATCACTTTATTCCCTATTAAATCCGATGCACTTGAAATTACCATGACGCGCTAAACGTCGGGGTTTGGGAAGTTGCCAAAAGGCGGTACAACTCGAACCTCGCGGTCGGACCTACGTTTGCGTTTTGCGGGTTGAGAGGCTAACTGGTGGGCTGTCTGTGAGACTCACTGGCTCCTTCGATGTATTCCCAGTTGGACTCCTCCTTATGTGAGATCCAGGCCGAGTTCCGTCTTGTGTGAAAACCTGGTGTGCTGAGCTGGGGAACCAGATCGTGCTTGGCACTCGCAGACGCGCTGATTAGTCCTGCTAGTCACACGCACTCACTCGCCGTACCAGATGGCTGATCAACCCGAGTAGGTGGCTGGGAGAGGGGGCGAAAGTGAATTCAACTCTACAGACTGCATTTGTACGCTGCTTAGGGAATACCCATCAGTATAATTAATATGACACGCCCTCAACTTAGCCCAGCCAGCTAAAGTGTATACCTCGGATTAATGACAACCGATTGCACTGCTCGAATCCACTTTCAGGACAGAGAGTCGGGCATCCATTGCAAGGTTTTGTGAAGTCTCTATGGTATCTTCTTAAGGAACATAGAAATATGTCATTTTCCTTAAAGTAGAATACACACACCTTGTAGAATAAAATCGTCAAACGACAATCCCAGGGTTAATCAGGTTCAAAATTGAGAAAGATTTTTTAAAACTTGATTACACACTTTTTTCGGGTATAAAATAAGAAGACAACCTTATTTTCTACCAAACAACTAAAAGGAAGCATATGTTGGCGCACGTTTTTGCAAAATATAATTGAGTTCCTAGAAGCATTAAAAAGCATTTGGGAAAATGCATGCTTCATAAGTAGTTATCTTTTGCCGACAGTGGATTTTGTAAAAGGTCAAGCAGAATTGAATTCAAAAGCCCACATACAGGTAAGTACGAAATACTGTAAGATTCCCCCTTTTTTAACTACTGCAGAATAAAACGAGCAAAAGACTACAAACATATTCAGAAGTTTTTGACAGACATTTCCAGAGGCTTGCAAATTGAATGACCATGCGAAAAGTTTAAAAAAATTGGGCTGTCTATTTCAACCTACTTGCTCCTTTGACCCCTGTTTTGTGGCAGACTGTTACCGAAACAGTCACTTCAGTTAGATCGTCAGTCTTGCGTCCCGCGATGCCTTTGATTAAGCCCCACGTCAGTTTATCAGATATGTTGGTCAGAAGTTCAGTTTATGCCTCACAGTCCATAAAAACATGTCATTTGCTATTTCACAGGTCAGTATAACTGCGAAGCCAAACGCTGGAGAGACGTGCAGGTCGTGGAGGCAGATTATGAGTGCAAACATAAAAAGAACACCGAAAGTGCTGAAGGCTGTATCCTCATGAGAAAAAACAGGTTAAAGCATTTGAGTAGAATTAACAACTCAAAAAAATAATTTGTTCGAAACAAACTACCGCATTCAACACCTCCTGAGGTAGTGGGAGCAAAAAATACTTGTCCGAGCGTCTAATTATATCGCGATGGATTTATACATAAATCACGTCCCTTTTTGTTTTCTTACTAACTGTTTTCCGAATGCAAGTCCAAATCAACGATTTTCGAGAAGTGCATGAGTAAACTATTTACTTCTATGAATTGGAGTCCCTCATCGACAGGGTCAGTCCGTATGCAGGCGTTTGCAAGCAAAATGTCAACTGAATGTACTTAATGCATTAATGCGAATGTGAGAGCTCTAGTGGAAAAGCAAAAGGTTGTTGTTATGCATAGCAGGTTTCAAATGTTCCTCTAAAGTAGGTTGCGCAAGGATTGTTGTCCTAAAAACAAGAAGACTGTTAGGAATTGAAGGAGAAAGCGGTTTTTATTTGAGAGCATCGACCTGGCAGATTGCAAACATCACTTTTTCGGGTAGAAAAGACTTAAAAAGTGTTTTCATTGTATTGTATAATATGTAATAGAAGCATACACCGGCACACTGCTTCGGGGCACCACGGGGCATATCCCTTATTACACCTGATTTCAAAACAATCCAAGAAAATGCACGCAAACTCGCAAATTTCAAGCTAAAATCCAGGCAATCGTGCCTGTGATAAACTAAATCGATTCCGTTCTCATTGTTGACGGAATTGCTAAGTGCAGGTTCGGAGAGGACAAAAAGTGTCGTCGTGTCAAATAATATGTTAACAAAAATATGACGACATCACTAAGCTGATTCGGGGAACTTCTCGACAGCAAATATTCACGCATCGTTCTGGACAAATCCGGCTTGACGCGCGTAAAATAAGAGTTGACCATCCATTCAGACCCCCACCATATGCATCCGCTCAGTTAATTGTTATGAGGAGCGGGTAGTATAAGTTGCTCGAATCAAAGGCTTTCAATATGAATATGATAGCATTTGCTGTTTTCGCTGAAAAAGGATGAAAGTAAAAGCATACACAGCTCTACTCTCTCAAACATGGTTGAATCTCGACATCCTGTGCACTCATTAAGCCTCCCGCGTGTCTTATGTTGTCCCACTATATCAGCTTAAGCAACTGGGTAAGCGCCTACCAGAAACAGCCAAAGCGAATGCCATCAGGCTACCGTAGTCGATCCTGTGCTCACAGGAAAACCTCTGTCCCGATTCGCGTCTCCTGTGGCCAGAAACTGATTAATTTCATGTATATATCCGCGGCAGCCGCTGCTGCTTACCGCGTACTTCCTCCCTATTCACACACCCTACACGTTTTCGAAGACGGATCGTAATCAATTACTCTTATCGCTTACGATTTTCTGTGTGTACCTTCTTTCCATATAAATGTACTAGCCAGACAATAATTTATTGAGGGCACGCATTTACTCGCCAAATTGTCTTCTGGAGTGCACATTGGTTATGTTATGTTTGAGGTACCAATTAGGATAACCATTATTTCGACTGTAATCTCTTTGGCACATGCATGGCTTACATTTTCCGTGTTTCCATACCAAAATCCTCGTGGCCTCAGTCCACCTTTCTTTACTCACATTGGTCATATCATCAAATTTTAGTGTGCTTGAGAGTCCTTCGTAAACACGTAATCCATAGCAGAACTCTACCACAAACAAAGGATCCAAACTAGACGCATTTATATTCTGTTGCCGTAAAACGCTTATATGTCCTGAGTAGATTGCTGATGTTTAAATGCTCCAGGTTTGTTCTAAACTGATCTTTGCCTAGAGTATCAAATAATAAAAAGCACGGCTGATAGCCCGTCTGAAACCTAGACATGCTTTGCGACGACTGTCGTCTAGGTCAGCGACAGTGCAAAACGAGAGTTTTATGGTCGAAGTGTCAGATGACGTAAAGCGACGCAATCAATTCATTCAGCGCGTCATGCCTCAAATTATTCCCTGGTATAAAATACAGAATACTGACCGATATTGTTCATTCAGCCGGAACGTCTAGAACCTATTTGGAGGACGCGGTTGCCGTAAAGTCTGTTCGGCAGATTTGCCAACAAATGAAACGCCAAATCATATTTCGAATTGATGTTAAGCTTGTGTTTTTTCAGTCATTTTGGGGTTCCGGCAGTTTGAAATAATGCGTGCCAAAATGATAATTATTTATAACCGCGAATATCTGACGTGGATTTAAGTTGGACACATGAAATAATATATATTGCTTTCGAATCATCATTTAAAAAGAACCAACACAAACAAACTACGTTTCCGCATTGCGTGAAAAATACAACCGCAGGGGAACCTCATCATCCGTATGGTCTTTCTAAATTTATCCTAGCTTGTATAAATGAAATATAGTGTCGGCAGTGAAAATAACATCTGATTAATAGTAATATCAACGTGCCTAATAAGTTCATTTTTCAAAGACAGAATGTATTTCCTAAAAACATTGAATTGGCAGTTGATCTTTAGGCTTTTGAGCAGGTTCTGATAAATGCTAAATTCTATGCGTAAACTTAAGAACTTCTGGTCGGATGTGCTTATGTAGTCCCACGTGAATTACTCAAACCGGGAATATATGTCCCGTTTTGAATTAATTTAAAATCAATCACTATAATTTACTTTTCCCGTGACGGATTCGCGCGCTACGTTCCGTAAGCACATTGGGCAACACGTTGGGTGGGACAAAACATTTGAGCCAGCGTTTTCACGATCGTCGTAATGCGCGAGCTTGGGACCGTGAAGAAAATGACCCCAGGGGAACCTCCTCATCCGTATCGTCTTCCAAAATTTATCCTAGCTTGTAAAAAATCAATAAAGTGTAGGCAGTGAAAACAACAACAGATGAATAATAATATGAACGTGCCAAATTAGCATATTTTTCAAAAACAAAATATACTGTCTAAGAACGTAGCAAATTGGCAATTGATATTTAGGCTTTTGCGCAGGTTCTGATAAATAAGAAATCTGCTGCGTAAACATAACAACGTCTGGCCAGATGTGGTTATGTAACGTCACGTGAATTCCTCAAAGCCAAGTTCCCCCTATTACGGAACACTTGGTAACAAGCACAAGCAGCACACCTGACGGGATCACTTAGTTAAGTGCATAAGAACAGCTATGGGAAATGAACGTTAGCAATTCTGTGGTTGACAAATAGTCGCGTTTACTCCTAACACTAATTTGCCAACTCCTTATCCTAACTTCCAACCCTAACTCCATTACCTCAACCCTAACAGTCTTGTGCCTAACGGAAGGGCTAACAAACCTTCAACAAAAAAACTAATTACATGACGGACTATCAAGACTAGACGTGTCGCGATTTACCTCTTAACAGGAAATATATGTTTAGGCGTTTGTTAATCTCTTTATGCATACGTCGGAAACAATGCCCGGACGATGGGACTCTCTAAAATTTTACCGAAAATATATGTCACGTTTTGAAGTAATTTAAAATCCATCACTATAATTTACTTTTTCGGATGACGGATTAACGCGCTATTTTCCTTAAGCAGATTGGGAAACACGTTGGGTGGGGCGACACTTTTGAGCCAGCGTTGGCACGATCGTCGTAATGCGCGAGCTTAGGAACGCTAAACAGCTCAAAGATCAGCAAAATCACTCCGTTTCTGTTGTGAGCGGACGTATTGTTTGCCCTGATTGGCAAAGTTGGGTTAATTAATTGAAGACGAAGACAGGCTCTCCGGAAGAGGTTTATTTAAGTGCTTACGTTTCAAAGAGCTGGGTCTGCTCTTCATTTTCAAAGCGTAAAATGGGCTTAATCGATCAGAAATTTAGTTTAATGTGGTAGTCGTGTTGGCCGGCCTCATGCTGATCGATTTTTCTCTTCTCTCGCTGCCTCGGCCTCTCGGAAGATGGTTGACGGGCTTTTTGCCTGTGTACTTTGTGAGTCACCACTTCGTCGAGGGGAACTGATTGGACTTTAGTCGGACGGTTGGTCTGGCGGTTCGTCTTCTTCCTCACCGAGTAGACTCAGCGTCGTGCTATCTCCGTGCGGCTTTCTTAAGTCCGGTGTGGTTGTTTGGTCCTGAGCTCTACGGCTGTGACGAGGTAGGACTTTGTAAGCTGCAGGAAGGTCCAGATGCCTGTTGATCGAGTCGGCATCGGAGAACCACGCCTCGAGAGTTCTGTTTTTGTGTTGCCTCGGCATAATATGTTATCCCTCTGGAGGTAAAAAGTATGCCCCGTTTCTCCAACGTGTGTTGCTAGTTGAGAGTTAGGGTCTAACCTCCGAGTGGCCACTTTGTGTTCCTTTAGGCGAGTTTGCAACTTCCGCCCGGCTTCGACCACATAGTTGCAGTCGCCCTCATCGCAGTTTATTTTGTAGATGACTGCTGAGGTTTCAGTCTCGTGTTTGCCCCTTTGTGTGCTTGCAGTGGTCACGAACAAAATGGGTGTCCTTAAGCGACAAAACAAAAATGGTCGGTCATCATGACTAGGCATTCATTGAGTGGAACATATATAATGCTCATTTTTGCACATGGAACCGAAAGGTAACGGAACGAAGATATAAGAAGTCGATCCAAATAGAAAACCTGGATTTGAC
This sequence comes from Spirometra erinaceieuropaei, assembly GCA_902702965.1. NCBI lineage: Eukaryota > Metazoa > Platyhelminthes > Cestoda > Diphyllobothriidea > Diphyllobothriidae > Spirometra > Spirometra erinaceieuropaei. The sequence continues at coordinate 1,264,665 of CACRXP010000052.1, read as the reverse complement.
GGCATATTGGAATGCATGAAAACACAGGTATCAGATACCTATTTGTTCAAGGGAAAAAGCTTTTTTTAGCAAGATCGATTTTTAAAGCTATCCAAATCTTCTTGGGCAGCTCTTGTTGGCTACGGCAGAGGCGGCTGCAATCAGGCTACGTCGCCCGGTCCTATGCGCACAGAAGAATTTCAAAAAGGTCCCACAGTTACCATGGGTCAAAGTCACTAAGCCTGCCACCCGATGTACTTACCTTCGCCGGGACCCACCTTCTCCCGGGCGCTGACTGGAATTGTGGTGTTTCACTCTCCCCTTCCCCTCCCCTCCCCTCTCCAAACCCGAGCTACAGCTTAATTATTTACTTGCCCGTATCTTTGAATTCATTAATTCAATAGCCATATAAATGCACAGGCCTGAAGAAAATTTATTGAAAGCAGACATATGCTCACCAAATTGCTTTTTGGATTAATTATATTACTGAATTCCAGAATTTCATTGTTATCTGGAGTTTATATGCAAACAACCACGTTGGAAAGGCTGGGGGACCCACTGATGGGCCGCCTCCCTCGCCGAATATTAGGAAAGCACGTAATGCTGCAGCAATATATTGTATACCTTACGAGCTAAAGTAGTTGTATGCAAAGGGAAACTTATTCAGAATGCATGGTTGAGGAAACGTTACGTTTACCCCTAATCCCAACCTCTCACTAAAACCCCTAAGCCTAACCCCCAACTCCTTGCCATATCCCGTAAGCCTTAACTTCTTTTACTTGACGCCAACGGTATTTTAATCATCACATGGGACTACTAAACCAAGTATTACCGAATTTATTTAAAAAAATATGCTGCTCTAGTGCAGCTGGCAAAAATGACATTTGACGTATATGCACCTACTCGACAATGGGTTTGGCTTGCAGCATTACGCATACGTGATTTGTTCAGTTGTGCTAATTATAAAATAGCAAATACTTGGCTTCGATTAGTTGTTTGAGAAAAACTCGATATTAATAAAAAAAAATTGATTACATGGGAACTGCCAAGAATAGTCAAGTTGCGTTCTATCACTTATCAGGCAAAATATATTTTAAGGTGTTTGTTGTCTGCTTATGAATCGTAAGAAAAGAGTGCCCGCGCGCTGGGACATTTTAAAATTCCACCAGGAATATACATCAAGTTTTGAACGGATTTAAAATCAACTATTATATTTTACTCTTGCGAGTGACGAATTTACGCGCTATTTTCAGTAAACAAATTGGGAAGCATGTTTAGTTGGGCAACACTTTTGAGCCTATTTTGGCACGATCCTCGTAATGCATGAGCTTGGGGCAGCTAAACAGCTCAAACGTCGGCAAATATCAGGGTTTCATCATTTTCGATAGGTCGTAGTTTTGCACCTTTTTTGGGTGTGCGGTAGATACGAACTAAATGGGTGTCCTTATGCGATAAAATCAAGCTTGTCTGTCTTTTTGGACTAGGCATTGATTGAATAGAAGAAATACACTTTGCTCATTTTTGTACGTCGAGCCGAGGGCCTCCAAAATGACGATATTAATAGTCGTTCAGAATAAGAAACATATATTTGGCAGCATCAATTAAAGCTCGCAAACACAGGTGTTGTTCAACAAAAAACGTTTTTTATTTCGTAAAGACCGTCCTTAAGGGATTAATTATATAATGAGATTCAATAATTGCATAAATTTCCGATTTTCATATTCAAAAAAAACCACGAATGGGAACGCTGGGGTACCCACTGATGAACCGAACCCCTCGCAGTTCTGTCACGCAATTGCCGAATATAAAGTAAACACGTCATGCTGCAGCAATATCTTGTACATATGATCATGTTTATTCCAGCCCAGGCGAGGTTTATCATTAATTTAAAGACATGTCATAAAATCAATTTGTTCTCCACAATTTAACCAAAACCACTAGTAGTATTGGAGTCTGCATTGTTAAAATGTCGGTCAAAGATTTTCCCGTGGACAAGTGATCAAGTTCATAGTACCGTACTAACGGCCCCCTTACATTCATTTGAACCTGCAGGAATAAACATAAGCAAACTAATTTAAATGAACGCCTTCCTTAAATTTACATTGCGGATGCGAATTTCAGCATATTTATATTGTACATTGCATATTGTACGTTGTCACTACTGAACCAGTTGACCAATGCATGCGTTGAGGTGGGAGATTTAGAAGACAAATTATGAAACCATGACTGATTATGATATTTAACTAAGATATTCAAGTGCTCAAGTTCATAATACCGCAATAGCAGCCCTCTTACATTTAGTCGAACCGCGACAATAAACATAAGCTAACAAATTGCTATAGATGTCTTCGTTAAATTAAATGTATGCTAACATCGACATGTAACATTGAGGCTAATAAAAACATTTTTGAACAGCTAATTATTGAAACGACCAAAATAAAGGTGATTGTCTAAAACTTGTTTGATACGTGTCGACTACCAGAAACCATATCAATTAACTGGTCCACGCTCATTGGCGAAAACTGAAGTTGAACTTGCTGCTGTAAGCTTGAACTGACCTCAATATATTTCAATGAATGGGTATTGGCTGCAGTTGTTTAAACTGGCCATATAAGCAACATATTGCTATACGCAAAAACCGAAGAAATCTAGAACAATCAAATAATATGTCTTGCACAGGACTGTTATTTCTTTTCATGCTTTCTCAACTCTGCTCGCGAACCCATGGATGCAGCTATGAAGAGAAAAATGGTAACTCATTTGCGCGTTTACAACCATGTTAAATGTACCGTGCAGGTCAAACGTTGTCACTATATATTTATTTATAAATTTGAAATTCCATTGTCATGTTAAATTTAACTAATTTGCATACACAATTCCGTTGCAATATTTTACTCGGAAACATGACATGTATCCTTCCATTGTCCAACTATCACATATTTAGCCGCCTACGTAGACCAGTTCTGTCCACGTACCGGATGTGGAGTTCGTCTCATGAATGTTTTGGAAGATCGACATCGAAGAAATTCTATGTTTTCTACTTACGCGAAATATGACGAAGGAACGCAAACAGAATTTCGCATGACTCTCCTACTAAAGCCGGATACACGGGACTGTTTCATCTCATATATCCTTCCCGAAGCACATACGATAAAAATGACCTGCAATATTACATTCCCTTTTATTGCATTTCGTCTGCTTCAACTAGTAAGCTAATGCGATTGCGCTTTGACCTGAGACACATGACAACACTATGTTAGTATTGCCGTGATGTAAGCGGGGTCTAGTTAGCAGTAGGCTTTGCGCGGGGCGTCAACAGCGAAGAAAGTGGTGGGCTACCAACATTTACAGCATTTAATCGCCCGACAAATACGTTACTAAACTCATCGCAACCGATGTCCGTGTTCGAGTTTGGGCTTTTAGTAAAACCACAAACTAAAATAACGGACAAGATGGACAAGAGATTGGGTTGATATCTCCGATCGAAATGATCCATTTTCGTCGTGGATGTTGATCCATCATCCAATTCATAAGCGTACTAGCTTTGCGATACGGCTTAGGTTCTGCAACGTAACGTAGGGTTCAGGACCTGACGTGTATGTTGTACAAAGCTTTTTTTATTACTCTTCTTGCGATTGACGCAACTGTGCAATTCTTCAGCTTATAAACTTGTCCAAACTGCAGAGTAGAATGTGACCTACAGTGTTTCAATATGACGTTGTCACAGATGGCGATGATCCATGTGATCCTTAAGCTTACTATAGTATGAAGCGGAGTAGAAACTGCATTCTACATGAGGCATCATAATTATCCATTCGGAATGTGACACGATGTT
>CACRXP010000052.1:1161631-1239147 GCA_902702965.1 Spirometra erinaceieuropaei | reverse complement strand
ATGGCAGGATCACCACAGTCCGTTGGAAAACCACGTTCGATTTCGACAGCTTTCACCGGGCCTGCAAAGGCATATTTGCATTTAATCGTTGCATTCCACTACGCATTGGCGCTGAGCGGCGTTACATGAAAGACGAAAAAACAGTCTAGTTTCTTGTCATTACTGAAATACGTTCCTCAGCTCGGACCGGTGTTTAATCTTTAAAAGATGGTGCTCAGTTTATGTATTCAGAGTGATTGGACGTGGAAAGCATTAACTTTTGAGTAAGTTCACAGGCATAGGGATAAATAATACATGTAATGTTTATTAAAAAAATCTTATACGACTGCTTATTTAGGATTCTAAGCTTAGACTCCAGGTATCTGGAGCCATGTCGACTTGCGTCTATTAACGTAAATCATCCTTCAGGTCTCGTATACTTAACCAAACGCATGAGTGAATGTGTAAACCTGATGCATGAATTAAAACACACACGCATTTCAGCATCTTTTCTATTGAAAATAAAGGGCAGTAAAAAAATCAGCATTTTATTGGCTAGCTTCATTTTCTCCTACATCATCATTTTTATGAAAAAATCTCCTAAGGTAACAGCAAACAAAATTCGCGCCTTAATTAAAATTTAAAAATTAGCACCATCATTAAAAACGCGGAATGTAAGTGAATGTGCAGTTCCTAGTTTGTTAGACAGTAAATGACAATCAACAGTTCCAACTCCTCTACCTTAGTCAGTGTAGGTGTATGTACCTAAAAGACAGTATGTGAATTCATTGAAAATGCTTGCCAGTGAAAATAGGCATAATACAGCATTTCAATGTAACATCAAAAGGCACAGACCATAGACGATGTCCCCAAGCAGAAAGTAGGCAGGCCAGCGCATCCTACGAAAAATCCAGAGGCACGGATAATTTGCCGAACCGTGAAGCCTGATTTCTGCTTATATAGCATACATTTTTTCCATATAACGTAGCTTCTTCTGAAAGTCAAAAATAAGCTATATGCAAATGCTCACTCAATTTCTGTTTGTCTCGGTTTTTAGTCTAAAAGATCATTCAGATAAGCAACGCTTTCATCAACTGCAGAGTCCCAGGTCCACGCAAGCCGCACATTCATCTCAAGTTGGTGCCGTAAGGGTTCCTGAGGCGTGATGAGAGTAGACGTCAAATTAATCCACCAAAATCTCCGACACGCACGCAAGAACAACAAAGTGCCCATCAAGACAGCAGTGGTTGTATGGCTACTCAATCAGAATTTGTCTGGCACGAGTGTGGCGAATCAAGCAACCAATAAAACTGTTTATGAATGCTCAAACATTAGGTACGCAGTGCTGCCGTCAGTGAAGCGTAACCATCAGAAGGTGATAATGACAATAACGAAAACTGCGTTTAATTAAAGCTAGGCGCCTGACACGGTTTTTTTCAACTGCTCCTTATAGTTGGCTGTCGCCAACCACTTTTGCCTGTATTAGTTTAGACTGGTGGTAGACTTGCGCTGCATCTAGCACATGCCCTCTTTTCTTACCTACCTGGACCTGGTTTCACACAGTTAGGCGGATGATCCGTTGCCTACGTGCCAAGGCAAACTGTAGAGCGATTGGCGGGTTTTCATTTTCGTGTTTTTATCGTTGTATTTCCGCCTTTCCCCCGTCGTAGAACTCAGTGGTCCGACTCATGTCACTTGCGATACACTAACCGCGAAACAAATCGCTACAACGTTGAATGTTTTGCCAATAAATTTATTTCCTTATCACATACTTATTTTTGACGCGTGTTCCACCAAGAGACTTCGCAAGTAGCGAATGGAAATCGCGGACACGGAGGAAACATTTCGATAATGCTAAGACTAAACTCCGTGGAGGGGCCTGCGACAATAGCCTGTCTTCACCTCGTAGACGTAGACCGCGAGAACTCGCAAAACGTGGCATCACTAACTTCTGCGGATTATTTGGCGCTTTAAGCAGCCTACACCTGCATGCCTGTGTTGGCACGTCCTATCTAGACTGCTTGACAGGCGCAGGAATGAGGCGTGATCATACCCATATCTGCACAGAGCTCGCCAATGCCCGCCGGCAGTTAGGAGTAGAGTTTTATTTCACTTCGGTTACTTCAAATGCCTGACGAGCACATCAACACAACCGTTCGTGCTTTACATAGGTTCATAGTCCACGTCCTGAAAACTGTCATTTACGTAGATGCTCGTGAAATCATAGCAAAGTCATCGGTTATGCATGAGACTATGTATTGTTTGTAATTGCCTGTGATAGAGACTTATACATTGCTCTATTTGATAAATATTCTGGCGAATAATCACGTTTTTTTTTCGCAGTAATTAATATAAATAAATATTAAAAAAATTAATTTAGTGCAGGACTAACCTTGGAGGTGTTTCGTGACAACCGAGCATTTAATTCAAAATCTCACACAACTGAGATAAAGTACCGTATATGATCCGATGCGTATTACACCTAACGATATATTATTATCACAACACATATTAGGCGCCTTTACGAACCACCAACACGGCCTTCGAACAAAAGATAAGCGAATTATCGACAACCCAGACGCTGTTATTGATGTCAGCGGTCGGGTGGTCACAGCAGTTTGCATCCTTGATATATATGGTAAGATATTTTTCGCATTCCCTTGTGAACGTGACAAGTAAGAAAGCATACTTCTAGATGAAGCATATTCCACTTAATAATTATACTGTAAGTTATGGTGAAAAAAAGTTCAAGAAATGAATTTAATCTAAGACTAATCCGAAAATTCATTTCGAGATCTGGGCACCAAGTTCTGGGTGCCGTAGAAATGAAACTGATTTGCAGCTATCATTTCTGTAGACTTATACAGAGAATTCGTGGTAAGCATTTCTAACAATATAAAAATGATATCAGAACTTGTGAAAAGAATGGCATAGCCTTTTCAAAGTAAAGGTAGTAGCAAATAAAAAGTTTACATTGTGATATACTGGATGGTATCGTTCATTCATTTTATTTTAGTGAAAAATGTCACTAGAAACGATCTGTACCACAAAAAGGTAGTTTACCTATTTTCCCCAACAAAAGGGAAAACATTCAATAAGTCTACCAACAGTGCATCAATTTAAGTTAGCTTATTTAGGACAATGCACTAGAATGCCACTAAAATGGACAATTCAAAAGTCGCCAAATCAGTTAGAGTCAACAGCGTATTTAGTTTGCGCGAAAGGCTGACTTAAGGCATCATAATTCCATGTCGATATAAGAATCATTTGTCGATGACTTTGAAAAGGATTTTGTTTACATGCAGTATGTTGCGTTTTGCCAATTCAATAGAGATTTGCTAAAATGCATCAACGGCACACAATATCTATTAATTAAATTCAGGAACAACTACGTTAGTTGATGCAACGCTCATTCTGCGTTAATGGTATACGCCTTGCTACACATCAGTCTATTTAAAAATTTATTGTAATAAACCCTGACTTCGTTTTCCACAGTAATAAACAATAAAGTGATAAGGATGTTAAGTGAATCGAATACTAAAAATTAATGTGTATCGCGACTTCTGAGTATTCAATTTATAATCTCGCTTAAAAAGATAAATTAAAGGCCATTCAGCACTTAGTCTTATGCGAAAAGTAAGAGGTAACTACACATGACGGTATATAGTTAGGAAATCGGAAATCGTGGTAACGATTACATAACCTTTCTTTAAAAAACGTTAAAAGCAAGAACACACACCCCGTTTTGAGATGTGCTGCGTGATAGAGCCAAGCAAGTTGCGTTTTGGATGGAAATTTCATTAAAAACGGATTTTTGCCAAAATGAGCATCTTATGTGTTTTTTCGAAAGAAACGAGAAACGTTTAGAAATCGTTTCAACACTAATCTCTCCGATACGGAAAGCGCTCCTATAGAGTGCACTTGAATGCTACCGAATTAGACAGTACATCTGTCGCCATATCAGTAAGCGCCTAGAGTGTGCGCGGTTTCCACGACAGGCCGATCAATGGCGTAATTTTTCAATGTTGCAGTATGAATATTTCTTAAAGGTAGTTGAAAACGATGTCGGTTAAATGCGCCAACCTGCGCTTCAAAAGTTGACTGACAACTAAGGCAGAATTCACATTCTCTATACTCTACTCCAGAGTGTCTAGAGTAGTATATGCTGTACTTACCTATTCTTAATAGTATACTTTGTGCTAAAAGGTGAGGAAAAATATAAATGGGCATACTTTTAAAGGTAAGTTGTATCACCTGATGCTTACGAATTTGAACATGCGACTAAGATGAGGTTGCGATTTCGTTTTTTAGACATTGGCATTGCGACACAATTTCGTGAATTCAAACTGTTCTGATAAGAAGCAGAACCACGGATACTAACACTGACCAAAACTGATCAATTGCGCACTGTCATGACATTTATGTGTAATTCCTATGTCAGAAGTGCAAATTAAAAAGTCGCCCTCAAAGTGAGTTTGATGCAAAACTACGGTTTCTCATACAGCATTGTTTGGACAAATTCATGTAAAAAGTGTGTACTCAGAGGCATAGTGTAAATAACGCAATCACCTCATCTGACACTACTTGAATATGTTGTGTACCTGAGTTTAGTTTGTTTTTTTACTAGCTGTGCAGTTTTAGGAAAAACATATTTGTCGTCAGTACTCTAACGGTCATGAAGAGACCTTTATAAACGAGTTTTATAAAATGGTATAATGATCATATCTAAAAGATGTGCAATGGAAATGAACCATCAACCTTAGTTAGACAGTAGTGATGAACGAATATGAACGACATATCTATAATTATGAGTGCAGTCGCCTAAATCTGATACAATGGTTTCCAACCGCGTGCGGTTCGAAAGATGCGCACTATAGTATCTGCCGTGGTGATTAAATGGAAGATGAATTTGAAACATCAGGCAAACAATGTTCACGCTTCAGTGATTTTATTTTCTTATTGCTCTTCCTCAACATGAAGGTTAAATTGGCAATTTTTAATGTGGCTTGCGTTTTTGTTTATGCAATCAAGCACTATTTATTTTAACCTGCAGAACGTTTTTGTACGAGTGCATTTATTTCTTACTTGGATATAAGTGAGGCTTAATAACTGACGTACTAAATTTGTTTATTGTCACTTGTGTATCCGTGCAGCGCCTAACCGGATAAGATTTGAAACAGTGTAATAATAAGGTTTCACAACCTAATTGTCCAGTTTACAAATTATAAGTCCGACGCAGTATTTTCTTCAAACAAGCTAGCTCAAGTAATAAGATTTTGGTAATACTCCATACTCGTCGGAGAACACTTTTGGTACATCTCCAAGAGTTGCTTGTATATCAATCATTATACCAAGCACTATCTGAAGGCGAGGACCATCGAAAACATTAAACAAACATTTTACAAGCTCATAATGGATTTTTTAAATTTGTTTTTTAATTTGAATTTCTAGTGCATATCAGACATAGAGGAAACTTTAAAATACATGCTCTCTGCACAAACCAAGCTCATTTTTTATCACAAAATCGTTAACTATCATGCAAGACTGTGCAGGTTAACTTCAACCTTAGTTTATCTCTGATGTCTAGAGGGAAGGATCCACAATAAAATAAAAAACCGACCGTATTTCTGTTTACGCATGAGGACATCCAGTAAGAAATATTTATTGCGCTGTCCTTTGCCTCATATTGTTTTACACTTTGAATGGATCGTGCACATAGCAACAAGCAGGTTCTCATCTTCCTCGTTGTTATTGGCAATCACGAATAGATCGTCTATGTATATTCCCTATAGCGTATTTATGTTCAATTTAGATGACAACTTATAGTCAAGATGACCTACAAATATGTCGACAAGGGTTGCAATTACAGATTTCTCAAAAGTTCTTAATTAGGTATTTCGCAGACTCTGCGCATAGATGTAAATATCAAGTTCAGTTTTCGGCCTCTGTGAGTTACATTTTTAGCCTATTGCGAAATTTGCAAATTATGAGCAAACATTTTACGATTACTCAGCTAAGGACTTCAGTACTGACACCGTATTGGATTTGTACAACTTAAGCTCAATTTTGGAAGACGACATTGACTAGTAGGTTGCACTTCAGGTTGGTTTGTACACCAACTTAGCTCAACAAATATTTTGAGTCGGCCCTTTCAGGCGATTAATTTAAAAAGGTATTTTTTATTATTTGAGTGCAATTAAACTCTAGGCGATAAATTTATTCCTCATGAATAGTTATCATTTTTTGCATATTGCTAATTAAAGAGCTTGCACCTCGGTACAACGGGAAAATAGGAAGCAAAAACCTACTTCAAAATGTGGTTTCGCGTTTTGTGCCTTGACGCACTCTTCAATCACAACTTTACAGCGACCTGCTTCTTTATTCAAAAATTAACTACCCTACCACTAACTGTTACTAGGTTACACCACTTAATGCAAATACGGCCGATTGTTAGTCTTTTTGCTTTCAAACGAACTCGTTTTTAACAAGAAGTTATTCAAGACTTCATCTATATTCCACTGTTTTTTTTAATGTTTTCGTAATCGCTCACGATGCTTCTATCAATAACATTCCCGAAAAGATTCTCTTCAGCTTGTCGCGACGTAAATAAACGCTTCCTTAACGTGAATTAATTCCTTTTGCACTTTCCACCTTACAAAAGAACCTGATTGCATTAAGTGATTTGATAATTATTTCTATCACCAGACGTTCCGGCATCGTTAATCTATGAACGCCGATTGCGTCCAGTAAAACGGCACTATACTTCTTTTGCGAACACTATGCCTCATTGCCCTGTCCACAGTTATTTGCGAGCCGTCCACTGCTGCATCTGCAAAATGAGCACTAGTCAGAAAATTGCGCATTGTCTAATGTTATTCCATCATTGGCGCGACGAGGTAGCAAACCGGTTTAGATCTATCCGATACTGCGACCCTAGGACTGTGACTTTGTGGGCTCATTCGCTGTTATTTTTTATTTATATTATATCTATTCCGCGGACAGTCAATGATCGTCTTATTTTTAATAACTCGTTAGAGGCACAGACAGATAAGCGTATATTCAAACGAAGAAAATCGTGCATTTTATAGATTGGTAACTGTCCCATCTTGCGAAAAAACAACCTTTAAGCAACCGTTTGCATCTCGTCAATATCAAAATCAACGTCAAAAGCTTCAGGTCTTTTCTCTTCTCAAGGGACTCAACTGATACCGTCAAGGACAATGTGATTGACTTTAATTTATGCAATGCGTCAGACAAGAGAGAATCGAAATCTGCGATTCAGTTGGAAGAATCGTGTCACTATCCGGGATAACACAACACAATCGAGACGAAATGGCTGACTTGCTCAAATGTGTCTGACATTTTGGCCCATAAACCCTCCGTTTGCAAAGACAATTACAAAAATGATCATCGACCTTGAGCAGGCGTTTGTACAAGCTATATCATAGTCCAGACAGAGATCAGTTTAAAATGCATCTAGACAATCATAGCATCACCAGGCATAGAGCAAACAGTGGAGATCGTCGGCCACGCCGGTCGAACTTCCTCATTTACTTCCAAATTCATCATATTTTGGGTAGAATAGATTTGACAGTTTACTGACTTTGCGATACTTTGAATTTCTGTGTCGCAAGCCACATGTTTTGAACGTCTGACGACTACTGCAGTGATCTATCAAAAAATATTGCCATTTACTACAGTAATGAAAACATTAAATGACAAAAATATTCATTAAACCCAACATTCCAAAGTGGAAATATATCGTGACTTCCACGCATCCAATTATTAATCTCACAAACTGCATGTGACTCAGGGCTCATAATCACATAGGCTTCTCTTGAAACTAGTTAATATGCACATCTATCGACACATTGATTAAGTCAACATTTACGATATTCATTAAATGATTCTTTTAAAATGATGTTATGTTCACACACTGAGGCTGCTTAATGATTATTTCGATGCTAAGATCGACAAAGTTTATTAAAACAGTTTTTTTGAAAAATGGTCCTTGTCAAAGAATTGTGGTTTTAACGGCACAGACGGCGAGAAAAAAATAACTAACTCCGCCAACACAAATCCGATATATATGTATGCTACTTCTACAGAATGCACTCAAATGCTATTTAATTGGACATTGCATCAGTCGCGATACTGCTAAGTGATTGCAATGCGTGATGTCTCCATGTCGTCCTAAGTGACGGCAAGATTGTTCCATATTGCTTTTTGTAAGTGTCATAGAGGTCAGAGAAATGGATTCCGGTTAAATGCATCACTCGTCCTTTTTTCAGCTGACTGGAAACGAGGTCGAATTCAGCCACCGCGTCAACATCCTCTAAACTAAATTCAAGTGTACTAAGAGTGGTATGTGCGACGGGCTTTTTCAATTGACGATATGCTCTCCACTAAAAGGAAATTTAGAATATGTAGGATCACATTCTAAACATTCCGTATGATCATAGCATTCCCATTCACATGACATTGGTTACTTCCAATAAATAAGTGAGTGCAATGTTTGCTTAACATGCAGCGGGCTGACTTAATTATTTGGGAATTGGTTTTGGCAATGCTCATGCATCTACGACATATGATTTTAGGACCACTAAAAATACCGTGTAGTGCATTTTTCATTTTCAGTTAATGCTTACGTGCACATTTGGCCGTGTGACTACATTTATATGCAGTAGCTTTTAGATACAATGAAAAATATTTGCAAAGGAAAATTTGTACTTTCTCAGTTAATAGGCTTCATGATACACAAATATAATGCGGGATTCACCTAAAGAAACGTAGAGCAACAGAGGCCGGTCTCATCTCTAGTCCCTGATCTTACACCAATATTTTTATAAAATTAGGCAACATTGAATGAGTGGTAGCAAGTTGTTGTGTTTTCATTCATTTCAGATAGCCTGTAAGTGTTTCTTCAAGGCAACTCCTGCTTTATGCGCTTAGAAACCTGCATATAGTCTGTTGTACGCTAAAGTTACTCTGCAAAATTACCCACATGTACTAATGGCAGAATTAGTGTTTAATCCGACAACCATATATGCCAATATTGTATAGTTTTCCTGATAATTTTTGTAAAACTAAATGTGACCCTATCTTGCATTTGGAATTCATGCCATCTAGGCTTCTTTAGAAAAATATCCAGCAACGTTCCACTAAAAACAGTTAACTCTCGCGGATAAACTATTTAAAGACACACAAGGCAATCTACTTACCGTTCGCAGGAAGCGAAATCTTAGACTGGGAAACGTAATATTGCAGGCCGATTTGATTATTTGAGCTACACGCTCAAAATGGACAAACAAAACACCGATCTATCCTTGGGACTGACGTATATGCCATATAAAGCTCTATGTTAGTCTTATGTTTAAATTGAATGTGTGCATTGTAAATAACACTCAGCTGAAGGCAATGCGAGACGGGTGTTCTCTCCAGAATTTGGGCAGGGTTGTAAGGTTTCAATAGCTAAATATGCAGGCGGTTTAAGGTATGACAAGCAAAATAATGTTTTTTTAAGCAAAACATTAAACTACTGCATATACTTAGAATGTAATGTAGAAAAATGAAAAATTTATAAACAAATCCCAAAGGGGATGCCGGTGGCTTGAAAATCACTAATTATTTTAAGTGTGCAATTAAATTCGGATCCATCTTGTAAATGGCTCTCCATTGCATGTTAAACATACGCTTTCCATTTTGATATTTGCAGCCAAAGTTGTTATGTAAAAGGTGAAGTAGTCCTAGTAGCAAGAAAACCGCTTTGAAGGACATGCTTACTGTGGTCGCGGGTCTGCCTTTTTGTAAGGCAACACTTTTAGTTGACGCTATTTGGGTTAACATTTGTTTTCAGAACCAAGAATTCCAGGATTATAGATAAATTTTAGATGTGAAAATATGTGCTATATGATGCTCATCGTAATGAATACCAGTAGCGGTTTGCATTTCATGGTCCAAAACATTGCATATGCATGTGTATATATATACACGCCTACCTGGACACCCATTGGCAGGAAGGAGTCGACTCCTACGTCCCAAAGTCAGAAAAGACGATAGCCAAATAAATCGTGACGTCAATACACAAATCGATTCGTCCTCAGTACTGTTAAGGCAATATCGATTTTTATGAAAGTTTTACATTTTACACTGCATATGTCTGACAAGGACGTGGGAAATTGACGTCGAAAGCTTATAAAATACGTTTCGTTAAATTCTTTAAAGGACTTATTGTGCTTTTTCATTATCCAGTACACATGCACATGTTTAAGATCAGATTAGGTATGGATTCCAAGTTGATATAATGCAGAATGGAAAATGACGAGTTGCAGTCGTAAAATTGCAAGCTAGTGACACCAATCCTCTTTCAGTCGAAATGAAAACAAGGGGCAAAGTTGGGTTCTCACAGTTAACAAGAATGATAAGGTAGATATATGTGCGTTTAGTACAAAAAGTTTGTTTGGAATTTCCCCTAACCAAAAAATTGTTTATGGGATTTTCGCCGTTCAGACGGAGGGCGAGAATCTACGGCCTACATGATGCACTCGAATACTACTGAATTAGACATTGCCTCAGTTGCCAACTTGCTGAGCACTTGCAGCGCATACTGTTTCCACGGCAGGTTTACCGATGGCTCAATTGCTACATTTTGCATTAAAACTCTTTCGTAAGTCGCGTTGAAAATAACCCCGGTTAGATGCATCACTCTTCCTTTTCTTAAGTGACTGGAGATGAGGTCGAATTCTGCAACGGCGTCCACATCCTCAAGAGTAAATTCAAGAGTGTCCAAAGTAGTAAGTGCGACGGCCATTTTTAATTGGTAATATACGTCCAGCTAAAATGTGATGGACAAGGTAAGTAGGCGTAATTTAAAACAGGCAATCATATCGAGACCTTATCATTAATATTGCCGACCATGTAGGATAAATAATCCGTCTTGTTCTGAATTAACACGTAAAATTTTGGAGACATATTTGGGAATAGATTTTGATAATTTCCACGTACAGATGGTATATTAACTCATGAAATGTTCAACAAAATTATCAACTGCGTTTCCACTTTGAAAAGAATTTTTGAGAAAGGGTTGTAAACCCAATCCTGATGCAGCTTAGTTTTGTAATAATTCAGTTACTACATTAGGCCGACTTTCAAACAAACTTCTCTCCGGCGGTATGAAAAAATATATAGTTGTATAGTATATAGTATAGTATATGTATACTATATAGTATATAGTAGTATAGTATATAGTAGAATGAGTAGTATGAATATAGTAGTATGATTATAAGTAGTATGTCTGTTTTTATTGGTCTTTATGCCCTATAAAATTCCAATTTTATTTCGTGGAAAACATGCACAGAACTATTCATCCTTGTACGCATTCGTTAGGCAATTGCGTATTTCCTCAATTTCACTAACGAACGGAGGGTAAAATTAGATGATTAAACTATGTCTGGTTGAGAGATTTTTTTAATATCTTGAAGTGTGCGTTCGTAAAATTTTATGTCTGTGTACTTACTAGTATATCTTGTTAAGTTAAGGGTATGGCCACAATACGCTGTTGAATTATATGAACCAAATATAGTCCCCTCTTAATACCTATGACGAATGCATGTATTTTCCCGTACGCGGAAAATATACGGCTTATCGTTTCAAAACCCCAAATTCATGTGTAACGAAGGTCGGGTTTAAAATCATTCGGGAATTGGAAAAGTTTTGAAAATCTTATTTTATGTTTTCCTTGCGTCCAAAAATAGAAGAAGACGTAATGTTCTACCGCATGAGCAGGACAATGAACGCTCTGTACATCATCTACTCATCTTAAGCGAAAACAAGCTGAATTGTATATTTATATCATCGCGGAATTACGTCTACTTATATCCGTATCCGGATAATTGTATTTCTACGCAGTAGATATTATGCAACTCTACGCCATATGCATTTGCACAAAAACTGGAAAAAGTTCTGAATAACTTGATTTTATGCCACGCAAATATAGTGTAAGATTCACACACAATGGCATGTTACTTAGGTAGCATATGCTGATCCCCATATAGTCCCTGTTCGTGCGCCACACATTCTTTAACACATTGGAAATCATTGAATGCGTGTTGGCAAGTTATCATGCTGTCACTCATTTCGGATGGATTTCTGACATTTCTTACGCTATGAAATACCTGATGGGCCTAAATATGCATGCATATTCTATATTCCGCTTATGTTTATCTACTAATTTATTCACATTATCTAATGACCAGAAAATAGTGCTTGATTTGAAAGTCATGTTTGAGATTCCCGTATGATTTTAATGTGTATTATGAAACGAAACACGGCACTACCTCGCATTTTAAACTCATATTGTCTAGGTCTCTTTGCATGTATGTCCAAAGCTGTTTCATTAGCTAAACCTCTGTGGCTAAGCTTCGTGTTTAAACCTATTGGACGTAGGTCGTAAAAATCTGCTTACCGTTTGCATCAAGCGAAATCTCAGACTAGGGAACGTAACACTGCAGGCCGAATTTATTATTTGAGCTTCACGCTCAAAATTAACGAAGAAACATCGATCTATCCTTGGTGCTAATTGATATATCATATAAAACTCTATGTTGGTTTTTTGCTTAAATTTGATGTATGCATTGAAAAAAGCACTCATCTGAAGTCGATGCATCAAGACGTCAGCAAGGCGAATGTTCCTTCCGGAAGTCGGACAGGGTTTTAAGGTTTGAGGTGCTAAACATGTGGGTAGTTCAAAATATAGCATGGAAAGCGTTGTGATGTTAAAAACAGCGTTCAAGCACAGCTTAAAATCCGAAGTGGATAGAAGGTCACATGGGACAATATTTAAAAATTAACAAATCAACTGCAAGGTGGATGCAGTAAAATTTATATATATATATATATATATATATATATATATATATATATATATATACAAATATTACTCAGTACTGTAGGAGCATGCAATTCTTCTTAGATGCTTATATTAAATGACTCCCTATTGCATGTCAGACGCACGCTTTGCATGTTGATGCTTGCAGCCATAATTGAGATGAAAAATTTGCAATAGACTTAATAGTAAGAAAGACGTTTTAAAAGACATGCTCCCTGCGGACGCCAGTCCGCCTTTTTGTGAGGCTCACTCTTTTATATGAAAAAGATGTTTGTTAGTGCAGTAGTAAGTGGACTGCGGGGCAGACATTGCAGGTCAACTTCAATTCCAAATGCCCCTGAAGGACAAGAGTCTAGAATTTGGCTTTTATTTTGACTACAGTGTAGTTTAAGTTATGATGGTTGGAATTTGTTCTGAGAATTAAGATTTTCAGGGTGATTGATAATATTTAGACCCAAAAGTATGTGCTATATGTGGCTAAGCGTAAGATATCAATGGTCAGCGTAGATTTTTATATTTCGGCGCTCTATTCATTGCATATACATGTGTATATACTTGTATATACATTCCTACATTGACAATGGGCATTCAGGAGGCGGATCCGCTATCCCGAACTCGGAAAGTTTATAGTCAATCAAAGCGTGACGTCAACCCACAGCATTGACCCATCCTCAAAACTAGCAAAAAAATATTGATTTTTCAGACATGTGTAAATTTCAACGCTTTTTACACTATCTACACGTCTGACGACAAATTTGGTTACCAGCGTGGAAAATTTCGAACTGATTCATTGTGTCTTCTGAAATGCTCATCATTCCGTTCATATATATGAAGGCATGTTTAAATTTTAACGATTTCCCACACCTGCTTTACGTCTGAGGACGACTTGGGGAGCCAAATTCGAAAAAGTCCAATTACATTTGGTTATCTTTCCCAAAAACGTATTTTTTGAATCACGCTTTTTTGGATGCCTGTTTTAAAATTAAAATCTTATACTTTTTGTTCGCGAAGACAGTGAAAAAAGTGTGTGATTCGCAAACTTCTCATGCGAGAATAGTTGCTATTACAACATAACAGCCAAAATCAGAAGATTTTGTCAAAATCTGTTAAAATTATACTTGTCATTAGAAATACTTAAGGACATCAAAATGCATTACGTTAAGACCAAAACATGCTCAGCGCCTTTATAACAGTGCTGACTACAAAAGTCAGAAATTACCAACTTCCAAAGAACAGCATGCGAAATCTGCCGCGAAAATCTCTAAACGTAACAATTGCCTGTGTTCCAAAGATCGATAGACAGAAAATGGAGAGTCATAGACAAAAAGTTGATTGACATCTCTCAAAGAATTCCAGCAAACCATACTTTCCCTTCAAAGGTAGTCAAATTGAACAAACTACAAGGACTGAATATCGCAGCAGATGAAATTATGGTATTCTTTGATGTCTTATCTCTATTTCCGTCAATACTACTGGATTAAGTAAGACGGCGTACAGATACACGTCTTCAGTACTACGACATTTATATCCCTGAATCTGCTTTTCTTGAATTCGTGAATATTGTCTAAAAACGAACGTTTCATTGACACAAACAAGGGACCATGTTCCTCTGGTTTTCTCGCAGATGTCAGCATGCAGAAATTAGAGGCTGTCCACTTGTAATCAATTAGCCATCAGTTCTAGGCATATTAAGTTGATGAAACGGTTTTCATTGTTAAAAGTTATCAACCGGAAATAATCCACAAAATTATTACCATAATATTTCCGGGAATCACATTTAAACCCATGAAAGAGGCTGGCGACAAACAAACACTTCCTTACCATTCTGCACACCCTGAGGATAAAATTGACTATTTATATACAAAGAAAGTCATCTATAGATGCCATGGGACCCCTGTAATTCGGTTTACAATGGTTAACCTGGGACATCGGCCTTAACACAAATACAAGAACATCAAATGGCCGTTAAAAGACGAGAGCATTTTCCCAAGTTGCCAGGTATACCCTGAAAACTGGAAACAAATTAGCTTAATGCATGGCTCACATTGTAGGTGTATGCTCATCTAAGAAATGCTGCGAATATTCAGAGGCCATCCATTCTGATAACTTATACACCAGTCGACATGTAAAATTGAATGTTGTGTACAACAGCGTTAAGGAAATATGAAAAATGCTCATTTCTTTTGAATTTTATATACATACATGCATAGCGTGCCTTCAGCATGGAGTCTTATAAATAGCATAAAGCGGGTAATCGTCATATATTTCTGCTGTTTCCTTCGTCGGATTATTTGAATTGAAGTCCCGTAGTCCTTCTGTTTAGAAAGAACTTGTCTCACATGTGTTTTTTATAACATCAAAAAGTTGTTTAATAGTGCAGTGGTAAGTGCCTTCACTTGTTGACTACGGGGTCAGATATCGCAGATCAAATTCAAATTTAATCTCTCCCTAACGTCTGTAGGTTTAGTACTTACAGTAAATCTCATGGAAGACGAACGGTCTGCTATCCATTACAGTATTGTGAAAGCCTTGATAGATCGGCGTAAGTTCACAGTACCATCACGTGGAGAGAAAAAGACGATAAAAGACCTCAAAATGGACCAAAACATCATCATTCTTCCCGCTCGAATTAATAGGCTTATGCATGGAAACTATTTTCGCATTCGACCACCATTGCAATGAACACCTAAAGGAAGTTTCAATTTTACCACACAATTTTGGTTTTCCTGCTGAAATAACAGTGCAGAAACTAGAGGCTACAGCGATCTTGTTAGCTACCCCTAACTGGTTGCTGCGAGACCTCGGTAAAGAATGATCAACTAAAAATTCGGCGAATACATTGGTGTGCCCGTCACCTGCTCGTAGATTGTCCAGACATACGTGAAGTACTTCCTGAGACAGAATTTCAGGAGCTGAAGAATTTGGGCGTGTCCAAGATAATTCTCCGTTTCATCGTTTTTGCTTTGTAGAAGCAGCTCTATAGTCTCGATCGTAAGGTCCTGGGGAATGGACCTAAAAAGGTAAATAACATCAAAAGATACCATGACCTCATTTGGATGGAGGCTTATCACTTTGAGTTCCTCTAGGAATTTTGCTGACGAAGAGAGCGTGTTGTCTGACACAGCAGTCAGGAATCTGAGACGCCGGAACAGCCACTTAGCCAGTCCGTACATTGGAACCGCTCTCAGCGACATGATGGGTCGGAGAGGAGTGGCGTCTTTGTGCACCTTAGAGAGGCCATTGGATCAGGTCAACGCCGTATACTGGGATGTCGACAAGAGTCTGTGGGTCGGTATTATTGCACTTGAGTTCTCCAAGGCCAACAAATTATCATTAATTTTGCGTGTTGGCGCTATAACAGGGTTCGTTGTACATATGACATAGTACAGTCTGTCCCTCAGTAAACCTTTGTGTTTTTTGATGTTAGTCTCTCCTGTCCAGTACAACCGTGGCGCGCCCCTTTGTCCGCTTACACGATTATCATTTGTTTGTCGAACTTGAGTTCTCTAAGCGCATCACCTTTGACTTTGGAAAACACCTCCTGCGGCCCGTGAACCATTAGGACAGACGCCACTTAGTGTCGGATGAGGCTCGTTATCCCCTGCGTTGCCTCCGTCTGACTAATGATTGATTCCACTGCTGCAATCATGTTAACAGGTTTGGCGTCAGCCGTGCAAAATGAAGCTCCGTGCCATGAAACCTTTTGACGACAGCTCCTTTGACGACAGATTGTGCACCAGTTTCTGGACGACGTTGGATGTGGCAGCTTTCGGAATTTGTTCTCCAGTGCTGCGTCGCGTATCACTCTCTGTTCGCGGGCCTGCTCAGCCAACCTCTGCAGTTACAGATGAACGGGCGGGATCTGCACAGATCCGTTCCTGCAAAGGGTAACTGAACAAATCCGCGAAGAGGGAATTATGTGCGACGCAGCACTGGAGAACAAACTCCGAAGAAGACATGGCTTCTCACCATCCAGCTGATCGGAGCGCATAGAGTCCACGGAGATTGTCCACAGAACAGAACATAAAAGTTCCAAGTAGACGGCTATGAGAGTACTGGGAAAATAAATACATTAGCTGAGTTTTCAGATTATTGCTTGAATTCATAATCAGAGGTAGTCGCAGATACGAATGGTAGTGGCACATGGAGCGCACTATTTATGGTACGTAGCTGCCCAGGAGCCATATGAGTGCTCTACTTAGCAGTTCTCTCAATCACCGCTGGGGAGTCGTAATGGATTGCGTTGATTAGTCGTCAGTCCAAGTCCGAGTCGTTTATTGCCGATATTTTATCATCCATGCTGGATGCTGACCTAATGTTTTCTCCATAACTTGACCACAATTGTTGAGTAACCGCGCTCTGGTCAGGGTTGCTCTGTCTGCAACTACGCCGAATCCAGTGAAAGACATCTGAGTCTCCTACTGTGGCAGTGGTTTTTAAGGCCTGATGCTTTGGAACCTGATGATTGCCTCTGGTCTGTGGGCAACCTTAAATCCACTTGGAGAAAGAAAACAATCCACGGCTTTCCAGACGTTCTTTTTGTACAGAAAAGCCCGCTAACATTAAGAGCCTGTCCGATTTGATACAAGAATTGCGGAACATTTGTGTAGAGCCACGACACTTATAGCACTGAGAAACACTACACGATTTATCCATACTGCGTTCGGCTATTTTTCACGTAAATATGTGTTTATGGAACACAAGTAATTAATATTTGAGTCTTTATTTACTTCATAAATGTCTGCATTCGCATTGCTTTCATT
This sequence comes from Spirometra erinaceieuropaei, assembly GCA_902702965.1. Lineage (NCBI taxonomy): Eukaryota > Metazoa > Platyhelminthes > Cestoda > Diphyllobothriidea > Diphyllobothriidae > Spirometra > Spirometra erinaceieuropaei. Next base: position 1,221,519 of record CACRXP010000052.1, on the reverse strand, counting down.
ATATCATTTTAGTGGACTTATTGTCTGCCCCTTTAACGGAGGCTTTACTTTCAAAAGCCAACTCCCCTTGCAGTCGTCTCCTTCAAATCAATATTTCGTACCAGATCTGCAGCTGGCTGTAAGTGTCTGTTTAATTCAAACCGAGTCGCATCGCTAGTCGAAAGTGACTTAAAAGGTTCCCATTCGCAAGTGTAAATCTTGGGTTGCCCACACAAATACTAGGGTGTTGCATACGAAATATTGTGTCTTGATCTTTAATGCCAAAACAAAAAATATACATGGAAAAGTTGTTTAATTAAAGTTTTAGATTTGTCTTCCACGAAAATGCCTTTTCTTTCTCATTCATCGAAGTATGTTGTGACAAAATACGAAACTTTTATCTCTGGCTGAATCCAGCTTAATTAGCTCTGCTATAAGCAACTGCGGAGTAAAAAAATACCGTTCTTATAAGTGGTTGGTTAGCGAGCAATAAAAGAAGACAGGACTGTATGGGGGATTCCGTGGTGTAGACAATTTGTAAAAACTCGGAAAGAAGCTCGGCTTTTTGAAATCCATCGCTCACAATTCGGGTATTTTTGTCCTTTAAGGTTGCCAGATGGTCCCAGTTTTTCGTTTTGCTCCTGATATATGCATATAACGCTTTAGGTTTTTGCGGCGTTTTCTCCAGGAGCATCAGATCATAAGAAGCTTACACTTCTCGAATGAGTCTTTTGCATACGGTTCGTTGTTGTCTGAATTCCTGAAGATATTCTGTGCTCTCCGTTTGTAAGAAGATTTTTCACAGCTTGCGTTTTTTTCGGATTTTCTTCTTAACAGATGTTGTCAGCCATTTCGTTTTGTTTCCGGTTGGATGTTATTTAATGGGACATAAGGGTTCAATCAAGTCTCTCATAGTTGATTGTAATGTTGTCCAGTATTCATTGACATATCCTCGTAATGCTTCCGTCCATAGTGTGTGTCGAATCTCTGATTTCATTGCCAAAACAATTTCATGACAAAACGAATTCTCACCGCCCCACCATGCCCCATTTCAGGAGGACTTGGCGAAAGAACTCCAGAGAACACGACATGTCTAAGCCTATGAGGCGACCTCAAAAGCAAATGTTCACGCATTGTCCTGGACTAACCCCGCCTTGCGCGTGGGAACTAAGAGTAAGCTACACACTTAGACCACCACCACATACATCCGTTCAATTATTTGTTACTGCGGAGCGCGTTATATACGAGTCGACGCCTTTCCATTGAAATGCGATAAAGTCTGCCGGTTTGGCTTGGAAAGAGCATACACAGCTTTACTCTCACACGCATGGGTGAATCTCGGCACCCTGTCCTTTAAGGTTGCTAGATGTTCCCGGTGTTTCGTATTGCTCCTGATTTATGCATAGAATACTAAAGGTTTTTGCTGCGCCTCTTCTAAGAGCTTCAGTTCATAAGAACCTCGTACTTCACGTATGAGTCTTTTGCATAAGGTTCGTTGTTGTCTGAATTCCTGAAGTTTTTCTGGGTTCCCCGTTTGTAAGAAGAATTTTCATAGCTTGCGTTTTTTTCGGATTTCCTTCCTAACCGCTGTTGTCAACCATTTCGGTTTGTTTCCGGTTGGATGTTTCTTGAGGGGACAGTATCGTTCAATCAGGTCTCTCATAGTTGATTCGAAGGTTGTGCAGCATTCGTTGACGTCTCCTCGTAATGCTTCCGTCCATAGTGTGTTCAATCTCTGATTTAATTGCCTCAAAGTTACCCCGCCAGACATTTCCTAACGACTTTGAGCTTCGTTTGGGGACAGCTACGAGTGTCGACTCCCACATTAATGTCATGTGATCACAAGAACCTAGGGGCGGGCCTACATTTATTTCATCAACGCTTTCCTCGTTCGTGGTAAATACAAGGTCTAGGCAACTAGCTCTCTGACCGAGTCACAGTTCATGCATGTTGAAACAGAAATTCATCAAATGCCATGTCTAATAGCATTTGGTCAAATCTTTGTCTGTGGCCCTTAACTGTCATAAGGTTCCAGTTAATCTGCGGAGCATTGAAATCTCCTACAATAATAATGTTTTGCTTTCGACTGTCCTCGCGGAGTCGAGTGATTAACGCTTGATCTTCGTCGGCAGGTTGATTAGTAGGCCTATTTACAACGGTAATAGTAACGTTTTCGGCTTTGGGGACCAGCAAATGACACTGCAGCATCTCCAGATTATGCTAATTGACACAATCTTCAACAGGGTTATATTCGACCGCACTGCTGATATACAGGGCAAATCCGCCACCTCGCTTTTTGGTTCGGTCTCGTCTTAGCACTTGATAACCATCTAACTGTATTTGGGGGTCTGTGACATCTGGGGTGAGCCACGTTTTAGTTAATGCAATAACATCAGGACATAGTTCGGCCACAATTATTCTAAGTTCGTCAAGTTTGTTCAAGAGGCGTTGTACATTTCCGTAGAGGAACCTAATTTTATGTAGGTTGTTGCGTCGAGTTAGTTGCCCGGCCGTGTGACCTTCGCTAGTATCACAGGCGTCCTCCACAGGAGAGGTCTTTGTCGTCGGACAATTATTACTAGTCCTTTCTCTCCTTGGGCTTTCAAGGTCGGCAGCTCCGCCTTCAGCGCCCTCCATTTAATCCTCTCTTGTACTGAGTAATCCGGTTGAAAAAAACGACCTCTATGGTCAGGGATCCCCCCTACTGTTCGTTCAAGTAGAAGATCCCTCTGGAGTTTACTTTCTAAAACTATCTTTAAAGGCCTTGTTTTCATCCTTTGAGAGCTCGCACTATCTTTACTGTTTAGTCGGAAAAGTTTCAGAATCTTAATGGCTTCATATTCTTTTATTAAGCTATCCACACACACTTGCAAGGTCATGATATCATCATTTATCCTACATCTGGGGTTATCGTTGGTTGACTCACGAAGTCCATGGACGACTATGCACTGTGATTTGTCCACAGCACCCCCATTTGACGAATTCTGTTGGATAATTGGTCTGATCGATGATGAAGCTTCCCCAAGTTGGACTTCGACGCTAGTTCCAGGAATATTCGTAAGAGTATGTACTTCCACTCCCACTCTGGGTTCATTTTTATTCGGTCCTGTGTTTCCTCTTTGCTCGGTCCATCTTTATCATTTTCATCCTCGGCCCTCGGTTTCCTTTCTGGCGAGCCTGACACCTTCGCCTTTGGATTTTTGCTACCTTTCTCCATAGTCTTTCCTGTCGCTTTTTTCTCATTCTTTGCTGATTTTGGAGGTTTCACGTCACCACTGATAGCCGGGGTCTGATAGTGCTTATACTGGGTGTCTCGCGCTCTACTCCTCGTTACCCTGTGCGTGGATGCTGCCAACTTATCCTCTGTCATGAAAGTCTGCTGGATAAAATTCTTCATGTTTTTACCTTCTTCCTCCAGTTGATTTAACTTTGAGGCTAGCGTTTGACAACCGCTGCAAGAGGTTTCCGCATGTGTCGGTCGTAACCAATTTGTAAGGCTTTTAGAGCGACCGCCTGGGCGTGAGGCAATAGTGCAGTGGTCTGCGTCGCAGTCATCCACTAGCGTGGTCCCGGGTTCGATTCTAAGTGCGTGCCAATTCTTACTACATCGGAGTTCGCCATTTTGTGCTACTTTAGAATATCCAACAAGAAGAAAAACGATCAGGTGAGATTTTTGCCTTAGATGCGTGACGGAAAGCCTTTGGCCTCGTTCTGGTCGTTGAGAGTCGCCGTATAAGATGAATATCTTCGTCTTTAAGAGGATCTTAGAGCAAGTACTGGAATCAGCTGTTTAAATCTAGGACTTTATCGAGTACATTCGAAATATGATGCATTCAACGAATAATATTTGAAGAGTAACGCAGCCTATGCGGGAGTTGTTCCAGATGTTACGATGGAAGGATAATCCGAGTGTTTGGCTCACAAACCGCAGAAATGAGGAATGACTGAAGTCCGCGTCCTGACTTTCAGCCTTTGTCGCCACAGAGTCATGACTTTCGAGTAGATAATTCCGTAAATCAGAGAAAACACAATCCACGCGTGAATTTTTGTATATCGGCGCGCTCTTAACACTGAGGTAGAGACGAAAATTTTGTAGCCCGGAAGACTTAGAATTTCGAACCTCGTTTCAAAGGACCCGCGTTTGCTTTACAACCTATCTGGGCATGTGCGATGTCGTTGGTCCTAATGTTACGTGTTTCTTGCGGTGGAAGTAATATTTTGAGGTTACATGACGGACGAAAACTTCCACTTAGAAAACCTCCGTATCTGCATTAAGTTGAAATTTTGTCAGCAGAATATTTCCCATCCAATTTCTTCCCCTGTTGGTTGATTACCAATCGAGAAAATAATACCCATTTATTTGACCCAACGATAGACCGGTAGTCTTCGTTTTGCAAACCATGGCTTATACAGTACACTTTGTTAGCCTACAAAATGCCGACTATGTTAAAAAAGTCGAATAGAAGCGTATCTCCACAGACATCGATGTTGGCCCAAAACATCACAGAAGTTTATTTGTCAGTCATTGTGGTAGCGAAAACAATATCCAGTTTTACAATTTACTGGTTACTGCAAGCAGCGCAAGGGCCTCAACAATGGCCAGAACTTCCGATTCTACAAGTAAACGAAATTATGTAGATTTTCAACAGGTGTGATTAAATGTTGCTCACGAAAATATACAACAGTTTCACGGAGTACTCCAGAAAGTAAACGCTCTTGGCGCTAATTATGACTGCGTTGAAAAAGAGTCGGGGAACTTTGCATTACTTGTACTCACGTTTCCCTGCACTTGACGCGGAAATGCTAGATTGTCCGTTTGCCGCTGAAATAAAATTATGTTCAACATTTCAATTCACAAAAATCGACACGTGTGAGTAAGAGCCCCCTTCAAAGTCCTAGTTCGCCCAAAATTATTTGTCCGTTTCGTCAAAACAAAATTTGAATATCGGCTAAAATGTGCTATGAAATTGACAGTATAGTGCCTTGAGATGCGTTAGGTTGCTCTCAGTGAGGTGTTTAGTGGAAACATTTGGCGAAAGCTAACTGAGACTGCGCAGTAGCAGAATGTTACGTAATGCACAGGACTGCGTTCAACTCATGCGTACTCACCGGCGGTTGTGGGTAAAGTTGAGTTAGTCACTGGCGTCCACGTATCTGACATGAATACTAGCCCGTATATATTGTCAAACGCAAATTTATCACAAACAGGTAACTGTTTCCCATAGATGTTGTCATACGTCGTTTTCTGTCGAAATTACTCGACGTCTCCAAACAGAGAACGGCGAAAACATAAAATCGCATTATTTAATGAGTTGATTTGCTTCTTTTATTCTATCAGTGTGTGGTAGATGTCCGTGTGTATAAATGGAATTCTTTCTTTACATCCATTACAATGCAATAAACACATAACACGGCAATTCCATCATTTTAACGTTATGTTGTTCACTGTATCATGCAGGCACCAAGATTTGCGTGAGTTAAAATCATAAGTGTTTCAACCTGAAAAAGCCTTCGTCTGCAAGTCGACGTCTGAGCAACAAAAGGCCAAATTTCACCGAATGCCTAGTGCTGCGTTTCATACATGCGAACTCACCAACGGTTGTAAGCGGATTCGATGCGGTCGCTAGTGTCCTCGCATCTAAAATGAGTACTCGCTTATGTTTATTTGTCAAAATTTCATTTATCATATACAGGTATTTGATTGATAAAGACGTTATCGGACGCTATCATCCATAGAATATTATTGACTTTTCCATGAAGAAAGCAGATAAACTTTGCAATCTCATGCTGGACTGATTGGACTCCCTTATATTTTTCTATTAGTGGGTGGCCGCTGTCCGGGTATTTCAACAAGAATCTCTTCTAATGCAAAAATACGCGTTCGATTTCTGCGCACTCACCGGTGTTATTGGGCGGATTCAAGTTAATCGCCGGTCTCCGTGTATCTGAAATTGGTACTTGCCTGCATTTATTTTTTAAAAGCCAAATTATCACACACATGTATTTTCTGCTTAATGAAGCTATCGTGCATTGTTTTTTGTAGACGATAATGAACGTTTTCATTCAGAAAACGGATAAGTTATGTAATTACATGATGCAGTCAGTTGATTTGCTTCTATCCTTCTGGCAGTAGGTTGTTGCTGTCCGAATATCATGATGAAATTCTTTTTAAGTGCATTACAGGACAGGGAAGCACACCTGTGAACAAAGCAGGCTCATCATCCTATCATTATGATTTTTTACTGTACAATGTAGGCAGCAACATCTGCATGTGCTGACAAATTAATGGAATAAACCTGAAACAGGTTTTGCCTGAATAAATTCGTTATGTGACGATTAAACATCAGCGTACCCAATCTCACGTAACGTAAATGCAACAAATTACGTTCGATTCATGCGTACTCACCGGTAGTTGTGAGCAGATTCGATATAGTTCCAAGTGGCATCGCATCTGAAATGAGTACTTGCTTGCATATATTTGTCAAGCACTAGTACATGACACGCATGTATTTGGTTTTTATTTATGTTAGCAGATCTTGTTCTCTTTAGATGATGGCAAAAAGCAGATAACACTGACAATCGCATGATCCTATGAGCGGACTCGTTTCTATTTCCGCATCAATATGTGTCTACCGTCCGCATATTTCGACAAGATTCTGTTTCACATCTAATTCGGGTCAAAAAGTCATACTTATAAACATAGCAGCTCTATCATTCTAGCATCGCCTTGATTACAGTAGCGTGTAGGTAGCAAGACTTGCATGTGTCTAAATTTTAAAGGATCAAACCTGAATCTAGCTCTATCAGGAATAATCTGCACTACATGCCACATCTCACGGGTTGCATAAACGTTCTTTCTATTTTCCCGTACTTACCGGTGGTTGTGGGCGGAATCGAATAAGGAGTCAGAGTCTTCGTATCTGAAAGGAGTGCGTGTCTGCAAATACTTGTCAACAAAATTCTTTTTACATACAGGTTACGAAACCTGCGTGATCTGAATTTGTAAAAGTATAGAGCAGGACCACACTGAACTGTCAGTAGACTGTGGATCGTGCCAAACGTGATTCATGGTAAAAGGAGTTGTATGGCATTACGCTCAAAAGTAAGTTAACGAAATGGAAGAAGGCACAAAAGTGCCTGTTTTTATGCCGAAAGTCTTATCCTACGCTGTATAAGGAAAACGGAAATGACAGTTGTTCTTAAACAATAAGTGAAATGTAAATTTAATAACATAACGATTTTGAGTCAAGTTGAGAGGCCGTGGGAAATAGTTGTTTTTGGCAACGTCAATTTTGTAACAGCCTATAGACGTAGGCCTAGATAAAACCTCCTGTGACACGATCCAAAGTTTACATACGGTTAAGTGGTGTCCTTCTGTTTACCGTTGCCGTTGTATTGTAAGGTCTCCGACCTGAAACTAGCTTTTTCTACATTTTAAATTACTTTCTGATTGTGGCTGCAATGTCGACTGTGGAACATAATGTACTGCTTTGAGCAAAGCAGAAAAGAATCTAATAGTGACCGGGTTTGCATGTGCTGGTTATCTCTCAGGTAATATCTCAAATGTTATACACGTATTGCTTGCTTTCAAATACCTGCAATTATGATTATTTCCACAGATTGAAGTCGACGCAGTCCAAATCTTTTGCACTTAATGGTGATTTCATATTTGTTTGAATTATTTCGCGGTGTCTAGGCAGCTAAGATATATTTATATTTACGAGTCTCGTTAAAATATTTTTTTGTAAAGCACAACGTAATTTATGTGCAGGCCGATTTTTTTCACATTAATTTTCCTTATTACTGAATGAAATCAAAACGTTTGCCTTTGGTTACTCTTTGCGTGGATCTACTCCACATTTTTTTTCTCAGGAAAATCAATGCCAACAGCACTGTTGGTCATACTTTCTGCAGTTGTACTTGCGTTCTCTGATTGTTCCTTGGCATCTAAAATAAGACAGTTATACTCTGAACGTGAGGTCTTTGTATGTCTTTCTAGTATTTACGACTATCCAGCAATTTCAGGAATTATCCGCAATGTAAAGATTGAGCAACAGCATGCGAAACCTCACGGAAGGCATAAAAGGTCTTTCTATTTGCTCGTACTTACCGGTGGTTGGGGACGGAATCGAGCTAGTAGCGGGAGTCCTCGTAACTGAAATGAGTATGTGTCTGCATATATTTGTAAAAAAAACTACTTTTTATACACAGGTTATACAATCTGCATGTGCTTCCTAAGCAGTGGTATCGAGGAGGACGCCGTTTAAATGTCAGTGGACTGTGGATCGTGCCATACGTAATTCATGAAGGAGTGAATTTTATGGGCGGGATAGCATGTTAGACAGTAAGTTGACAAAATAAAATAAAACACAAAAATTGGCAGACATTATGCCCAAAGTCTTATCCTGCGCTGTTGTATGACAATGAAAATAAGAGTTGTAATTTAATAATAAACGAAAATTCAATTGCATAAAATAAAGGACTTTTAGCTAAGGTGAGAGGTCGTGTGAAAAAGTCGTTGTTGGCAGCATGAGTTTTGTAACAGTCTGTAAGTATATGTCAAGATAAAACCTAGCATCATACGATCCAGATTTTACTGACGGTTAAGTGATATCATTATCTATACCGTTGCCGTGGTTTTTGTAAGACCACGGATCTAAACCTTGCTATGTCCGCGTTCCAAATTACATCCTGATTCTGATTTTGCTATAGTGTGTAGAACATTGTTTGTTGCTCTGAGCGTAGCAGAAGGAAACTAATACTATTTGGATTTCTGTATACTGGTTCTTTCTCAGTTTTATTCAAATACTATATATGCCTTTGCTTGTTTATAATCCCTGAAAATATGGCCATTCCCACCTAATGACGCGAAATATCCCAAATATTTTGCACTTATTGGTGATTGGATATTTGCTTGAAATACTTCACGGTGCCCAGGCAGCTAAATACATTTATTTTCACAAGTCTCGATAAACCGTGTTTTGCAAAATACAGCGTGTTCTATACTACGATCGACTTTTTACATTCTTATTACTCAAGAATGAATGGGGTTAAAATATTTGCCTTTAGTTATTCTTTGCGTGGATTTACTTTACATATATTTTGCTCATGAAAATCAATATCAAAAAATTGCTTGCCGTACTTTCTGCATTTGTACTTGCGTTCCCGAATTGTTCTTTGGCATCTAAAACAAGAGGGTTAAAGTCTAAACCTGAGGTCTTGAAATGCCTTGTTAGTTTTTTCGACTAACCAAATATATATTTAGCATCTTTGTGTAGATCAGTTGTTGATTTAGACGAAAGAATGAACCGACGGCCTTGTAATTCTATTTTAATGCGATTAGTCTCTTCTAAACAGCGCATATTAATTAAGTTTGCGTAAACTTACTTGGTTCCTTTGTTAGCGCCTTCTATTATATTGTAGTAGGTTTGAAATATCACAGTCATCAAACTTATGTGGATACTTTTGCCAAAAACACATACCATTTTGTAATTGTTAAGCCTTCATGAATCACGGGTGTTTAAATGTCCATTCTTAGTCCCAGTTAAAAATTTTCAATCCAGGCCGCTATCAGGCTAGTAATGAATGACAACAACGGCGACGCTGCGCTGCTCCAATGGATGTTCACTACTAAAAAAACCCTACATTTATTCATTGGCCGAAATTTTTTTCCGAGTTATCTAACAAATGAACACTGACACATATAAGCATCATCGAACAGACAGAGCCAATAAAACGGATAATTTCGCAACCACATGTGACATAGATACGGGCAAATTTTTTAATCAAATTGCGACGTTCGTTTAAAGATAAAGATTCTGTCAAGTAGACGCCAATCTATATTTAAAATGAAACACTTAGATAAGATATACTGGTACGCAATAATCAAATTATCCTGCTGAAAAAGGGACAGGCTTGGAGATTACAGATGATATCGACTGTTATCAAAGTGTTTCTGCATAGCTTCAGTTACGAAATAGAGATTGGCTTCCAAAAGTATCTGGTATGGTAATAAAATAGATACTATAATTTGAAAAAATAAGTGATTAAATTCTGACATAGGATCTCAGATAACTACAAAACATTTTACATTCACTAATGACATTGTAATTGGCCTACTTGCATGACGTTTAAGCGTCCACTACCGACCACCGGTAAAGGAGTATACAGAAAAAAGCGGATTACACACCAAATTCATAGTTTCCTATAAAAATAGATTGCTTTTTACTAATATGCTAAACATTGTGGTGTTTGTGGGTAAGATTGGGAAGCACCGCTTACCAATCCAATCCACAATGAATGTTAAGGAATGTTGTCTAGATTTTTCCAGAGAGCAGGTGTAAAATGCCAATCTATTCGATCCTGTTTTGTGGATCAGAGTTTCATAGACAAATTTGTCTCCATCAACAATTATGTCTAGAACGAAAGACATACATTAGATGTTACAGTAGTCTTAACATGTATGCCAACAGAACCGAAATTTATGCCTTTATCAAGCATAAGCTTGTATATGCCTACTGACACTGGAATAATTTATGTTAAATACTACGTACGACAATTGCCGTCTCGAGCGGCACTGCCCACGTAGACACCGATGCATTGACGTTTCCCATCTACGTAACAGCTGAACTAGAAAAAGAAATGCATCTGTCAACTTGACCAAAATGTATAGTGTACGAATGCAGTAAGACTAATGCTACCTCGGGAGTGTTCTTTGCGTCACCCTGACAGTCCACCGAAGTACCGCCGACTTTACGGTTGGACACATATTCAGTTTGGTGTTCGAGTCCACCAGAAAACGAGCTATAATCGAACGCAGATTTGGTGTCATTTTCACATATGTAAGGTATGAACGCTGCATCATAAATTATGTTTAAGAATATTTACTTTTGTTTTTGAAATTGTCAACCTGGTTCACCCGATGAATTGTTATTGGGCACTCATTGGGATAGTATCCTGACATAATGTTTACGTAATCAACGTTCGTTATATTGTCGAGTTCCATTATCGCAAAATGTATATTGTCTGCTCCTTGTAGAAAGCAGTAAAGAATGCACTCATTCGTTAATGCGAACAATAACATGTTTGATCTTAAACATTGTGTCATATAAATATTTAAGGTTGAGTTGCAATTGCAATCTTTTTAAAACGGTAATGCTTGGTAACAATATAAAACTACAAATGTAACCATCGTGTGTAGCGATCTTGTACAGATTCTTGATAAGTGGGTTCGTGTACGATATACACCTTTCCTTTAAAAGTCAATAATAAAAGACTAAGAATTTGTGGGTAAATCTGAAAAAAACTACGTTACGCTACAGATTAATATTCGTTTATTTATGTGCACAAATGTGTTGACAGATGTATAAATGCAGATAACGAACGAACCGATCCCATGTGCACAATTAAACGTCTTGCGATTGAATTCACAGAGGCCTCTACCCCCGCCAAACTTGTCGAACCTGTTTTCCCCAATCCATCATTCCTTGTTCAAAAAAGGATATGAATCAATTTCACAAGCACTTCACTGACTAAATCATGATAATTACACTATTGCTCAGTGTATCCCATTTCGCGCATAATCGTTAATTTGACTCATAACCTCTGTGACTTTTAGAAAATCAGGTGAATTCTATCTGGAGAAAACCTTGAATTACAACGTCTAGTTAGAGTACTTGTTTTGTTGCATGTTAAATAGTATTATTAAAAGCTATAAAAGATGCGTGTTTTTACCCAAAAGTATCCATTAAGGACCGTCTTAAATGCGTAGTGTCCCCTTTCGTCCGTCAGCATGCGTGTGTTCAACTGGCATATATTTAGACTTTGACTTCTGTAAACAAACAAGTGAAATTCAGCATACAAGTCTGCGCAAGTAATCCACAATACTGGCCGATTCTAATTTTATGAGCATTTTAAGCATGACAAATGTTAGAGCTGAATGTATTTTTGTACTAAACAAGAAATGTACGTTCGGGTCTCTTCTTTATTTATCAGTAGTAATCAGCAGATGGACCCCTTAATCATAATGAAACAGGTTATAGTTTTCAACTATACTGGCGGTTGAAACAACCTGAAAATTATATGTATTAATCTTCCCTAAATGCGTGCTATTCCCCTTTGATATATAGGCATATATTAGGTGGTCTAACACGGGAAATTTGACTGAAATTCTGAACTTCATTTTGTCGTCGCAAAACCTCAATAAATAGGGTTTTAAAACTAAATAGCATAAATCTATAATATTTCCATTATATTAAAATACCATAATCTGAGGAAACATCTTTCCTGATGCATTTAAACGCTGCATCATGTGAAAAGAAGACTAATTACGTGGAATGCACTTTGCTTGTGGGTTTTCGATGTCCTCAAAATTAACTGAAATTTAATGTGTTTATTCTTTTTTTTCGATGGCAAATTACTTCTTCTTCAAATTCTATGCTCAAAGGAGGGGCATAATTCGGTTTTCAAAAGGACTTTTCAAATTTCTAAAAAAAATTCAACTCAACGTGTCGCTGCACTGACGTTCAGATTTTTCGAACTACAAGCCGTATATATTCTGCGCTCGGAAAGAGATTGCATTACGGTTTCAGATGAGCCTTATGAAATTATCAAAATTTAACAGTGGATATGAACGGTAACTTTAATTTTATAAACCCAATTTGTAAATTCAGAGACATGACGTTTTATGATCGACCATTTCACAATATTAGATATTTCTTACAGTTATAAATTTTGGAAACCGCATTATGTTATTTTTTGAGTATATAATTGAACGAGCACGTCACTTATAATAGCATGTACGAAAATGAATATTTTTATCAGGGGATTTTACCCATATTGTTAATTTTGCAAGCAACAATGGTAAATGCAGAAACATGACGTTTTTGAACGAGCAGTACCCGCTATTAAAGAATCTAACAAGTAGAACCTTTTATAACTAAATTTTACCCTTCATTTGAATATAGAATTGAAAGAAGATGTAATTTTATCCCAAATGAATAACAAAATGAATATTTAAAGCATGTTTGCCTTGGAATATATTTTAACTTTTAAGGGCATAGAAAATCAATTTCAAAAATACATGTGATTTAAGTAATCACATTTTGCAGAGGTTGGTCTTTGAATGCGCCCTAATATAAGTTTGTTCGAAAGGTGTCGTCCTGCCGTAATTAGATTGTTATAGAACTATGCTACATGCTGATTTATTTTACAACACTTTTTAATTAATCCTTTCGAAACGAAAACACATTTCGCAATTTCGGTTGGCATTTCATGAGTTAGCCCACCCGCTGTATATATATTTACAGAGGAGGGATACGACTTGTTAGTTCACGTAGATATATCTGCTTTCAAGTCAGACCCGCCACAAACACAATTCATATAATCATTTTTAAAGACGAAATGCTTATAAGCCATAATTACAACAACGCGCAGTTGACCAACAAAGAGATTAAGGCAACGGAGACGGGCATTGTGCAACCTCTCTGTTTTCGTAAAATTGTCTTATATATAATGCGGGCCTGGTAACTTACTGAATTTGATTGGCACGTGAAAACATACCTGAGTGCAAAATTAACGTGTACTTCAGGTAATCGACAGTTGAGGTTGTTGTGATACGGCTCTGCTAGGGAAAAAACGAGACCTAAAATAGGTGCGCTATCACATGAAGTATTAATCAGAAGTCAAAAATATGTTTTCGACTTAAAAATATTTTTAAGCATGGTTTGGATACTACTTATAATAATGCTTAAATACGAAATAATTCACTCATCTCAGGATGCTGTCTTTGGAACAAAAAATGTTTGTGGCCGGCTGCAGAACCGACACTCTCTGCCAACTGACAGTGTGAGGATCTGCCATTGACTTTTGACGCCCTTATAGATTAATTAATATTTTGACGAAAACATGCACTTTTCTGTCTATTTTTGTTAGCAAATGACAAATTCCTCGAATAGAATGCCCAAATAAAGTTTTCTTGGTGTTTATACCTGGAGTTTCGAGACGAGGTAATGCCCATTTATACGGCTTCCTACTAGTTCATATAACCGTAGATCTTGTTCACATTATTAGACAAACTAAATAAGTTCTAAGAATCACAAAATTCGTCGTTTTCACGGAGGCGATTTAAGAAGGACGGTATTTTCTGCCAGATGATAACAAAAAAGGATTTTTATGCACGTTTTCCATTAAATACACAGATCGTGGGCTAACGCATGAAATGGCAACCGAAATTGCGAAACGCGTCCTCAATTCGAGAAGATTAATTAAGTAGGGTTGTAAAATTAATCATCTTGAAGCATATTCCTATCATACTTCAGTTACCCAGGATGGCGGCTTTCGAACAAACTTATTTTCGGCTGCATACAAAAACCGCACTGCGTAATAAATGACAACTTAAGTAGCATGCAATTAACTCATTGATTTTCGATACGCTTAAATATTCAGTTATAGTTCACGAAAAACACGTATAAAAATATTCAGTTTTTTGCTCAATCAGTATCCAATTACGTCTTCTTCAAATGATAAACTCGGATTATTTTAAAGCATATACACAGTTCCATGTGCACTCAAAGTTAACAAACTACAAGCCATGTATTTCCTGCATACGAAAAGCTATACATATCTCTACAGTATTAAGAGTAGACATATGGGTTTCATAAAATTTAGCAGTCAGTTTGAACCACACTGCTAACTTTACAAACCACATTGGTTAGTACTAGGACATGATGTTTTATGAGCGGTCCTTTCCTGGTATCAAAACATTTTATATAGGTCAACTATTTTAAAAGGGAATTATGCCCTTCCTTCGAGTATAAAATTAGAAAAGGTATGATATTCTACCGAATGGACTAAAAATGAATATGTTTATGCATGATCTGCATAAAACATAATTTAATATTAAAGGTCATCAAAAATCAATGGGGAAATGCATGCTTGCTTTAGCCAGCCTCAACGAAGTTTTTTTCAAAAGACGACATCCTGAGGTAACTTAATTATTCTAGACTTTTGTTGCACGACAATTAGTTTTACAGCCCTCTTAATTAATCTTTTCGAAACGAATTCGTAATTCAGAATTTACGTCAGCATTTCATGAAGTAGCCCACCTACCTTGATTGATTTTTTTAATGGCAAATTTTTCTGTTCGATTCTTTAACGTCTTTCAGAATTTTAGCTAACATTTCAGTAGATAGCTCATATGCTGTAACACTATTGCGTTGCTTGTCAGCGAGTGACCTGTGGACACCAGTTTTATTCTACCTTAGATGACAGAAGTGCGAATACAAAGACAAAAAACAATTTAAACGTGTTTTTCTTCCAGAATTTCGAATCGTGTATTGGTTGGCCCCGCTAACTCTTGCATAATTGGAGAAGTGGAGTCTAAAAGGGAAGAACTGCTAAATATATTAAATCCTCATAGAGTCGGAAACACGCAACCCCTTATGAATTACTTTTTGCAAAGACTATTGCCTACGCCACGCAAAATGCGTCCTTCACGCCCTGCTTGTGTCCTCTTATTTGTCCAGCGAGTGACCAATTATACTTTCTAATAGCACCGTTCGGACGAATCGAACCAGTGTTTCTGGCGTAGATTCGCCAGCAGCTCGTCTGTGCTATGGCGTCCGGAATTCGACTGGGGAGGGTGTGTGGGCTAATCACCAACTTGGCGAGACAACACTCGCAATTGTGTCTGAAATCGCAAAAAGCTAGTGTAACGACAAATCGAACTCAACTTTATTCAGGAATTGGGAAATTTTTTTAAAATCTTAACGCAGATTTTCTTCATGTATAAAATATGCAGACAATGCGTTCTCCTACAAAACCAGTAAAAGAATAAATATTTCAGAGCATGCTTTGTATAAAATATATTTGAATTCATAAGATCATTGAAACTCAGTGCCAAAAATGCATGCTTTCAGGTAGCAGGCAGCCCCATTTGGGATTACATTCAAAGTAGATAAAGGAACAGTCATCTAGCAGAGACACAGGAAACATAAATGTCGAATGTGTCTAAATTATGCAAACCAATTGCGTCGCTCAATTGAATGCCGCTGGCTGTTTCGTCGAACCCGAAACAGACGGGGCTTAAATACGGATATTCAACAGAGTTTGCAGATAGTTGATCAAACGCTTCGGGTTTCTACTCCATTAAGGCTCTTCGAAATTGGGAAACTTGCGGCCATATGTTTCCCCGTCCTCAATCAACAGTTATAAATAGCAGTAAATACTCAGACCGATTTAGAATTTAATCCCGATTTCAACCAATCAGTCGCTGCTTTTACGTATTCCTTTTCTCGCCATACCTAATTCTGCTCCTGAATTAAAACATTCATATGCGTATAGCAGAGTTCCCGACCAATTCAGCGCTGCTTCTTTCAAAAATGTCCAGAAATGAAATCATCTACAGTGAGTGACCCATCTCATGAAATTTTGGCTGAAATTCTGAAATGCGTTTTCGATAAGGATGGATTACTTAAGGCCGGATGCAAAACTGACTTTCTTGCGGCATAATTCTATAATATTTCGGACTTGACAGAGCGTCAGCCTTTGCATGCACTGCTTTAAAATCTCCCTTATAAACCGTATTCGGAAAGAAGTGACTACTTATTTAGCGTGCACATTTCGCATTGATTTTTGATGGTTTTGCAAATTCAAATATATTTTATAGAAACCACGGACAAAAATATGCTTTCCATCAGTCTTTTGATAGATATTCATGTCGTTTTTATAATTTGTGCTCGAAGAAGGAGTATACTTAGTTTTTGAAATAGTTTCTTATATGAGATTTTTCAAGACCGTGCAACATCCATTCATGCAGCATATTACCTGTCTGTTTACCACTGTTCCTCATGAAATGTACAACATGGTCCGCATCCATTGCCACATTTTGTATCCTGTGTAGTATCTTTTTAAAGGCACCTTGTGGACTGAAATCATTAAGCGCTAATGCAACGGCTGATCAGGCTGCAAATTAGTGGGGAATTAGAAAACTCCTTTTAACAGTTAATTATACACTTTTTGCGAATAAAAATATAAATATGATGTGATTCTCTATCAAACGACTAAACAAAACCATATTTTGTTTGGGGGTTTCTATAAGATACATTTGAATTTACAGGACCATCGAAAATCATTGTAAACATGCTTGATAATTAAGTAGTCATTTTTTTACCATGCAGGGTTTCTACAGAAGATTAAAACGTAGAGCATTCAAAGGCTGACACCGTGCCAAGTCCGAAATGTATTAGAGCAATGTCCCATGATAATGAATGTTTCAAACCCACCTAAGTAAACCTTTGTTATCGAAAACACATTTCAGAATTTCAGCGAAATTTCATGAGATCGGTTACTCACTGTACATACAAAACAAGTTTAGAACAAATAACAGGATAGTCAACTAAGGGAGGAAGATTTGATGGCTCTTTCATGAGGGGTCTGCAAGTGGTACTGCTGGAAAATGCGGTCACATTTTAAACATCGGCAAACTTAAGGCCTTATCGATGTGAAAAACATGAATAGACCTGCAGACGCATACCGAGCATTCACTGCAATCGGTGGGATGACCAATTTACGCAAATCGATTGCGTCTCCTGAAACAGTGTCGCCGACTGTTTCGCCGTGCCTAAAAACAGACCGGTTGACAGATATCAACATCACTATGACAAGCAGACGTCTATGAGGGAAGATAGAAATGACTTTAAAAGAAACGAGCCTCTAGTAGGGGACGGCTTGGGGACAAAACGTCAAAGAGGTCAGTGTGAATGTGGAATGCTATGGAGGAGTCAATTTGACTGAAAAGACGGATTTCAACAGAGTTTGGCGATAAGGTAGCAATTCGCTTACGGTTCGTTTGACGTACAATTGCTCCTAAGCATTCACCCGCCATGAATTCTTTACCCCTTTTTTTTCTAGTAAGCACTCGCGACAGCACTTCACATGCTGGAAGCGGTCTATTGCGCACGCACACTGGAAACTCTGGAGCAGTCAGGGTCAGGAGTTCAGTCATGACCACCCCAGTCCACTGCTTGTGGCTGCGCGAAGTCCTGCAGGCGTAGTCTTGAATGTCACAGGCCACTGCACACGATCGACCACTTTGCAAAACGCTTGACGCAAAAGTAAGTTGACCTCGTGGATGATGTGGCGGCGCAGGGTTTGTGTCAGCCTGCCTCTTATGCCAATCAATGGGAGTGCGTGGGCGTCGGTGATGAAAATCGCCATGTTACTTTCGCGCCAAATGACAGAAGGAAAGATGGGAGAGATGCCGCAGATGACTTTAGGGCAGGGCCAGTTGAAAGCGCCAATTATAAGGGGTGTGCAATGTCATGACACGCGTGTGCTTTGAATGATGCAAAATTTGTGCAGAGCTCTAGCCCTGACTCTGTCGGTCACAGCGTGAATTCGCAATTTTAGGCAATTAATACTCTTGTTGTATCGATCTCCGCGTGGTCGCTTTCTTAGTTCCCCAAACTGCGGCCACTGGTTGTGGAACGGGACGATATTTTGTTTATTAATCGACTGCTTCGCTGCAGTCAGTGAGTCCAGCAGCCCTGACTTGTATGTAAAAGTCGACAAGTTTACCACAATCGACTCTCTTACAGTTACCCTGCACAAACTCAGACGTCCAATTTCCTTCAGTATTGTTTGCTTATAGTTTGTTTGATGTTAAAAAGAAATATCATAACTGTCGTGTTAAATCGAACCCTTCTTCCATGGGCTACAGGCTTGTATTTTGCGAATTAAATCACCTGATACAGTTGGATATGCCCTTGTGACTGTCAGTGCGGTGAGATCAACTTTAAACACGCACAATTATTTCGTTTCGTCTTCGGTCGGAAATCAGGGTGATGTTAGGACTAGTTTATTCTGAACACAGGGCAGGTTGCCGTAAGTTGGCTGTTTGCTTGCGACCGAGGTGAGCGTCCGTTCACGGAGTGCGTCAGTCGAGGTGTTTTGTTTACGCGGGAGTGTATGTCTGTGTCAGTAGGTGGGGCTGACTGGCGGAGTGCTGGTCATGCGATCGGACGAATTAGGGGAACATTAGAGGGGCACATAATCACAGGAGCTCACGGGAATCAAGCCATGTCGTCTGACGTGCGTGAAGTGATAATAGTTTGTCAGGGCAGCCGGGAGTCAGTGCAGCTGGACAGGAGGGGCCCCATTTCGCTCCGGCGGGGGTTGTCGTGTGCCGGATGCGTGGAAACGATTGTCGCGGCCATCGATCGACAAAACGGAGCCGGAGAAAATGGGGTCTGGATTTGCTGCTACATCCTAAACCAGACTGGGGATATCTCGCATAGAATTCGCTCGAGGTTAGACTGTTAAGCACGGTCGGACAAACTAGCACAACATCCTTTAGAATTGGATTTTGTACACCGTTTTTCTTTTAAATCGTCAGTTGAACAACACGGTGTGCCCAGATCAGTCAGGTCTGCTGTCCAGCAAAAAACCAAGCCGAGATATTTACTGTTTAGATCAACACAGCAAGCGGCCGAGTCACCTCCAATGGTAAACAGGAAAAGCCCGCATAGTGACTGTACTGCCCGATCAAAAACGTGGATCTTACTCCGAAACGCGCTAGGCTGCAGATTCAGAGGCCTGGGTAATGCGCCATTGGTTTCAATATCGTCGTTGGCCTCCAGTGCCAAGTGCTCTGAACTGAATTACCGTGCCAAATATGCATCTCACACGGCAGTCCGTTTGTAGTCCGTTTTTCAGAATTCAACTAGAGAAGATAGATCATGCACTTGATGAGACTGTATTTTTGATTATTCTCATATGTATATGGCATACAGACAAATTAGTGGTGAAAGGCAGTACGTAATATAGCAACCTCCTGAGATAGGCTACCAGACCACGATATCAAGAGCAGACTTACAATGCATCATTTCTTTCCTCTAGTATAAATTACTATTACAAAATCCTTGTAAATGAAATATATTTTCCCGACCAGTTGTTGATGCCTGTAATGTCATCACTCTAGTCGTTTTGATTCGGTCACAATTAGGAGTCGTAATTATTGGAAAATTTTCAGCATTTGCTGCTTCCTTATATTACACAAGCGTTGCTCTGATGCATACTTCAAAATTGCGCTTCCCGATTTACTTCATTCTGCGACGGATCAGAAAAGCCATATCGGGGTAACGAAGTGCTCGACACGGTCAGCCTTGCTCCCATGCACATTTACGGGAAAGAGGTAATTCATCCACCAGGCTACTCGTTGAGTTAACCTCAAAATAGTTTAACGAAGGCGAAATATCTAGATGCTATTTAAATTAACATTTTTTCGGTTATGGTGTTGGAAAGAGTGGCAGGATTTTAAATATTAGCACACTTTAGACAGCGAAATGCTGGCAAGCGCAAAGCCAAATTGGGCGCATATACTACTACCAATAACGAATCCAGATTACGCAAATCGCCTTCATATTCTGGTTGCACGAGGCCTAGCCGTTTCGCGAACGCGAGACTTATTGGTTATTAGATATTGACGTTACTACGACAGCCAGTGCGCACATATCATATTTTTACCCATCTGTTAACGATTTCGCATTTATGGATAAGGTATATACCTGATTAGTTTGTTCCCATTGTTTAAACTTTTAGCTCACGCACGCGCCTAGGCGGTCCCGGAGGAAGCGAGGCTCTTTGTCCGCTGATTTTAATGGCGGGAATGCTGGCACCTCGTGTTCCGGCATTGTCTTTCAGGTTGCCGGAAAACAGGGCTATGACGAAAAAACGTGCGGACTTTTTACCATCAATTACGAAGGAATTTATTCGCCGCCATCAAGAAGTGTGCAAAAAAACATCTCGTGCAGTCAAATGTTTCTGCGTATTCCAAATAAGACACTCACATTCTTGTGCAACGCGCATGATTTCAATCCAAATCGAAAACGTGACTACACATAAACGGGCTATTATATAAGTTCTGAAATTCCAGACGTCGGGGTTTTACTGATCACCACACAAAATGCAAGCCACCCAATAAAGTCTTTAGGAAAAAATGAAAAAAAGCAGGCTGGGATGTCAGTCGATGTCAGCTTTTCAACATCAGAGGCAAATAAGCCAGCAGAAAAGGCAACAACGAACTGGGAGTTTCTTTATCCGTATTGTTGTTGCAAGGCGCATATCCGTAATAAAGAATTTCGGCCCATTTTAAGGACGTCCACGATGCCATTACAGCCGATGCCGGAAGTGCTGTGATAATTGTGTACTCTGATCTATCTGAACAATTACCTCAGAAGTGTAGTCAACATCTGACGTTTCTGCTTACGGTTGTGTCCTAGAAGAGTCCGCGAAGGGAATGACTGACAGCTGGAAAACCATTTTTCATCAGCTTTTGCGGAAAATAGAGTGCATGTTGCAGCAAAGAGACGAGTGGATAACGATAACGAGGTCGTTGTCGGCCCTGAGTTCCTTAAGTGTATCGCGCTCGACCTTGGAAAGCACATCGCGCGGCCTATGCGCCATGAGGAGGGAGGACACTTGGTGTCGAATGAGGTTCTTCGTTTCGTCTGTCGCTTCAGTCTGGCTGAGGATTGGTTCCACTACTGCGATCATGTTGGCAGGTTTGGCATCGGCTGCGTTGAATGAGGCCTCATGCCGTAAAACCTGCATTTGTTCCTCCGTCATCTCCTTTGACGACAAGTTGTGCACCAGTTTGCCGTTCTTGGATGACATTGGAGCAGGCAGCTTACGAAATTTGCTCTCTAGGGCTGGTTCGCGCGTTGCTTTATGTTCGCGGGTTCGTTCGGCCAGCCTCTGCTGAAGCAGGTTTATGCCGTCCTCTCCCATGAACTCGCAGCACCTTGTTTTCTCTTGGTCAATCCTCTGACAGTATTTGCGGTTTCGTGAGTGACAGTCTTGAGAGAGCACTCGGATTATTCGTCGGCCGTGCTGAAATACTTCGCCCCTCGCCAGCTCTGTGTTGACCGGAGGTTTGTATTAAACGCGCTTCGGTTGCACATTGTTGTCGAGACACCTTTGCAGAAATCGAATCTGCGCATATGTAGACGACTCTCGAAGGGCAAAGGTTTCCCACCGTCGGGCCGATCGGAGCGCGATGATAGCCTGTCAGTCCGCGTCAAAGTGTCGTCCACATACTGAGACCGGAATATCGGCCTGTGATTTCGGAATGACAACGACACAAAACCTTGCCAATAGAAGCGAAGAGACCAGTCCCAGGAAGTAGCCTCGAAGAAGGAGACACGACCGCTGGGACAAGAGCCTGATTAGCCTGACGTTTCGGATTCCTGATCAAACTTATCATCAGAGACAAACGCAGATGCGGGTGGTCCATACGAAAGGGGCTGCAGTATTTATAGGATTAAGTCGCTATGCTACCGCATACCTATGGACATTCACGGCTCCCGCTTTCATCCAGGATAGTCGGACTTGGTGAAATGAATGTTTGATGGCCGACAATAGCGTCGTTCATTGTTGCAATTTCGTCACGTGCGTAAGGTGTTGGTGTGATGATTGCTCGACCATATGACCCACCGAGCCTATACATGGGAAGAGTGTTCACTTGTGCGCTCCCGCGTGGCTAATTTCTCTGCCTAGGCGAAGTCTCAGCACCGAGTATGGAATGGAAGATCATTGCACTTGTTAATGGACTGGGGGCCAATAAACCATGATTCATGTAGCTCCCCGCTCACGCGGTTGTTTACTCTTGTCGCGTTTAAATTGAATGGGTGTTCGGATCTCGTCGAATGAGCCGCAACGGAAGAGCTGGCGTCATTTCTCCGCACCGCTGCATGGCGGCTGCATCCTATAAATACTGCAGCCCCTTGTGCATGAACCACCCGTATCTGCTTTTGTCTCTGATGATGGGGTCGATCAGGGATCCAAAACGTCCGGCTAATAAAACTCTTGTCCCAGCGATCGTGTCGTCTTCTTCTTCTTCAACAGAGTGTTAGTCGATCATTTTACTTTAAATTAAACAGGCCACTCTGCCCTGCGTGTTTTCCGATGTGTCCTATTGACTCCAAAATAACCGCATAAAACCCAGTCTAGGAACGATAGCAAATACTTAGAGGATGAAAAAGGTAATCAAGAATTTCGTACAAATTCCGCACGTACCCTAGAATGACGCATTAGAGCGTCCTATCAGCGGTCACCCCTGATGCAAACCCTGTGTTTCTGGGTCAACTGGAGAGTACGGGCACTTTTTAGTCAGATAGTATGAAAAGCCGGTGCACGTGTGCAGTTTGACTTTAGTGTATTTGGTGCGTGCTGAATCCGCAAACTGCACACCCCTTTACGTGTGCAAACAGCAGACCGTGTGGTTGTTGAAACGCCTAACGTCATGGTGCAGATATGCCCGGATGAGCACCCAGTAGAGCGGATCCAACGTGCGATGCACTGGCGCGAAACACTATTAAGAGGTCTTCATCTGGTTCGCGGGGGTGTGTGTGTGTGTCGCCCATCCCCCGCTCCAGTCAACCGACCGGCGCGGACAGTGGCTGTGGCGTAGAAATGGGAGGGAGAGTGAGTTCGACGACTCAGTGCATTTGCCTAACGATAAACAATGCGACGCGTTTGAAGCCCTCACGGTGCGCTACGAGTCGAGGCTGGGACGGTTGCCGACTACTAGGGATGACTTGGATCTCGCAGACAACGCAGTGTTTTATGTGCTTGTGTTCGGCTAGTGGTCTTAGTGTCAGGCTGCAATGGCTCCTTCCTAATGTGGTCTTTATGGCACTCGCACTGTGTATGATCTGAGCCGGGCTTGGGCGGCAGGCCTAGGTGCGGTTTCGGCCGTACCGAATTCTGTACATTCTGTTGGATATTGCCAACACCTGGTTATTTTAATGTTTAAACAGGGAGGTGTAGAGTGTAACGCCAAGGCCATGTCGTCCATCTGCGCCCTCCTCGTTTTCTGTCCTTATAACTCTGTCTTGACAACGTGTCACATATGCTGTACAAGTCTACTCTTACTACAAAACCGTGCGCAAATCTCTGATCTCACCCTGGTGTAAAACATACGCTGAGCATCTTCGTACTCGACAGTCGAACTGCCGTATGTGTTTTTGTGTTTTTTTGTGGGCATTTGTGTGTCTAGCAGCAACTGTTTGGCATCAGAAGCATACAGCTCATCGCTACCTTATCCGCCAGCTCATCTGAGCGTCCATTTGTCATCAACCTTCGCTTCTGCATTTTTACTTCCGGTGAGGACATTCTCTTCCCGTCAGTTTGTTCTACATGTTTTCCTTCATTTTTTGACGACATTTACCTCTTATGCCAATTACTGGCCTGCAATCAGTTTACTTGTCAACTTACGAATTATCATAACTAATTACACAGCCGGTATTTAGTTAGATTCAAGCAGTGCGGGTGAGGGAGATTTATACCATAGCACTCTTAAATCCAAAGTTGACAAAAATGTACAAGAAACCCTTTTCAGCGTCTTTTCTCCCAAAAGGCACTTATTCCAGTGGCCGTAAACACCTCTAGCTTTTACGCATCATTTTTGTTTAGAATGAAGTAAGCTTTTGGAATTACTTTAGAAGAAATTCAGCTCTAGCGTGATCAATGGGTTAGAGAAAGTCCATATCGGAATTACGTACGTGTAATATGGGGAGAAAACAACGAAAGTTGCTTGTTCGTTAGTGATAACTTTGCCCTAAGCGCACACGCGAGGAGAAGACTTTTCAGTTGTCTTTGATGCCGGTACGTTACAATCTTGAATCGTTCTACTGAGTGTTTACTCAAGCACGCATGAAATAATGTGTCAGCGATTTCATAAGCGTTCAGTCAGCTACCTACGATTGTCAATAACTGTGTTTACTGAGAATGTAACACGCGCCAAATACTCTATAGCCCACTGCACGCCTTCACCGATGTTTCATACTATCTGACTTAAAGGTGAATGCCCTTTTCAGTTGACGTTCAAACACAGGGATAGGATAAAGGGTGGCTACCAAAAGGACGGTTTCATACCCTTATCTAGGATTTCTGCATAATTCGCACGGAGGGACTCAGTACTCCTTGTTCGATCGAAATACCTGCCATCCGACTGGGACCACAGTTTGCGGTCTTATTTTGGAATCAGTCTGGCACATCGATAAACAAACAGTCCGATGCATACTGGTGAACTTACTTTACAGAAACGTGACACACTGTGCATTGCGGTGTTTCAGAATTGCTTTTTTTATCCAGCTTTTTATGGGGAACAGTGAGAAAAGTAATTATGAAGAATGTGTCAAAGCGAGGTTTAGGTATTATATGTCGAAGTAAATATTTTATAGTTTACAATATTTTCAACCACTAATTAGGCTTGATTCCGGACGCAGAGACTGCCATTGACGAGGTAGTAGGTAACAATATCTAATCGGATGATGATATGTAGTTAACAAGGATTTTGTAACTGTAATTTTTCTACTACGGTATAGAAATGACGCAGTCCAAATTCGTTCGTAGTATGCGAGTTTGGAGGCCTATCTCACGATTTTGCTCCATGTCTTAATGCAAGTCATAACCCACTTCGATATAAACCGTAAACCCATCAGCATAATCAGAAATGCGTCTCGTTAAGCCATGATCTACATTGAAGAACTGACTGTAAACGAACCGCTGATAACGATCCTTCGTTGACCCGGCAATTCAGTTCGGTGCACTTAACACTGCAGCGCAACGGCGATATTGAAACCAATGGAGCATTCCCCCAGGCCTCCGAATCTGCCACCTAGCGCCTCCCGAAGTAAGATCCACACTGTTGATCGAGCGGTACAGTACACTAAGCGACCCTTCACGCTTTACGATTGAATATGATTTGGCAGTTTGTTGTGTTGACCTAAACAGTGAATTTCTCGGTTTAGCTTTTTCACTGAGACGCAGACCTGACAGATTCAGGCACACCGTGGTGTTCAAATGTCGATTTAACTGGAGTTGGGAAACTGGACTTTGCATAGTTGAAACCCTACAGATTCCAGTGCCCAGGCATGGTGTGTTATTTTGTCTGCAGTTTGCATACATTGTCATATCTGCTTGACATCCTGTACTGAACGCATTTGCCGCATGTCTTCCATTTGTCAGACTGACATGTGGCAACACAGTGACAGTGTGGTTCTGATCGACCACGCCCACGCATTCCTCCCCAGGATAATCAACAAAGTCTTAGCACAGACTATGAAGGGTATGACGAATTGTGGGCAGGAAGCAAACCTGCGGGCCTCGTGCAGACGGTAGGTCAGGCAATTTGCGGCAAATCAGCTTAACCAGTCAGACTGCGTCAGTCGTTTGGGAGAGATTTCAAAGGAGCAAGTATTAGTCGGCCATTTTGGCCATTTTGTGCACACATAGCCCATTGAGTGACACAAAGGCACTCTTTGAAGCCGCAGGCTGACGCAGACCCTGTGTTGCTGGGGTCATCCATTAGCTTTTGCCTCAGGCATTTTGAAAAATAGTTTGGTGTGTGCAGTGTATAATAATGTCCCACCCGTAACATTCACGGCCTATTCGACTTTACGGAGCCCTAATCAGTGGACTAGGATAAAGGGAAGGGCAGGACCGAAATCCCGACCCAAAATGCTACATATCTACCAGTTTGCTCGCGCACCGACGCCGAGCTTTTATCAGAAATGGAACAAACTTCGCATGCCAGTGAACGGACAGGGAGATCTTTGTCCCCTTAACTGAAAACCATGTTTTATTTCCGTTTTTCAGCCAATTTGGCTCGTCCAGCAAACTGTACACTTTCACTACTCTCGTTGACCTTCTTTCACCATACCACCCTGCTGGAGGCCTGTTTCCTTTTAAGTCCATTTTAATTCTTTTTTTTTCTGCGTTTGTCTGTCATTGCGGCGATGATATCTGACAACCAGTCTTTTTCAGGCTTAACATAGCAGCCGGCAACATTCTATTGAAAGGCGCAGTCGAGTCGCTTGAATTAGTCATTCTACTTACAGCAGTGTACACCCTTAGTATCTGTTTATATATTGCATATCGATTGAGCTTTTAGTGTGCAAGGTTTTCCAACATCACCGCTTCGAAATCCCTCGTAGGTTTTCGAAAATATGTTGCTTTGGTATCACTAGTGCACAGCGTTTCTCTACCTTGGTGACAGTGTTTAAAACTGAATTGATATTTGCTAGAAGGCAGTATGACGTATTTCACCGTTGGGAAATTATCTGCTTGATAATCAGACGTCAATTTGAAATTCATTTTATTTGATTCCTTCGAGCGCGTCTTCTCCAAGTTAAATGACAATGGAATAATGCCTCAAACATTCGCGAGGTTATCTGTAGGACCAACCTTTAGTCAGAAGGAATCGTGCATTTTCTGGATGATTAGCATAAATACCTCGTCTTAAAACAGGTTACTCTTAATACCACCTAGGCCATGCACCCAAAGCATTTACATCGTTAGGTGCGTCGATGAAAAAAATTCATATTCCTCTATAGTTTCCGCTTATCAAATTTGGTTAGAAGATTCTGTATAAAATATAGACTGCATTTTAATAATTTATTTTTTAACTACGTCCTCATCAGGAACCGTAATTGCTATATGAGGTTACAATTGTTTGCCACCTTGATATTTCATATCCTTAAAAATTATATTATGTTTTATAGAAAACATGCATAAACATATACATTTTTTGCACATTTGGTAGAAAACTACGCCTTATCCCATATGGATGTTTGAAGGGACAGTGTAATTTGGTTTTAAAAGTTTTACTTATGAGATTGTTCAATTCCGCAAATTGCCCGTTCATAAAACACCATGTGTCAGCACTTGCTAGTGTGGTTTGCAAAAATTACGTTAAGGATCAAATTGACTGGTTAATTTTGTGAAACCTATATAGTCACCCCTTAGTGGAGCAAAGAAGTTCAGTTTATTAGAACGCGGAAAATTTACTGATTGTAGTTTGGAAACCCAGAATGCAGGTTTAACTGCAGGTGGGAATCAAACTTATTGAAGAATCGCCACAGTTTTTTATAACCGATTTAAAACCTCGCTGCAGTAAATTACTCGTAGACGTATTTTTCTGCACAATGAGCAGAAAAGCAAACATTTTCTGCATTTATTTCGTAAAATAATGTTTAATTTGTAAGGTAATCAACAACCAAAATATACTTTATGCCCAGAATTCCCAAACTAATTAAACGATTATATAATTATGCTTCTAGACGACTATTTCACAAATAATCGTGAATAAACCCTCGGAATCGAACATTTATTTCAGGATTTCAATTAGCATTTAGGGAGTTAGTATTCCTAATGCACTGCAAGTCCCCCATTGCTGATAGTCAGCTGTAGTAGCTGCAGCACTATATTGCAATGCATTCAATGTGGTTTTGCAGTTTTATTTCCATTTCCCTGACAGAAGGCCGCAATGCTGTAAGACAGGATGCAATGGAGACGTTCTTTCAGAATGTCTTCTTTAAAATCTCTCGGTTAAGTCCCAGGCATGCTAATATGTTGAAATTAAGTTGAAATTAAGTGAAAAAGAGAAAAATGGGACTAACTCTTCGAGTTGTGAGATTAGTCTTTAATACCACTCACGCAATTAAGTAAACACCCACATATTCTGACTGTATTTAGCTCTTCCTTCGTTAAACATGACAGGCCCGATAATCTTATATTTCGATGCTTTGTTAGAAGACGGTTCGGTATGAGTGCCTTTTTGTGCAGGTTCTTCAACGACGTATTATTTAAGACAGCTAAACGCGTTGATAACGAAAATATTTGTGTTTAAGTAGGTTAAATCACGCAGTGTAGGCGGCTGCAAGTTCCAGACAACAATAGTTGCAGTCCACGTTGCAAAGGAATCTCATGTAAGGCTGTCAGCTAAAAGAGAACAAACCGTTTGGACACTAAAAAAGAAGGCCAATCAGGCATCCTGGATTCCCTACAATTTAAAGTAAAATGGGCAGACCCAGTATGTGACGCTTACGTCACCTCCAGTGAGCTGCCAAAGTATACTATGCTGCATATAAGTGGATTTCATTTAACATTATCAACGATAGTTACGCCATGTAGAATGGAAGTCCTGGCTCCTAAGGACGCACAGCGTGGATACTTTACATGCTGCGGTCGCTCGAATATTTTACGAATAATCGAGTAAAAAACTTGATGTGTTTAACATGCATCGCCTAACTTATTTCGTGTGTCACTGTCCGAGCGGAGAGATTTAGAGACTTTTCCAGTTTTACACGATCAGTAGGCTTGAAATTTCTTTAATTTTAACCATTACTTATTATGCTAAAGCTATACTCAATATGTAGATCATAGGAGGTAAGATATAATTTCACAAATAGTGCAAATAGGACAAGCATTTTTCTCATTATGTTGCATAAAAATAGCAATTCAAAATGTAACAAATGGCAGCTTCCGTTGCTCTATCTGGAAATAAACAATACAACAATTTCCCCACTAACTGCGCCGCTATGCAGCTTTTGTTATCATTTGGTTTCTAAATTTTTTAAATCTAGTTTAACGTCTATGTTTGACAACTGTAAACTAAGGCAATAATAAAAGGCTTCATTAAAAACAGAAGGCATTCAATGTTGGGACTCTGTGGTTCGCAAAACGACTCCCGCAGCCAGAGTTAATTTACTCAACTTGAAAGCTCATGTCGCAGAACGGTGTATGGATAGACTTCCTGCTTTATTTAACTAGACCTTGCTTTCGGTTGGTGTCAGCCCGGCACATATTGTTGCAATTTTGCGCTCCGCTTCGTGGTCGCAGCTGAGGAGCGTCGTGATGAAAAAGCTTTGTGAAGGCGGGTCTTGCATGTCTCCACAGGCACGAATGAAGTGTGTTATAAGCGATCATGTGTTTTGTATGGCGTTTCCGTAGAAGCATTTGACGACGGCGTATTGAATCTATGCAGTACTCAAATTTTACATACAGCGCAAGGATGCGATCGGCCCATACGTACTGACCGGCGGTTGCAGGCGGATTCCATACGGTCGATGGAAATCTCTTGTTTAAAACAGTTGCATGTCTGCATGTGTTTGTAAACAGGTAATTCATTGCATACGAATACTCGCTGCTTAATGATGCTATCAGGTGTCGTTTGCTGTAGAAAGTACGTAACATCCTCATCCGGCGAGTAAAATTCAGTTTTCACTTTCATCTTAGGACAATAAAGCACACCACAGCACTCAGCGGCGCCGTCATTCAAAGATTGTGTTGCTTACTGTGGAAGGCAGGTAACAAAATTTGCATGAGTTAAATTCTTATGTCCTTTAACATGAACCCAGTAATGTCTGAAATTACCCGCAATTTGAGAAGTGACTATCGCACCTAAGGCATAAACATGCATCCAACCCATTCTTGCATCCCAGTGTTTGTGAGCAGATTCAAGTTGCTTGCTATAGCCCTCCTATCAGATATAAGCAATTGTATCAATATTTTTTTGTTAAATGTCAACTTTATGCTTGCAGTAATTTCGTTCTTAATGATTTCATTGAACGCCGTTATCTACAGAAAATAACGGATGTTTTCATGGAGAAAACGATTTAAAAACAAATTACATGACATCAATGACCTGGTTGTTTCTAAAATTTTAGCAAATAGCGGCTGTTGTTCGGGTATTTTAATGAAACCCGTTTTTCCCATTCATTTTACGACAGTTGAACACATCTTCCTATGCTGCAGCTCAATCTTTCCAACATTGTATTGTCTCCTGTATAGTGTAGGTAATAACATTTGCGTGATTTAAGATTGTAAGTGCTTCAACCTGTAATCGGCTTTATTGACAGATTCTATAATTTCAGCGCTGATAAACAACATGACGAATTTCGCGTTGTGCTTAATACTGTGCCCCTTTTAAATCGCACTCACCGGCGGTTGTGGGCAGCCGCTCGTATGCGAAATAAAATGCCTGTGTATGTTTGTCAAAAGCTCATTTGTCGTAAGAACTTTTTCGGCTTCATGCAAGATCTATACTCTGCAAAAAATGACTACTTACGTAGCATGCAATTTTCTTATTGATGTTTGATGCCCTTGAAAATTCAATTATATATCATGGAAAACATGCATAAAGAGATTCGTTCTTTTAATTATTCGGTAGAAAATCACGTTTCCTTCAAATTTCATACTCAAAATAAGATTATAATTCGGTTTTGAAAAAGTTTCTAGTTGTGAGATTTTTTAATACCGTAACATGGCCGTTCATGAAACGTCATGCATCTGCATTTAAGAATGTGGTTTGTAAAGTTAACAATAGTGCTCAAATCCACTGCTTACTTTTATGAAACTCATATGGTCTTCTCTTAACACCGTAGAGAAATGGATGGTTTTACGTACACGGAAAAGGTACAGCTTGTAGTTTTGGAACCCTGAGTTCAAGTGTAACAGCAGGTCGGGTTCAAAATTATTCGGGAATTAGAAGAGTTTTTAAAACCGAATTTTACTCTTCTTTCAGTATGAAATTGGAAGGAAACGTGATTTTCTACCGAATAGGTAAAAAGAATGAATATCTGTATACATCTTATGCATGAAATATAATTGTATTTTCAAGGGCATCGAAAATTAATAAGAAAATTGCATGCTACGTAAGTAGTCATTTTTGCAGAGTAGAGATCTTGCATGCAGCCGAAATAAGTTCTTTCGAAAGCCGACCCCCTGGGGTAACTGGATCATTATAGATTTATGCTGCATCATAATTAGTTTTACAACACTACTTAATTTATCTTTTCGAAACGAGAACGCATTTCGAAATTTTGGTTGACATTTCATGAGTTAGCTCATCTACTGTAAGTGGTGATGCGCATGGCGAAGTG
The DNA here is from genome assembly GCA_902702965.1 of Spirometra erinaceieuropaei. Lineage (NCBI taxonomy): Eukaryota > Metazoa > Platyhelminthes > Cestoda > Diphyllobothriidea > Diphyllobothriidae > Spirometra > Spirometra erinaceieuropaei. The sequence continues at coordinate 1,189,816 of CACRXP010000052.1, read as the reverse complement.
TGAGTGCATGGGCTAGTATGTATGGACTGAGGGTGCATATGGGGATGTGGGTTGACTATGTTGTAAATGTACCTACATGGATTTTCAGTTGAAGAGATATAGAGGTCGAAAAAATGTGTGGGGTTGTCATTAGGTGGTAAGAAGTTTGGAATGCTAGAGTGGTTTGGCTTATACCTATGCCATGCAGGTGGTTTCTGAGGAGTCGATATGCAGTTATAGAAACTTATTTGTTTTTGGTTAGAGTTTGGAGGACTCGTATTTGTTATGTTAACATAGTTAAGGCGTTGTGGTTGTGCGGGTGTGCTTAATAAGACCTTTTGGTTTATGTGCCTTGTTTGACAGTCGTCCTCAAGTACTGGTTGATCGGTTTTGGGGGGCGTAGTAAAACTTATATTGCCATATGATGGTGTCACATGACTGAGTCCGACATCTGCATCATCGTTTTGTTCTAGTTGGACGTTGTCGTTTTGTTGTGCCTTTTTCGTTTGTTTCTGCCCAGCAGCCCTAACTGCTTTTGCAGTTGCGCGTTTTTTGTCATGAGAGCTAGAGTCGGAAGTACTTGCTGTAGGTCCTTCTACGGGGGCTGTGGATCTACAATTTTGTTTACGCTGGACTATGCACTTCTTTTTATTAATAACAGAAATAGAAGCAGTAGCTAGAGGCTCAGTTAAGGGACCGGAGTGCGGATACCACAGTGCCCATCCATCGAATTCCTTGCGGTTAGAATCCCTTTTTTCGGATTCAAGCGACTGTCCCATCAACCGCAGTTGTGTCGGTTAATAGTTGTTTGTCAACATTGCTTAACTCGAGTAATCGGTCCGTGTTAACTGTATATTTTCTGAATATCATCACCTGATTAATTGAAAAACAATTGTATACAGGTTCTAAAAATGAATGCCGCCGTTACTACACATCTTGGAATAGCGTCATAAAGTTATATTTGCACAAACGGCAAGGCTTATAAGAAAAACATGCTATAAATGGATGCACAATTTATTCATTTAGAAAGGTATGTTGTCAATGACCAAGTTGTACTGTCATAATTATATAATCTGTTCCAATTGCCCGCTGAGGACAGCATACAAAAAGCCTTTTTATCAGTTTTGAGTTTAAGTCAGACGCTACGCATACATGAAAATTTAATAAAGTGTAATCATGTTATCTGGCCCTATGATGTGCGAATTCCACATAAATGATTTAACAGAACACATTTAATCATACTCAAAAATGTTGTTATTACTGTTTATTCTATCACAAACGTTTCTTCTTAGAGCAAATCGCACAGGTCAGACACACTTAACCGCGTCATAATGTGATTGTCGTGAGCCCAAAAAGGCAACCCCTATTATGTCGTTTTGTCAGAATCGTGTGAATCGTAATCAGGCGATAGAGCTGGCTTTTAAAAGTGCACACGTATACGCTTTTGTCTCCGAAACATCGGGCGAATTATGTTCTTGTCCCAGCGATCGTGTATTATTCTTCAGCGCTAATTTACATTCTCCGTTCTCTTTTAGCAACCATCATACCATCAACAAAAATGATTGTTGCATCTTCTGGCTAAACACTCTGGAGGGTGTGGACATCTTTGTTGAATTCAACATTATTTCCAGTCAATTTACGAAGCGTAAACTGATGCATCTAACCGGAATTGTTTTAAACAACGTCTTCAAATATTTCGTACTGCCAAAAGGAACAGTCCGGCCATTAGTCAACCGGTCATGGAAACAACAAACACCGCAGACACTAACTGATATCGCGACTGATGCGATTTCCTATCTTGGTAGCATTTGAGTGTATTATATGATTAGCTTGTGTAGCGAAAGTGTTTGTTTTGGCAAGTGTTTGACGTTATATTAGAAAAAAAGCTGGTTTTATGATCCACAAGTAAAATGCTAGGGTGCACTTGACCAAAAATCGATATATCGAACGCGATTACCAACAAACTCTTTCTCTACGCCACCTATTATAACGCTTCATAATCCCAATATCAAAGACGTCACTGCATCATCTTATTATGTCTAGAATATTTTCAAACTTAGCTTTTATGCAAAATCGAACTTTACTCGATTTTTTTAATCGTCGGCAATTTAAAATTCACTGATTTTTAATATCAATAGCCTGGTTTGATAAAATAAAACATATGCTCTAATATGAACTCGAACTGGATTTGGAATATTGCCATGATAGTTTTGGTAACTTTAATATGCACTTGCTTTATTTTCTGCCTGCCCGGGAGACATATACACTGTTAACATATCGATTTTCAGACCGATGTAGGTTATCACGACGAGGGACACATTTCGCGCATTCCGACTTCTATTAAGAACGAAAGCAAATAGAGGTAGTCCGTCCGTAGGCGGTGGTGGTTCAAAGTAGTTATTAAATGCCAAATATAACCTGCACATATAATGTCCATAACAGTCCAATTTCACTATGCGCTTCATCGGTCAGTATGGCACGTAACTGCATTTATCGCAAAAAACCGATCCCACCAATGGATCGCGTTCAGCAATTTTGGATACATTTAGCAGACATGCCACCTAGTCTGTCAGTTGATTTAAGAGATTAATAAATTATGTTTTGTACTTAGCATCTCGAAGGTGCTTGAACATATTCAGTATTTGCTAATCAAAAACGGATATCCTAACATAATTAATGAAAAATACAATCATCGAAAGACTAGTTACAGAATTTTAGTGAATAAGGTCACTGATTTCAAATTGCACCCTCAACAGGACTAATCGGGGAAGTCACGGAAACGGGTCATTCACTGTCATTGATCTCGGGTTCGAGCAAAATTCCATGAAGTCAGGTGAGTAAAACTCTTGTTCTAGCGATCGCATCTACTTCTTCTCAACTGGTTCCTGCAACTCGTATCTTCGCCTGAATCGGCAAGACAACGGTAACGTTAAATATATGTGGTTACAATGTACTACATGTCGGTTACTTTCTGCGCGGCGCTTATAATTCTTCCTAAGGGATTACGGAACTCCTGAAGCATCCTGCGAGTTTTGTGTATCACCATATATTTTGTAATGAGTATACAAGCATAAAAGAAGCATTCACATTTGAACTGCTCGCGTTATTTCATGCATGAGCGCAAAAAGAGACCGGCCCAGCCGTCTTGGCCACTGAACAAACAAAAAAAAATAATCACGCGTGCAGATATATCACTTACACCAACAGGTGTGCACTCTAGGGATATTTATAGGGGAGAACTACGGAAAGAACGCAAATTTAACTATAGGGAAGTACTTGTCGCAAAAGTAGACAGTATTAACACAAACCTGGCATTTCCCCTTTAGAAAACCCAAAACAATCTATACAGAAACCTAGCAAGCACTTACTAACTGTTTTTAACGTTCGTAAACTAACAGTTCGTTTACTAACAGTAAATTAATGTTATCTGGTAAATTGCCTTTAGTGAGGCAGTTTTTCTTCTACAGCATAAGGCTGGTGAACTTGCGCCTACGACCGGAGCCATTCAGCACTATGCTGTGTGGGATCTTGCAGATACCTGAGTTTGATTGATAATCAGGAATACAAAAAGAAACTTTTCTTAAGAGTAGCCGTGATCAAATAATATATCAAGAAGAAATTAAACGCACATTTTTCGCCACAGGAATCAGGAGTATGCAAAATATGGCGATAATTCAAAACGCTTATGAAATCTGTGGTTTCATGCGTTAACTGATGTTGCCAGGTCCTTGTATCATAGTTTAAACAACGCTAATTTGTATATGCACAGTAGATAGCATAAATTGGACGCTCACTGTTGTGACATACAAAAATCCATAAATCACAAACACGCTCCTGCCATCAGACTGCTTATCAATATTGACACCCTGGCTAAAAAACAGGCCTGATTTTATCGCCGTAAGACACATATCTAATTCATGATTTCCTCAGCCCATATTGGTCTCGTTAGCGCAGGGGTGAGCAGACCGTTTGGTGCCTTGTACTAGACAGAGGCAGGTTTGACTGTTGTCCGTGCCATCGAAGGAGCTTTTGGCCTGTTTGCTGCGCCGACACCTTCAAAGGCGTTGATGGCTTGTCAAGCGTCTATTGCAATTAGTTTGTTTAAGTCAATTCAGAAGAGCATATGGCAATCCTACGCATGCTTTGATAAATGTAACACTAATCCAACATCAAAGAGAAGCCATAAAATACCTATCTGCCGTTTCTGAACAGAACCATTTGTAGTTTGCTGCTGACTGTGGCAAACGTTAAGTATCCCAAATTATCTACAGGCCCTCTCGTAGTATGAAGTTCAGCCATAATACTTTTTAGTGCTTATATCGACTTGCGTTTTGCCCGACACTTTGGTGGACGGTACTTGCTCCTGTGGAGCAGGCTACATTGTTCGTACGTGTCGGTGCCCATCTGCAAGAATACAAGAACACCTGCCGGCATGGATGACGAAGGCTGAAGTTACGAGCATACACAGCTCCATCCTCGCACACATGGTTGATTTTGGGTACCGGGTGGATTCCATCAAAGCCTTTTGTGTGACTTACAGGGTCCCATCTAACTAATCTAAGCGACTGAATAAATACATACTAATAACAGCAGAGGCAGCTGCCATTAGGCTAGAGTGGTCGGCCCTATGCGCGCAGAAGAACCTCTTGCAAACTCCGCGTGCACCGTGGGCCAGGATCGATTAACTGTATGCAGGTCTCCGCGTCCCCCCACCTCCTTCCCTCCCCCGTTCTTGTGACACGACTCAACCTAATCCTCACGGCCACCGACTACCTCCCCTCCTCTTCCCTACCCCCTCTATCCACATACCCCGTTTGTATGCTAGTACGAACCATACCTGATTGCGCTTATCATTCGCATGTTCAGTTTGTACATCGTTGCCATATAAATGTAGAGGCCCGATGTGAATTAATCGTAAGCACGCGTAAGCTCGCCAAATACACTTCGGAATTGCTGCATGGAAATTTTATACTAATCTTTCGTCAACGGCAAACGCAACGTGAAAGGGCAGCTTGCCATATGGTCTGTTTTCGCATTTTATAGTTGAATTAGGTTCTTTGTTAGAGGTGTAATATCTTCCAGAATATTTTTCTGAAAACTAAGTATAAAGTACAAAAGTAAGTTTCGGTTTTCATACGAGTCGTTCACTAACGCGTGGGACAAGACGCATGTTGATATTAGCATAAAAAATTATCATGGTTAAACTTCAAACTACAAGAGGGAATTCTGAAAATCTGGGGTACTTAACGCTTGACACTGTGGGCACAAAATACACCCAGAAATCGAGCTACATATAGTTCTGTTCAGAAACGTCAGACAGGTATATTATGGCTTCTGTTTTATGGCCATTTCTGACTGAGTAGCCGTCGTCAGCCAGTCATATCCAACCCCGAAGTGTGGAGCACCCGAGGCTCGAACTCGTGACCCGTTAGTTATTAGTTCACGCCTATAACTAACACGCTTGGGTTTGAGCCTCGGGTGTTCCAAACTTCGGGGTTATGTATGACCTACTGACGACGGCTAATAAGCCAGAAATGACCATTCCAGTCTCCCTTGTCTTTGTCGGTAGTGCCATTCTGCCCATATCATGCGCTGCTGTGCGGCTGCTGTTTGGGCTCGAGAGAGAGTCCATAAGGCATAACGGAACGAGTGAGTTCCGTAAGAACGATCGGTAAGCGTCCCTTCTATGTGTTTAATGTTGGATGTCACAATGTGTCTGCATATAAGCGTATGTATGAATTGTCCTTATGTTTTAGTACCACAATGAAATACACTTTTTACAAAATGTTTCCTATCGTGGGCCGCAAATCTGCGATCGATTAAAAGCCGCATGAACTACCAAACTATATATTCAATTCCTTCACTTAATTGTAACTTTAGCAGCTTAATCAGATGAACATGGTTGTATTGCCGTTCACTGTTTCTCTGATTATCTTCGTCAGTTTATTTTGCGCACACATTCTAATACTCATATGCTAATTTACAAGAACATATTAAGTCGATGTGAAAAAATCACGTGTCATTTTTTTAAACGGCGTCGTTTAAAAAGCGGATATCCCACCGTGACTGAATTAACGCGGGATTATTCAGCGCGAAAATTAATATTTCACGCTTACCCAAGCATTTCTTTTGGTTCCAAAACACAGCACAGTGTATCGTTAGGCGTTTTATGAGTAGCCACATTTCAATATGCGGGCGTCTGGAGAAGGAGCTTTTAGCTTCTGCAGCTATACAAACAATAGCAGTCATTGTCCTATTTCGGTTAACATAATTATATAAGACATGTTTCTATGCCAATTCGAAATCGATTAAAAACCAGTCTACTAAGTTTTGCCTCATTTTTGCCTATCATAATCACGAAGAAATAAGAAATTTTTTCGAACCTGAACGATATTTAATTCCTGCGATTGGATGGTCAATGGCGGGGAATGTCTCATTTCATTTTATGCCCACCCATTTTTATGTGGATCTCAGGTCGCTTCTCAGTATTAATTTCCAATTTTGATCAATTCACAACCTTCACCTGATGCTCAAATTCTTCAATAAATACGAGAATGTCAACTGAATGCTGCGAAGACAATAAACAGCCTTAGATTCCTACAGTAAGTCCAATATGGTGAAATTGAAAAGGGATGATGCTATTGGAAAAATCATTTTCAAAATGTGATTGCATTCGGCGACTTGGATGGCCGTCGTCTCAGACAATGTGTTTCATACAGTTGCGGAATACGGTATGACAATTAAGGCGCAGGTGAGCTTAAAATGCATTTAACTAGAGCACTCTTAAATACATTTTACAATATTGCTTAATCCACATTCTTTATTTTGAAACGAAGTTCTTATTTGGCCAAAGTAATCTTACAACAGTGGGATCGATCTGTGAGGAGGATCTGAAATTCATGTAGAATATTGACTGTCGTTGGCGTACAAAAACACTAAAGGCTTCGAGCATGCCTCTCCAATAAGTCATTTAGCAATGTGCCATAAACTTGTAAGTATGCGACTGAACGAACGACTGTTATTTTTTTTACTTTTTTCATAATTGTGCACATGTGCGTATATGTAATCATATGATCCATTTAGATGTCTTAATGAAATCAACTGCCTACTGCTATTGACACTTTCCAGGTGGCATTAGGGATGTTTCTGTCTATTTATTTCCAAACCAAGTTTCATTTTGCGTGGAATGCATCACATATTTCACCTATTTTACGCTGTTATTTTATTAGGGCGACTTATTACTCATACAGCACTTCTAGACGCCGCATAAGGTTACCCTCACTTGTTCCATGGCTAATACTTGCTAGGATTACGTGAAGATCCCCCATTCGCATAATTTACCTGATGTACAAATCTAGTTATGTTAATTGAATCGACCAGTACTTTGAAAATGACAAGACGGCTGTGAAGTTGTCGGGGCAGGCGTCTAGAATCAAAAAGCTGATGTCTAACAGTGATTTTCTATGGAGAGATCAAATAATTTAAATACCGAACAAAGAAAATGTGTTTAGGAGATCCGTTGTTGTTGAGGTAAATTCATCTCCCAAAGCTCGCTTTAACTCATGTGAATCTGAGAAATAATCGACGGCCCAGGCTTTTCCACTGCTATGGGCAATGGAAAAGTCATTGTAAAACGCATAATTGATGCATATGCTTAATACTCTTTGCATGTACTTGAGAAATTGATAGAGAAATACGAGTATCACTATTTGACGAACGACGTTGGTAAATTACTATTTTTGCCTTAGTAATAAAAAATCAAAAGTTTAGCATTTTCATTTAATTTAATATTAGTAGTTGAAATGATCAACGACATCTGGCCACTCGATTCAGAATCGCAAATATAAAAGACGAACCCTGCCCTACTATTTATTGGGTCCCATATATAAAATAAAAGGTAAGCACAAATTGCGATGAAATAATTAAATTAAGCAGTATGATAAGAATGGCACGATTTCAATCCAATTACGTTATATGTGAGCATACTGCCTGCTGTCCGAGGTGCTGCATAATAAAATAGACTGACGTTTGTTAGTGGATTATTTTAATAGAAACAGACTCCTGTCAGAAAGGTTCCTGTATGCTTTTTCCGAAATATAAGAGAAAAGTTTAGCAGACCCATTAGCGCCAATTAGTCCGATCTATAAGCTACTGCTATACAATGCAATCGAATGCTACCGACTTGGAAATTGCAGCCGTCGCCATATTGCTGATCGATTGCAGCGCGTGTTGTTTCCACGGCGTGCTTACTGACGGTGTAATTGCCTGATGTCGCAGCATGAATTTTTCGTAGATGTCGTTGAAAGCAATTCCGGTGAGATGCAACAGTTTGTGTTTTGCCAATCGGCTGGAGACGAGGAAAAATTCACCAAGGGCATCCACCTCCTCTAAGCTAAACTCAAGTGCGTCTACAGTCGTCAAATCAACGCCCGTTGTTCGTTCGTAGTAGACTTTCTGCTAAAAGAGAATTCGCCATGTGAGTTTGGAGCCCAATTGCGTCGGGGTATTATCAGGCGCATTATGTTAGCCACAATTTGTCATTCTGCAAGCGTTAACCTAAATATGAATGTCTGCCTAGAAGAAACACGAATACCAACATTGTCCTGATCAGATCAAGTGTGTCATACACTTTTACGTATACAAAACATATGCCTGCAAGGCAAACTGAAGGCAACTGCCTACGTTAATGTCGTTTTATTCGTGAATTAATGTTTTCTTTATATCAAAAAGCGTAACATAGCATTTTCTAATACTGTGCCTAGCGTTTTACCTAACGCGAAATGTCCGTACAAAGACATTGCAGATATTGTTCACGAAATGCATTCTAGGTTGTGTAAATATAATGTGAAGGTAACGCTCAGATCCGTAAAGCATGGATGTCCACTTCACTCGACCGGGGTGTGCTGCCGCTATGCAAAGTCCTTCCTCACACGCCAAGCTTCGTTTCAAAAGCCAAACACCTCTGATTAAGCGGTGAATAAGTGTCTTCTTGTCACACATCTTCGGCGCCTTGTCGATGTTTCTCTTGGGCGATGATTGCCTTAACCATCCGAATATCTACGCATATTCCTTTGTCTATCACATTTAACATGCTGGCATTTTCAAACGTTATTTTATTGAATATGTCCTGTAAAACCCACAATTTCTTTACTTCGGTTTTTGGGCTAACGACGCCTAGATGGCTTTGCAAATATGTATGATGATATTTCATAGGAAGCCCCTTTGTAAACAAATGACGTTGTAAATTTAGTTCGGCGCAGTGCAGCTGAGTTTGCTTACCATTAGCAGCAGGCTAAATTCCATACGGGGAAACGTAATATTGCAAGCCAATTTGAATATTTGAGCCTCGCTCAAGGAAACCACGGAAAAACATTGATCTATTCTAGGAACTGATGTATATACCATACGAAACTGCATGTCATCGTCAAGGTTGAGTTTTTGGTATGCACTAAAAGCAACCGTCATCCGAAGTCGATACATCAAGACATCAGGCAGACGAACATTTTTCCTAGAAGGAGGGCAGAAATCTAGATGGGGAGGGGCTAAATAGAAAGGAATTGTACGCATAATAAAATATTCTTTTAAGATAGCACGTTTTTACAACAACAGGTTTTCTCAGAATGTTTCCTTCGTGTACGTTAATTTTCACGGGTCGAGATTCCAGTTAAATTACTGACATTAGGCAGCAATGATTCCTCATATTCATATGCGTAAAAGGATTAACCCCAACACTCTTCACCCTTTAAATTCACTTAGGCCTGTAAGAACCTGTAATTAAATTTGCATTCTTTAGTTAAGTAACGCTTAACTGTTTGTTTAACATACGCTTTGAATGTTGGCGCCTGCAGTCACGATTACGATGAAAAAGTTAATGAAGACCCAATAGTAAAAAGGTGTTCTGAAAGATATGCTCCTTGCAGAAGCATTTTTGACCTTTTGCAGGTGATTAAAAGAAGAAGTGCTAAAATCTTGTGTTGTGATCAAAGCGTTAAGAAACTGTCTATACTTGGGTGTTGATAAGAAAATACCTGATTCTAGAATAATCTACAAGTGGGATGCCTATTGCTCTAAAATCATTATGCACCAAAAGAACCTGTAATTAAATTTGGGTTCTTCTATTATATAGCGCTTTATTGCATGTCAGACCTACGCTTTTCATGTTGATGCTTGCAGCCATAATTGCAACGTAGAAGTAGAATTAGTCCTAATAGCAAGAAAGCCGTTTTGCAAGGCATGCTCCTTACGGACATATGTCGGTATTTTGTAAGGCAGTCTTTTATATGAAAGGTGCAGTGGTAAGTGTCCTTACTTGAGGACTGCAGGGTTAGACATTGTGGGTAAATTTCAACCCCAAACGTCCACCTGAAGACTGCAAATATAGGAATGCGGTCAAGTTTGGTAAAAAATGTGATTGACGTTAGGAGGGTTAGAAACTGTTTTGAGCACCAAGTTTTGGGAGGTGATGGATACTTTTTAGACGTAAGCATAAATGCCATATGTGGTTCAGTCTAAGACAACGTTTATCACAAGTAGCGGCCCATATTCCTGTGTCCCTAGGCGGAGACAGATTCAACCATGTATGCGAAAACTGTAACCAAACGTTCTTCACGTTTAAAGTGACTGGGTGTGAGCGAATCAAAGGAACGCCAATGGGTTCACCGATATCCAGCCTCACTGTTGAATTCATTCTTTAAATGTTGGAGGTCTGATGCCAGTCACTTTGTCTGCTGCTAGTAGCCGCTGATCCAGTTGTGTGTGAGAGGATGGAGCTGCGTATGTTCTTACTCGTACCAAACCTCAGCCATACCGGTAGATATTCTCGTATTCATTTGGATAGGCCTCGTCTCACGTAAATTATGTAAGTCACTGCAGAGGAGCAAGTAATAGGGTACGTGGGTGTGGAGGTGGTCTGAGTCGGCCGCCTATCCTTACCCTCGTCGAGTAAGACGGGGTTAGACAAGAGCAATGAGCGAATCTTTTCTTTCGGGAAATTCCACGAAACTGGTTAAACATACGTCAGGCATATTAAAACAATTGCGGTTTCTTGAATGCTTAAGTCGATAAGGGTGCACTTACTGAATATGTTTTTGGAAATGATCCCTTGCCAAAAAGGTGTTATTCTATTTCCACAGCTCAAACATTGAAAAAGAATAAACAGCTCTGCCAACACGAATCCCACTCTAACAGAATACATCCGAATCTTACCGAATTGGATTTTGAATCGGTTGCAATACTATTGAGCGATTGCACTGCGTGCTGTTTCTGTGATGTGCTTACGGACGGCTGAGTATTCCAGGTCACTTCATGTAACTGCCATCGAGGCCAGTAAAGACACTCCCAGTTAAAAGCATCACTTGTCATCTTTTCAATTGACCGGAGGCAAACTCAATTCCAGCCATAGTGTTCACACTCTCCAAATTGAATTTCAGCGTGTCTGGAGTAGTTGGTAATAAAATTTGCACTAAAAAGGAATGGCGAATCTAAAGAAGCCTATTTCTTACAAAGAGTCAGTTGCATCGTGACAATCCAATTTAAATGATGTTAGCCACGTAAAAAGGTGGAAAATTATAGCTTATCATACGGCATGTTGACGTAATTATGCGGAAATTTGTTATAATAATATTTATGAAGGCAAACATCGGGTTGGAGGGGGAACGTAAACAAAATCTCGAGTTGTGTATTCACCACCATTGATGAATTTTGATTCCTACGTTTAACAATAAGACTGCATTTTATACAGTGGCTGTTTTGATATTTTAGTCGAAATTTATCAGTAGGTGCACTTCATGGTATAACGTGAGATTCAACCACAGGGACAAAAATTAACAATGACATATTACTAAAGTAGTTCGTGTTGGAACCCTCTGTTGATCCTGTTTATACACCAAACTGTGTCTAAACAAGTAAGAAAACACTGTATTTGGTCGCATGTTGTCATTTTGTCCCTCCTTTTAAATAGGTTGATGGTGCGCTACGTGCGCATAACGTGTTGTTCGCAAAAGTTAATCTGCGGAAGTATTTAAACGATATGATGACAGAACACTAAAAACAAATCGTGATCAATCCGACAATTATGTATGGTTTTCCTGATATGTTTTGTTAAACCAAATATGATTTTATTTTGCAGTTTGAACTTATGCCGTTAAGCTTCCCCTATAAAATATAAAATGATGCGTTATCGAGAACACCTCTATATTTAAATGCAGCAGATAAGCTAGTTAAACGCACGTTAGACTGATCTGCTTACCGTTTGTAGCCAGTGAAATCCCATACTGGCGAACGTAATATTGCAGGCCGAATCTATTATTTGAGCATGAGCATCAAAATAAACAAAAACCATCAGTCTATACTTGGTAGTGATTGGTATATCATGCGAAACTCTGTCACAGTGTTACGTGTAACCTGAATGTGCGCATTGAAAATACCACTCATCCGAAATCGACGCATCAACACATAAGCGAGATTAATGTACTTTCTGGAAGTTGGGGAGGGTTGTAAGGGTTGAATAGTTAAATATGCAGTTAATAACTAGACAAGTGCATATTTCTAAAGACATTTTGGGGAGCATACGCCCTCATTCGATAAATACTCTTCAGGCCTGTACATTTTTATGGCTATTGAAGCAATGAAAAATACACGGGCAAGTAGATGTTTAAGCTGTAGCCCCGGTTTGGTGAGGGGAGGGGAGGGGGAGAATGAAATACCCCAATTCCAGTCAGCTCCAGGGGGAAGATTGGTCCAGGCAATGATAATTAAATGTGGGTGGCTGGCTTGGTGGCTTTGAGTCATGGCAACTGTGAGACCTGTATGAAGTTCTTCTGTGCACATAAGACCGGTTTGCGTAGCCTGATTGAAGTCGCCTCTGCCGTAGCCAACAAGCGCTGCCCAAACAGTCTTGGATAGCTTAGTGGGACCCTGTAAATAATTCTGAAGGCATCTCTGGCGTCTACAGGGTGGTCTGTATCAACCATGTGCGCAAGGATCGAGCTGTTGATGTTTTTTTATTTTTTATTTAATTTATTACTACACGTCTGACTGATCGACAATGGTTTACGAGCCGGGAATTGCCGCTTCCGTCTCCCCTGCATCTTTCTTCGTCGCTCGTACGTACGACATGTTTGGTTGGGCGGGCGATTGCCAAAATCAGTCAACAATGTGCTTTACCTGATTATATTTGTGTAAACATTTCACAAGCCTGAGAGCAATGCCTCCTAATAACACCTGAATTTAGATTCTCTCTTGTGGCTCTTATGTCGTCTGATAGCAATGTGAAGTGTACAAGACAGGCCATACTTATATTCCAACGAAGTTTAACGACTATGCCATGATATCTTTTAACTTTCAAGTCCAACTCGCTTAGGCGGACAAATATTTGTCCTTGACAATCGCAAGCAATCTTCGTGCACTTTAGTCGGAGTCGTCTTTTTCACATTGAACACATTTAATAACATCATTTTTTAAGATGATTCCGTTTTTCATGCATTCCGAAATCGTAGACTCATTAGAACGCGCTATTGCGTCGGGAATCAGTGGCCGATCATGTGGTATGTAAAATAGCATCGCACAAATTTGCCGACGTACGTCCATGTGGTTATTGTCTGAACACCCGATCCTCTTGACGGCATCTTATTCTTCATGTGCAATTCCGAACGTATGTGTTATTAGACGATGTGTCAACGTGACTATCATACAAGTAAATCAACCGGTCTATGTCCTGACAGATAATTTTAAATTTTCTTTGTTACAAACATACTTAGATTTAGGTAAACAGAACGATTATTCCTACGAATTTTAACGATAAACGCATTTAAAAACGATATAAACTTTAATAATATTCTTGTTTGTTAATGCTCAGTCAAAAGTAACTGACGATTAATTCTGTCAGTTAAGGTAAAATATGCCTGAGAGATGTGGTGCAAAGTGGTTTTGTGTGATTAGCGCAATATAAATCAACCGAGCAATTCCTCCGCTTTTAACAATAATCACCATTTCAGAACGATGCGCCTAAATTAAGAACCTTGAATCTCGAACCTGCAAAGTTTGTCTATTTTTCCAACTTTCCGCTTAATATATTATTCTAAAAACACAATAGGACATTTCCCGATGAACCATAGACCTAATAACATATTATCTTTCATTTGAACCACCAGCGAAAAAATATTACCAGTTGTGGTTGAGTAGATTAACCTTAATACTCAACTTGCTAGTATTCGATGGATTTTTCCGTCACAGGATTGGGCTTGTTTCGAGCTGATGGACAGAACGTTGAATGAAAAAATTCTGCCTAAAAAAGCGAGCACGTTTGGTTTATGCTTAAGACACCATTACATCCAGACGTTTATTTTAGACAGCCCTTTGTATTTCAATTATAATGCTCCTGTTGTTTAGGCTTTGGGGTTCGCAGGTTTTTTGTATAAAATCACATTGCAAACAAAATGACACGCTGTCTCTATTTAGTATTCCACCCCGCTTGAAAGGAGAACGCACTGGCAGGATCACCGACAGTAAGGGACATGAAATAAGCCCATGTGCCGAACTCATATCACGTAGAATAAAGCCAGCATCAATTTAGAATCCAAAGAGGTCAAAACCTTATGTAATTGTCTTGTTTTTTGTTCGCGGTGTCTGGGCTTGAGGGCAGCTAACTAGTATGGACAATTAAACCGCGGACACGGATGGCGGAAAGCTTAAACTTTTTTACGTCAGCTTATTGTCTAGCAACCCATGTATTAGGTAAGTTCAGTTGCCTCTGCAAAATAACTCAGCGAGCGCACCGCCGTGTTGTGTGTCCGCATCTGTCAATAAAAAAACAGCGAAATAATTATTTCTGCATTTATTATAACTTCGACAACGATAAGCTGTGCTGAAATCTACATTTTGAAGGGTCGTTTAACCAAATAGGCAATATGTTGTTAAATAAATCAACAAGTTGTGTGTACTGCTTCAGCACTGTTTGCTTGCAGAGAAGCCTATTACTATTAGCAAGCCATACTGCTTATCCTTAAATATTATTTTGTCAAACAAAACAGTCATCGCAAATGTTAATTTAGTGAACCAACTTGCATATCGTGTCGCATATAGGAGTGGGTCACGTAGTAATTGAAGATATACATACATAATGATGAAAAAGACAAAATGGACAAAATTCCACGACGGGTCTCTAATATACTAGAAACTGCTCATACGCATCGCCTAAACTACACATTATATATTAAATGAGGGTAACATGAATGGATGCTAAACTAGACAGTATGAGACATTAGTTAATCATGAAACGAAAACCGATCGTATAAGAAAGGAATAGAGGTGACGTTTATTACAGCAATGTTCTTCACATAAGAAACAACCAAAACCGCCATCACCGGCACTTTATGCCATCACTGTTGAAGCCACAGTGGTGTGAAATAACTTCAGCAGATTTTCTGGAAAGAGTAAATGTTGCAAAGGCAGACGCAAAGGCAGATCGGGTTTTAAAATTATTCAGGAATTAGAAACGTTATTGAAAATCAAATTTTATCATTTGCTCAAGGATAAGTTTGAAAGAGGACGTAGTGTTCTACCAAAATGCAGAAGAATGGATATTTCTATGCATGTTTTCTATTAAGTATAATGTGATTGTTAAGGGCGTCGAAGATCAATAAGAAAAAAACATGCTTCGTAAGTGGTCATTTTTTTACAGAGTGTAGCTTTTGCATGCAGTCAGAAAGAAGATATTTCAATAACCGGCATCCTGCGGTAACAACATTAGTATAGAATGACGCTGGATGATGATGATGATAATGATGATGATGATGAATTACAACCCTATTTAATTAATCTTTTCAAAACGAAAACGCATTTTAGAATTGCTGTAGACCTTTCACGAGTTGGCCTATCGACTAAACGTTGGACGCAACAAAAAATTACTGTTTCAGAATGTTTTAGGAAGCAATAAACTAGATGGAGGTCGGTGCCATGGAGTAAGGGTAGAAATACATCAGATAACAGATATAAACAGGCATTGTGGAAGTAAATTTGATTGTTTGGTAAACTGATGCAAACGGATAACTTGAGTTAATGACATGCCTTCAAATTGATAAAAGACATCATTTGTGTTAAATTCAACCAAACCATATTTAAAAGATATGTTTGCAACAGCATATGCTTTCCTAATATTCGGCCGTTGCATGACAGACCTGCGAGATTTTCGGTCCATCATTGGGTGCACCGGCGCTCCCTACGTGGACTTTTGCATATGAACCCTAGATAATAATGATGATCTTGAATCTCATAATATACTTAATTTTTTAAGAACCGAACTTGATAAAAACTACTTTTCCTTGATCAAATAGGTATCTGACACCCGTGTTCTCATGACTTAAATTATGCCGCCAAATCTTTATTTCATATTTTGATCGACTTCCACTATCGTCGTTTTGGTGCCTTTCGGTTTGATGTACAAACATGAGCAAACTATATATATATATTGCATTAAATCAATTCCTAGTCAAAATAGACAGACAAGTTTGATTTAATCGTTTAAAGACACCCATGTAGTTCGTATCCACCGCAGGCCATGTTGTTTCGCGAGCACAGAATGGGACACATATTATGACCGCTCGCAACGGGCAGGGAAGGATTTTGGCAAATGTTTGAGATGTTGAGGAGTCCCAAGCTCGTGCATTACGAAAATCTTGCTAACATTGGCTCAAAAAAGATGCCTCACCAAACATGATCCCCAATTTGTTTACAGAATACAACGCACAAATCCGTCACCAGGAAGAGCAAATCATAATGATTAATTTTAAATCGCTTCAAAACCCTAATTATATTTACGGTGAAATTTGAGGAAATTAAATCGGCCGGTCATTATTTCCTTAGTATTCATAAACCTTAAAAAACAATAAAACATATGTTTCCTGGTTAGTGGTAAAATGCAACACAACTATTCTTGCTGGACCGCCGTGAAATTTGTTTATTTATTTGCGGTTGGTTTTTTCCGAATAACTGATCGAAAACTAGATGTTGACATCTTATAGTTAGCAAAACTAAGCAAAGCACTTGTTCTTAATTTTGCATGTTAAACGCATTGTTGATTATGTGCAAATACGTCAAATGTCATGTTTGCCGGTTCCACTGGTACACATTACTTTCTACAGAAATTCGGTAATATGTTGTTTGGTAGCCACACGTGATAGAAAAATTACTGTTAGGATTTAGACAAAGGGTTGTGATTAGAGTTTGGGCAAAGAATTGGGGTTTAGGGTTAGAGGTTTGGGGTTGTGGTGAGGGGTTACGGTTAGGTGTTAACTAAACTATTTCTCAACCACACAATGTGCAACCGAACATAAAAAATAGCTTTTCTTTTGCAAACAATGTATTGACCTCGTCAGTTGTGCTTTAAAATTCCCTATTATCAACGGTTTCGTATAAGAAAGCACTTGGGTTTGATCAATTTAGGTTGGACTACATAGCTACATCTAACCAGAGGTTCTGAACTATGCACAACATATTTTGTATTTAGCAGAATCTACGCAATAGCCTACACATCAACTGTCACTTCTCTGCTTCCCCAGATAATATATTTTGTTTTCGCATAATTTACCTATTTGGAAATATTGATTTTACAATTATTCACATATTGTTTTCACTGCCGACAATATTGAATTTGTACAGGCTAAGATCAATTTTGGTTAGCCATACTGATGCGTAGGTCACACTGCGGTTGTTCCGCTCATGCATTGCAGCAACGTAGTTTATTTGTGTCGGTCCTTCTAAAGTGATGGTCCAGAAACAATATATATTTTATTTTATGGGGACAGCAAAAATCCATGTGAGATATTCACACGTAATAAATTCGTATTCTTTTCGCATGCAATGCTTTAAAGAGTTGGAACCCCAAAATGACTGGAAAAACCACAAGCTGAAAATAATTTCGAAATATGCTTTAGCGTTTCATGCGTTAGCACATTAAGCAATCGGAATTTACAGCAACCGTGCCCTGCAAAGAGGTTCCAGACCTTCCAACTGAATGAACGATATCCGTCATTATGCTGTTTTTAAGTCAGATAAGAATTTGAGACATGACCCGCTGGATGAATTGACTGAGTGGCTTTATCGCCTCTTACGCTGCGACCATAAAACCCTCATTATGCATAATCCCTGACCTAGACGACAGCCGTCTCAGAGCACGACTGGGTTTAAGGCAGGTAATCAGCCATAGTCTGTGCTCTAGACCAAGACCAGTTTAAAACAAATCTGAAGCATGTGACAGACTATAAATCCGTCTAGATCGAATTGTTGTTCTGTGATAGAGTTTTCCTTAATGTTATATGTTTAAGATAGA
The DNA here is from genome assembly GCA_902702965.1 of Spirometra erinaceieuropaei. Taxonomy (NCBI): domain Eukaryota; kingdom Metazoa; phylum Platyhelminthes; class Cestoda; order Diphyllobothriidea; family Diphyllobothriidae; genus Spirometra; species Spirometra erinaceieuropaei. The sequence continues at coordinate 1,171,512 of CACRXP010000052.1, read as the reverse complement.
CCGTCAAACACAATTAATTCGATTATTAGATGTATTTGTACAGGAATCCGAAACGTTATGCTAATAAAGTTCTTATACCAGTGAGCATGTTCCCTTCTTCCTGGGACTCGTCTCTTTGCTTCTCTTGACGATATGGTCAAGGTTAACCACAAAATATGAAACCAGGTTACGCGGGTTATTTTATCTGGAACATTGACTCCCTACGGCGTCCACAAACACTGAATATATAAACCATGTCTCTTGAGCACTACATTTGGCCATGTGTTATAGAGATTACAGTCGAAACGCTGGTTATTGCAATTGGTACCTCAGACATAATTTTGCAGATGTGCTCTCCGGAGGGCGATTTGGCGAGTATACGCGTGGTCTCAGTGAAATCTCGTCTGGCTACTACATTTATATGGGAAGGAGGTACACACTGAAATTTGTAAGCGATAAGAGGAAACGATTACGGATCGTCTTTGAAAACAGGCGGGGTGTGTGAATAGGGAGGAAGAAGGCAGTAGGTGACAGTGAGATTTAGGTAGAACTGTGCGATATGGGGAGGGGTGAAAAGTGAGCGTGCAGGCATGCATGCAGTTGATCGATTTTTGACCACAGTAGACAGTAGAGCGCGCGTTCACAGGACAGACCTCTGTAGCCTGATGATGGTCGCTTGGGCTGTTACGCTAACCCAGTTGGTTAGGGTAGTAACATGGCATTTCCGTCATCACATGGGAAGCTTTTTAAATGCATATTATGTTCAGAATCAAACATGTGTACGATGAGGAAGCAGTGCTCTCAAACTGACTAGTAGGTCGCACTGCAGTTGGTTTTTTACGGAAACGCACCTCCACAGTTTGTTTGAGTCGGTCCTTTAAAAGCGATTAATTTAAAAAGTTTATTTTATTATATGAGCGCAGTGAAAATCGAGGTAAGAAATGTATGTCTCATGAAGTGTTATCACACACACTTTTGTTTAAAGAACTGGCACCTCAGTACAACTAAAAAAAACCGAAGCAAAAAGTCACTTGAAAATGTGGTTTTGCGTTTCATGCGTTGACACATTCCCCACGCAGAATTGTACAGCGACCGCGTGCTGCAAGGACGCTCAAGGCGTTCCCTGCTAAAGGAACAATATCAGACTTAATCATGTTGTTTAAGCCAGAGAAGATTGCAGCACATTCCCCAATTAGATAAATTGATTTAGCTGCATTACCTGCTCTCACACTCGAACCTTTAAATCCTTCATTCGCTTATTCAATCACCTAGGCGGCCGTAGTCTCAGCGCGCCTCTGTCATTTAGGTGGGTAATCTGCCATACTCCGTGAAATAACATACCCCAGGCAAATACTAGTTTAAAACAGATCTAAACCATTGAAATCTTTGCAATCTTTTTAGGCTTTTCAAGCGGCGTGCAATACTTGATTATAAATCTGTTTACTTTGGGTCGACCATTTGCAGTGAGATTCTCCTTTACGCTATATGCTTTTGCTATACCGTCAGGCAGACACGCTTATAAAAAGTCGAAGGTAAGTCAAATAAGGTAGAATTAGGCTGCGGGAAAAGATATTTGATACGAAAACTTCCAGTGGCGTAAAGAAATATGATTTATGAACATTCTTTCGACTATATGCCATACAGTTTACGGCATACAGCCGAAATAATGGTTTCAATAGTTGTTACCTCAGTCATAATTGTACACATTTGCAATTCAGAAGACAATTTGGTGGACGTACACGTGCTTTTAATAAGTTCTCGTCGAGAAAGTACATTTACATCTGAATGAGCTACAAACTGTACGATAAGTGGACTCGATTTCGGTTCGTCTTTTCATACAATCGGTGTGTGAGTAGGAAGGAAGGAGGCAGTAAGTGGCAGTGAGCCGTGCCACATGACGCGCGATTTAATTTTATTCCGTCTATTGAATGAGACTTTACTGCATTTCAGACGTATCTCATGAAATGTTGGCTGAGATTTTGAAATGCGTTTTCGATTAGGAAGGATAACTTGGTCGCGGTTGCGATAGTGATTATCATAAGGCATACTCTTATAACATGTTAGACTCGGCAGGATGTCGGCTTTTAAATGCACTTCTTTTGAATCTCCTGTAGAAAGCGTGTTTGGTAAAAAATGACAACTTAAGTAGCATGCATTTTTCCCATTGATGTTCGGTGGTCTTGCAAATTCAAATATATTTTATAGAAACCACAAAAAAATGCTTTCTTTTTGTCAATCAATAGAGAATCACGTCTTCTTTATTTTTAATACTTAACGAAAGAGCATAGTTAGATCTTAAAAAAGTTTTCTTATTGCCGAAAAATTTGGAGCCTGCTCATTCGTTGCATTAGCGCTTAGTGATTACACTCTAGAAGGTGCATGCGTTCCCCGTAAAGAAACTCCCATATTTTTCTATGTCATTAAAGAGATGTTAAACAGGGTCCATAAAATTTTGCAATGGATGCGGACCATGTTGTACATTTCATGAGGAGCAGTGGTAAACGGCCAGGTACGATGCCATGGGAATGGACATATCGCGGTCTTATAAAGTCACATAATAAGAAACTTTTCTTAAACTCAATTATACTCCTTTCTTAAGTATAAAATATAAAGAATACGTGATTCTCTATTTATTTTGGTGGGCGTACACGTGCTTTCAATAAATTCTCATCGAGAAAGTACATTTACATATGAAGGAGATATAAACTGTACGAAAAGTGTACTCGATTACTGTTCTTCTTTTCATACAATCGGGATGTGTGAATAGAAAGCAAGGAGGAAGTAAGCGGCAATGAGCCGTGCTACATGAGGAAGGTGAGGGCGGGCTCGTAGACATGCATGCAGTTAGTCAATCTTTGGCCACAGTAGACGCGGAGCACGCAAGTGGTTTAATTGCGTGCACTGGACTGACTTCTGTAGCCTGATTACAGTCGCTAACGCCGTTGCTTATGGTAGTTACATGGGACCTCAGCAATCAAATGGAAAGCTATTTGTGTGCAAACGATTCCCATATTCAAACATGTGTGCGAGGAGGAAGCTGTGCATGCTATTAATTTTACTTCTCCTAGGCCATGTCGGCTGTTGTTGTCGTGTTCTTGTGGATGGACGTCGACTAGTGTAACCAAGATAACCCGCTCCGCAGGTGCAGGTTAAGGATTACATGCACATGGAGGTGCTTTGAACGCCACTGGGAATCAATGTTACATATAAAAAACCTCGTAGCCTGATTCCACCTTTCGTGACTAACCTTGATCATATCACCAATAGAATCGAAGAGACAAGTCCCAGGAATAATACCGCTACTTCTACTGCTACTATTACTTCTACTACTACTATCACTATTAATACTCTACTACTACTACTACTACTACTACTACTACTACTACTACTACTACTACTAATACTACTACCACTACTAATACCGCTACCAAAAGTGCTGCTGCTACTGCGTCTTCCGGTAGTAATACTACTGCTACAACTGCCCTACTCGAAAGGTGGAAGGCCGGGCGCAGAAATATATGCGGTTAATCAGTCGTTGGCCAAAGGAGACCCGAAGCTTGAAAGAAATTAACCTGGGAGCACACGACCGTCCACAATTACCTGATGGCAGTCGCTTTGGCTGTGGCTCGTATTTGCTGACCCAACTGCATATGCTGGTAGTGTAGGTCATTATAAGTTGAACGGGAAGCTTTTACGTGTTTACGGTGCCGAGATTTAACCATGTGTTCGGGACTAGAGCTGTGTATGCTCCTAATTGTACCCTTTCTTAGCCAAACCGGCAGGTATTCTCGTATTCCTATGGAAAGGCGTCGACTCTTACAAACCAATATAACCCGCTCCACCGTAGCAAATAAATGTGCTGGTCTGAGTGGGTAGCCTATTCCTATATTTCACGCGTAAGGCCGGATTAGTCCAAAGTGTGAATCGGCCTAGTGACGTCGTCTTCTCTAGAGTTCTTTCACAGTGTCCTCCTGAAATACGGCATTGGTGAGTCGTGCGAAAATTGTTTTGTCATGTGATTCATGTCGACATATATGTACGCACCTCTAGTTTAAGCATTTTTATGTAAAAACTGAATGCCCTGCCACTGTCGCTTTCCAGTTGACAATACCTTCTTCCGATACGGTCGATTTTAATTGGCCTAGAGTTTTAAAACGAATTCTCATTTTACGTGGAAGAGATATGAGCTTGCATCTACATTCGATCATTGTTTTATTTTGGAGTTTGGAGAGTCTTTTATGAAACTTCCTACATTGCATTGGATTCCGACAATGATTATCTTAAAATTTTCGCACAGTTAGAACGCCGTTTTTATCAAAATAATGCTCATACACATTTTCCGCTTCACTACGAGGCCTAAATATATTTATAAATGTGATATGTATTTCGAAGACAGAGTGACCGCGATAGAACTGCCAGGACACAAGTCTGGCATCGATAATCAATAAATTGCTATTGCATTCTGCAAAGCGGCTCTAGACTTTCCTTGCAAACGTTATATGTCATCGCCTTGTCACTGACTACTGCATTCTGTGGATTTTGCATTCATGTCATCGATAGATTGAACACGAATCATACAATCGTGCATTCCCCCGTCTAATTCCATTATCAGCATGACAAGGTAGCAAATGGTTTAGTCTGTCGAATATTTTAATCATAGGACTCTACAATTATATGACAAACGTCACAAATTATTTCTTGTGACATTATATCTATTCTGTAGACAGTGCACAGATCTTATTTCTAATAAATTGCTGTAAGTACAAGCCGTCTAAAAGAATATTCAAATGAAAAAACTCTTGCATTAAATAGCTTGGTCTTGATCTGGCCGAGCCAAATCTCCACCTCGTGGTGATCGGCAGTCTTTCGTGAATTGCACAATGCCCGTTTATACGTTAAATTTTTCGTATAGGTCACGGAGCGCAACTGATAACGTTAAATATAATGGAAACTACTCCGATTTCCAGGGCACGTCAGACAAAGCAAATTAAATCCCGCAATGCACACGAAAGAGTCCTCTTTCTTCTGTTGATATCTCAAAAAAATGCTATACGAAATGGATGAGTTGCGGAAATCCCTCTGGCAATTCGACATTATAACTTCCCGTCCGTATTTAGCTTTCCGTTAACATTTGCCACGACAATGAAAAAACCAAGATACAAACAATTAATAAATTTCACGCAGTTAGTCTAGAACAATGCGGGTAAATTTTCTGTCGAGACGTTCTCCGAATCGGCCTAGTGCTGTCGTCTTTTCAGGAGTTCTTTTGCCGTGTCCTGCTGAAGTGGGGCATTCGAGAGCCGTGCGTATTTGTTTTGTCGTGTGATTTATGTCAACGTTTCTGCACGCGCCCACAGAGCTAACTTCTTTATTTAAAATAGGAATGCGCCGTCACTGTCGCTTTCCAGTTGACTTTACCAACCACAGATACCGCTGATTTTAAATCACAAAGAGCTTTTAAACCAACTCATATTTTACGTGTAAGTGATCGCAGTAGTAAGCTATATTCCATTCTTATTTCATTTTTCAGAAGTCGGGCATCGCTAATCTATAAACAAATGTTGCGTCTTCGAAAACGGTTAAACTTTTTTAGTTACTTCTAAATAAAATCCCATTTTACGCCTTAAGCTTTCTGTTAACACATATGCCATTTGCCATGTTAGCGAAAAAATAAACAAAGGAACAAGGCATCTTTTAAATTCTAACAATAAAATTGTTTATAAATCCCGACGTCCGCGGAATAGAGTCTTAATCTCACAAAACCACAGAAGTGTTAAAGTCTATATCCCATCAGCCTTATATAAAAATTAAGAATAAGCCCATCTAACGTAAAGTTAATGAAATCAGAAATTACGCGAACCCTTATGTGATTTTCTTCTCCATGGCGTTACCTTCAACACATAGGCTGCTCCATGATTTCCTAAATGCTAAAGTTGATAAGCGTGCTTTTATCGAATAGGTTTATTGGAAATGATCGCTTGCCAAAAAAGGTTTTATTGTGTTTTCACGGCACAAACAAAGAGAGGGAACCAAGAGCCCTGCCAACACGAATAGCAATCCTACAGAATGCACTCGAATGCTACAGAATTTGACATTGACGAAGTTGCGATAGTGTTTAGCGATTGCAGTGCGTGCAGTTTCCACGGCGTGGTATCTGACGTTTTGATTATTCCATGTCGCTCTATGCAACTGTCATAGAGGTCGGCAAATACAATTCTGGTTAAACGCAACACTCGTCCTTTTTTCAACTGCACAGAGGTAATCTCAAATTCAGCAACAGCATGCACATCGTCTACACTAAAATCGAGATTGTCTAAAGTAGTACGTGCGACGTCCACTCCTAGTTGGTAATATATTTTGCGCTAAAAGGGAATGAAGAATATAAAGAACGTATCATTAAAAGTCATTTATACTGCGGCTTGACCACTTTGTGCAGGGTTAACTTACAGAAAACACCTAGTTATGTATTAGTGCTGTTAATTTATGTTTACTTATAAGCCTAACCGTGCATTCTATGCAACAGCTTTTCTCCGTTGTCTGCTAAAATAAGTCTGTCGAATTATTCATACGATCCGATGGCAGAATCACACAAACAATTAGCGGTTAATCCGAAAATCAATTATGGTTTTCGTAATATTTTTTGTTAAACCAAGTATGATTCTATTTAGCATTTGGAACTCATGCCGTCTAGGTGCCCCTACAAAATATCAAATTCCGCCTTAGCAGGAACACCTCTATAGTTAAATGTCGCAGATAAATTAGTTGAATGTACGTCAGGCAAATGTGCTTACCGTTTGCAGCCAGCGAAATCTCAGATCGGGGAACGTCATATTGCAGGCTGATTTTATTATCTGAGCTTTAACATCAAAACGAACAAAAAAGCAACGGTCTATCCTCGGCAATGATTGATATATCATATGAAACTCTATCTTAGTGTTAGGTGTGAACTGAATGAGCGCACTGAAAATAACACTTATCCGAATCCGATGCATCAAGACATCGGCGAGACGAATGTTCTTTCGGGAAGTTGGGCAGAGTTGCAAGGATTGAACAGCTAAACATGCAGATGGTTTAAATTATTGTTGGGAAAGTGCCGTACTGTTAAATAAAGCACTCAACAACAGACAAGCATAAGATGCAGATAATAAATTACGTGCTACGCAATAAAAAATGCAAGAATACACCAAAAGTTAGGTGCCGATAGCTTCAAATTCACTAAGCATTGTAAGAACGTGCAATTAAATTTTGATGCGTCTACTAAATGATACTTTACTGCATGTCCGACCTACGCTTTGCCTGTTGTCGCTCGCAGCCACAATTGCGATGTAAAAGTTGAAGTAGTCCCAATAGCAAGAAGACCGTTTTGAAAGACATGCTCCTTGCGCATAAATTTCAGTTATTTTGTGGGGTAAAGTCTTCTATATCAAAAATGTGATAAGCAGTATGGTGGTGAGTGCCCTGACTTGCGGACTGCTGGGTCAGGCATCGCAGGTCAATTTTCACTCAAAACCATCCCGTGAAGGATGAGGTTTTAGTATTATAGTTAGGTTTGGGCTAGGGTTTAAATGACTTTTTGAGGGTAAGAAGTTATTTTGAGAAGCATTATGTCCGGGATCATGGCCAAATATAGACGTGAAACTCTTCACGGTACAATGTTTAGCGGTACATGAGGGCAGGTAAAGCCTGCAGTACGATTGATTTTGAGTCAGATTCCAATATAATCATGGTTAGATTTGAGGTCAGAAGTAGTACAAGATTAGGGATAATGTTAAAGGATAAATTTATGGTAAACGATTATATAAGTTAGAATCAGGTTTGGAGGTAATGTAGAGGCTGATGTTAAATGCCGAGTTAAGGCTTAGGGAAGAGTTAGTGTCAAAAGTAGGACAATGGTCTAGTTTTATGTTAGCGTTATTAGGGAAAATTTGGTCCTTCCCTGAATTATGGGCTGATCAACATTTTTAATTAGCCGGGGCGTTCCTATTAACTTCTCCCGTTTAGTTGGCCAAATAAGTCATTCCTATTACATTTTGTTACGTCAATGAATATCTCAACGACTAATTCGACAAAAGCTCTGATAGTGTTCAGAGCACAAGTATCTATGCAAATGTCTTCAGATATATGCCTATTAGAAGTGCAAATGAATTACAATTTCTTGTTTAGTTTATTTTTACGAAGCCTGGCAAGCAATGCGCGACACGGCGCACACGCCATTCTCTTAGCGTCAGGCGTACTCTCGTCCAGCTGCCGACTTCTTCTAACCCCAACCGCTCCATAGTCAAAACCGAGGTCAGGATACATCTGCCCGACGCATCTCCTTATTCCTTCTGCAAGCATTTATTCTGTCTCGGGAATAGACTCCCTGCAAATGCCGAAAATGCAACGTTTATGACGGAAAGCTACACAGATGAGAGATGTATGTCACGTAGTTGTGGCCAATGTATATGTCGCTCAAAATAACCCCCCCCCCCCCGGTTGAGAGTTTTCCTGTCACTGCCGGCGATGTGCACTGTGTGCGCCACAGCATGGTGATGCAGGGACGGTGTCTTGCGGTGGAATTAGTTTATAGTAAAGTAAACATGCACAGCATCTACGAGACACTCTCTCTCTCTTTCGCTAGTCCATCTGGCGCCGGTTTCGAGTTAGAATCAAGAAGACCGGAGACATGGGAGAAAGCAGATGGATGACGTGGGTAACAATCGGGAGAGGGCACCCAAATATCCGTTGCCTAGAAATAATCCCTGCTATACCTATTGGAGTAGGTTATGGCCCTACATACTTGTTGTTTCACTCAAACTCAATTTTCTCTGATCTGCAGTGCACATGTTGCCTCACTTAGATTACCATAGTCCCCAACAGGAGAGATGCGACCGCTGCAGACCGAGCCATGGTCAATCAACATTGACCTAGGCATACACGACTGAAGCGTGACAGCAGTAGTGGTTTTGCGGCAAAATCTACACTTGCATACCTTAAGAGAGTTGAGAAACGATCGCTGTAGACCGAACATTGGTTTGCCATCCTTCACTTATGCTTGCTTGGGGCACGAGCGACGACATAGGTCCGTTTGCGGCTTACTTTAGAACAGCATAGCTTAGGAAAGTTGAGCAATGATCGCTTTAGATCAATCCTATGTTTACCAACCTTGACATTAGCTTCCACAGCTGAAGAGCGAGCGCAGTAATCGATATGCGGCTTAATTTATGGTAGCATAAGTTCAAACACTAGCGATACGATCGCTGTGGACCGGCCCTTTGGCTTATCCATTATGGCTATTTCTTCCTTAGGTGAGGAGTGACTGTAGTTGTAGGTATGCTTCTCAACCTATGGCACCATACCCTTTGGCAGTTGCAAAACGACCGCCGTAGACCCACCCTACGTTAAACAACCTTAATGTACAGTACCTGTGCTAACTCATGACATGTCACGAATTAACACAGGTTAACGCCTTTAACGCAAAATCGGTAAACACTACGGCTCCCAAAGTCTGATAGCGGAAAATAAACGATGTGCCAAAGAAATAAAGCAAAGTTTGGTTAAGAAAACATTATATACTGAGATAAAAATAAATAATTTTCGACAAAAGTCACATTTTCGAGAAACGCCTATATTACAACCAAGTTAATAAAGGCTACGTATGAGGACGTATAAAGGAGGAGGGCGCATAAAAGGTCAAAAATAATTAAGGACCGAAACAGATACAAAAAATTAGTACTTTGTAGATTGTCCATTCGAATTAATAACAGCAGAAAGTCTGTCAGACATAGACATGACAAGGTTATCTATGGTGGATTGTAAAATGTAATTATTGAGTATGAAATCCAATTTTTCCTGCATTGAAAGAGTCTTCTTAGCTTTGTGCCAATTTCTTTTGACTATTCCAAAAAGATTTTCGATTGGAT
>CACRXP010000052.1:1141452-1159052 GCA_902702965.1 Spirometra erinaceieuropaei | reverse complement strand
GTATTTTGAAACATAAAACTTTACGAATTTGTAAAATAGAATTTTTAGATAAAGAATCGCACGTTATTTCCTGAACACAATAAGAAATAATTTATCTGCATTTCCCTGATTTTGTTGATATTGAAATTTAATTTTTTCTTTTTGTTCGAAAGTTTATCAAAAAATTTTGTCCTTTTATTAATCGTCTTAAACAGATTAATAAGGTTACACAAAGAATTTCCATCCGAAAGCTTTAATAGCGTAGGAACCTGCTTGAATATCAGGAATCCTCCGATTTCGCCTTAATCCGGCCCGTTTTCTATTTAATATACAGATCCGTATCAAACTTTCCTTCAGAAAACGGTCTTTTCGTCCTTATTTAAACCAAATAAACACAAATGACGACACCAAAAATACACTACATTGTCCACTATAATTTTGACCTCGGCATTTCATGAGTTAGCACAAGTACTGTAAGCTTTCACTGCTGAAAAGCGACCACAGTAATCCATATTCAAATTATTCTATAGTAGCTAATCTACGGACAATTTCAATACGATAGCCGTTGACCGAAAACTTGGATTATCAATTTTTACCATTACTTCCAGAGGTCAGGAGCTACCGCAGTCGCCAGTGTGCGGCTCAGTCAATGGCTGCATAGCTTAGTACGGTTGAGATAAGATCGCTGCTTTTGCCGGCAGTATTTGGGTGCCCTCTCCCGATTGTTACCCAATCCGATAAGGCCTGCAAAAGTCGATATGGTCCCCGTGTAGGTCAAGCGAATCTACCGCGTTACCGGAAACTTCAGACACCTAAATTGTCTGATTTCTTTTCGCCAAGAGCTTTGCCGCATTGGGAAAAATATCTTTTACGTACTTCACTTACGTATGTTTTTGACATTTACAAGCCGTTTATTTGGTAAAAGACAGAATAATTTCCATAACGTACCGTGCCTGGTGTTCTTAGGCAGGAGTGACGATCGGGGTAATACGGGTAGAAGTATTGCTTGCAGTTTCAGTCAAACTCGATTTGAACTTCCGCCTCTCTGATAGTCTTTGGGAACACCAGATTACCCAGAAAACATCTCTTATATACCTTTCCCCTGCCAGCGTAGTAGCACATCTGTCCTTTCGGTAGTACGACACGATTAGGCGGAAAACAAACAGGCCGCACTACCATATCTTTGTGAAGTTGGAAGTAAAACATTTAGTTATTTTGTATATACTTCTTAAATTCCATTGAATGGTTCTCATTATATGTTTAAACTGGACTTATATAGTCGATCTTTGTAGACAACATCCATCTCGAATCGCGACAGGGTGACGCAATTGCGTTTTCCTATCCATGGGCACGAGGTGTGACACAGGAAAACAGCAGGGCGAAGTCGATTGGGAGTTTGGTGGCGGTTGAGTTCAGCCACATCAGAAGGTTGCGTGTTCGAATCAGGTCGGGCTCACCAATTAGTCGTGACCAGGCGCTGTGAATGTGTGCGGCATGTGAGCTACAGTCGTCATGTCAGATCCCATGTTTGAAGGAGAGAATATGGAAGGCACCAGAATGAGGGGTTTATTCTGCACAGAACCTGGGGTGGTCTTTTCAGGCGCTTTATGGAGAGTAAATATATGCTTTTAAAAACAAGGTCGTTCCTTGCCAGTACTACACGGAATTGACGAGGTCGTAAAAAGGGGCCCAACATGTTATTTGGGCACGGAAATTGAAACATTACATTATCAACAAATTTTTCTGGTGTGCTACTTTTTTGGAAAGAGAGATCTGGAGTGCTTGATGATGACGGTAATAGTTACATTGGTGGTGGTGGCGTTGGTGGTGATGGTGATAAGGACAACGACGTTCTGGGTGTTGATTGCACTGGTCGTCGTAGTGGTGGTGATGGTGGAGTGCTGGTGACGGCGGTGATGATGATGATAATGATGATGATGAGGATGATGGTGATGATAATGATGATGATGATGATGATGATGATGATGATGATGATGATGATGACGATGATGATGATGATGACGACGACGACAACGATGGTGGTGATGGTAGTGGTGGTGATGGTGGTGGTAGTGGTGGTGATGACGGTGACGGTGATGATGATGATGATGACGACGACGACGACGACGAAGTCGGTGCTGATGATTGCGGTGCTGGTGGTGGCAGTGATGTGGGTGATGTTGGAGGTGCTTAGGTTGGTCGGGGTTTGGTGATGGTGATGGCGGTGGCGGTGGTGGTGACGACGGTGGTGTTGGTGGTGTTGATGCAGAATTAACAAAAACAGATGACGATTTGAATGCAATTAGTCGTATATGTTTGCTTAAATTATCCTTACAGGTGAATAAATGCAGACAGCTAAAAGCTTCGCGTCAACGTACTTGACACTAGGCTCACGTCAAGCTTCAATATCGCGATATGATTGCCCTCTAGGGGCACGCTTTGATTGAACCTCAGATGAACTATTATGCGCCACACAGTATACCACCGCTCGCAGCCGTCCCTTCTCGTGTAGTCATGAGCACCAACAAGCTCCTGCAGTGGATTTCCCGGTGTTGCTGGCATGCCGAATTCAACTCCAAGGGAGATCTGTTCGCAACCAAAGTGAGTGCTGATACAGTGTGCGGCAGTCGGCACAAGGGAGAGGCTGATGAGCGTCCCTCCACAGTAGGGAAATTCTCCCAAACGGGCCGACCATGATCCCACCTTGAAAGGCACAAGCTTATTGTATTAAAGTTGTGCAAATGCCCATTGAAAATTCACAATGCAAGTTAGCGAGTATATGTCTGCTTTCGATAAATTATCTTCAGGGCTTACATTCATTTGGATATTGAAATAACGAATTAAAAGACACGGCAAGTAGGTAATAATTACATAGCTCGGGTTTAGGGAAGAGGGAGGGGCTAATAAAACGCCAAAATGCCAATCAGTGCCAGGGAGAAGGTAGTCCCGGGGAAGGTAATCATATGCGGGTGACTGGCCTTGCTGCTTTGACCCATGGCGACTGTAGGACTTGCATGTATGTTTTTGTGCGCATAGGACCGGTTCGCGTAGCCTGATTGCAGCCGCCATTGCCGTTCCCGGCAGGCACTACCTAAACAGTTTTGGATAGCTTGAAGAGACCTTGCAAATCATTCAGAGTGCCTCGCTGGCGTCTGAGCTGATAGTTTGTCCTTGCTCTATCCGTATAGGATAGTGGAGAACGGTACACGGATGTCAGCTGCTTGAAAGATCTGTAATACAGCTAGAGTCAGGCGTCTCCTTAAAAGTTCACTTGACACGTCCCCTTGAAATGGGACCCTGATAAGAGTCTTTTCTTTCCCGCGATCATCATAGGGGATTTGGTGGTCTTTCGGTCATGTTCTTAGCATTCCATCGATCAAGAACAGGCTTTGGTTGATCTTAAGTTCTATATCAACGCTCATTCTGTCAAACAGCGCACCAAATTACGCTTAGCGTTAAGCGGTACGAAAGTCCCAAAATGCGTGTTTTATCCGGACCACGTTTTCTTACGATGGACGCTACGTAGAATCCTGCCGTCACGCCTTATACTCTGAAGCATATCTGGAAAGGAAAGTGAACCGGACTGTTCATTTTCTAGAGTGAATTTAATCGATGGGTGCCTCTGATGTATATAATCCAGTAGAATTGAGATGACACTTTGTTTGTGTTCGATTGCGAGTATATCATCCACGTACCGCCCATAGCATATCAAACGGTTAATCTGGTGACGTATGTAGAAAGCGTCTAGCTTGCTCATTAATATATTCGCCAAAAGCGGGCCAAGATGCGAGCCCATAGCCTAAATACCACGTTAATATACAGTGTGGAATTTCAAGTAGTCAGGACGCAATATGCGCAGGACGACATTCAGTTTTACTCCGCTTTCACCAAGCCAATCAGGTTAGAAGCTTCGCTTTAGTCGTTCACCCTTAACAGCCGAGATGCATCCTCTAGTGCCTTGAGACAGATAGATATACCATAACTGTTTTACCAGTATTCACGACTGAATATGAACAAAACAAATATTATTTAGCAGGCCATAATTTTCTAAAAGTCATTATTATCCAATTACATGTTTTTAAATTTTTGCATTATGTAGACTTCTTACGTGCCAAGGCCAACTGTGTGGTATTGCGCGGATTTTAGTGTGCCTGGCGGTCAGATAGTATGCGCGGTGAGCAGCGTGGACTCCACAGGCAACCAGAAAGCAAGGCTCGATTTATATAGTCTTATAAGACACGAGAAGGGCGATGCTTTATCAGGAACGGGTGTTCAGATGACAGCGCTGTCAATATGCACAATCATGCGATTATGCTTAAACAACACAGTACTAAAGTTGCTGGTATGAAACTGAGAAAGTCAAAGCACCTACGGGACTAGCGTATTTACGTGTGATCCATTAGCGGATAGTTATGTTGCGGTTTGTGGCATTACTCCTGCTAATGTGTATGCATAATCAGATCATAATTCGCAATGCCCTTCGACTCAACCTTCGCATCTACAGGATTTTTAGAGTGGTTACTTGTCTGCATATATAAAGGATGTGAGAGCCATAGATCGCTGAATTCAATTGCGCGTTGCAAGCAATGACTGACAGCCTTTGGACGAGTTTCCTCCTGTTTAAAATTTTTATGGAGCGCACCCTTTGGTCGCCTGCCGGAGGATTATAATGCACTGTTTAGACACCCACCTTTAACCATATAATATTTCGTCTAACAAGCAATCCTTTCCAAAGACTTCTTTCAGATCCTTATCATTTACAAAAGGGCAATGTGTACTGATAACAATGGATCTGAACAAAACAGATTACTATTTTCCGTCGGATTTGTTCCACATTCTGTATACCCATGCGTTTTTGTAATCACAAAGCCCAAACAACAAACAATTAACTAGGCCCATTCCACTAACAAGCTACTAAGTCAAAGCTAGTAGTCAGTGTATAGAAGTGAAATGTGACAACATACAATGAGGCAAACCAACTGGTGAGAAATGAAACAAACCGAACTGTGAATTTATATTCAATTCTGACTCTGGACCCTACGAAGTATGTGAAATTTAAAGACCTTTCGGCACATGCAACGCTGGGATTGCCCTTAAAAATATAGACGAGCGCAATTTGCAAATGTTTTTAGAGAATAATAAAAATCGACTGACCATAGTAGACGGCACTTATTGTCGAGCAGTAGACCGCTGCTCTTAATAGATTCTGCATATTTGAACGTCTTATGCGAAAACCGAAAAAGTACATCAGTTACAGCTGTTATCAGCTTATCTAGCGCAGACGTTTCTAATTTAAAACGGTGTGTTTTCAAAAACAACAGGCCGCCGCGGAAGGACTATTTTTTGCGTTCGACTAAGATTGGCAGTATTGCGAAGGTCTGAATGTCAAAAAGAAAAAAATGACCTTTTGGTATGTAGAGATTCCTACACTAAGCACATGTAGTTTTGTTGAATTCAAGGAAAGGTGATGGTTCTTTTTAAATTATCAACTGTGTGATAAAATGTCTCTTATATTTTCTCATAAACTCATCAATGATTTCATGTAAACCAGTTTGAACTTGGGTCTATCGCCGCCCGTAAAAGTTGGTTTTAAATATCTGAACCGACGTCTACTACCCCAACGTGAAAACTGCATACTATTCACCAATCATTTTACAGGCAGCTGATAGTATATGCTAATGTCAGAGGATACGTTCTCGCACTTAATTTATCTAGCTCATAAGCTTTAATCATGGTATATTGTAGCCCAAATATATACTATAGTGGGCCTGTTGGCAGTCTATTGAATATTTCTTGCTTTTCCCGCTGTGCTTATTAAACTTCGGTCCGAATATTCCTTTACCAAATCCCAGTTTGCGCCTAAGGACCTTAGTTGAAATGGATTTACTCCCCGTTCGCGGTTACATTCCGGGGAAATTAAAAACCAACAATTTCTAAAATGTAGTACTTACCAGGAATCACGCGGAGAACGCAGACAGACATACTGACGAACCGAAGACCGCGAAGCTGTGTCAGGCAGCGTCACAATATCGACAAAACATTTATATGAGTTGTTTACCTGCATCCTGTGCTACCAGTGTGGTATTATGTAACTGCAATACTGTCTAAGTGGTGTTTTTCCGCAGAACCCTTTTTTCATGCTGATCATATAAGGAAAGTCACTTCTACCGCAAGTGGGCGCGTGTAAATCCACAAGGAAAGTCAGCGTTCCCGAATAAATAAATTCTTTGATATGCATTACCGTTACGCAGATGAACTGACACCCACACAGCCTGCAGGTAACAGGTCGAGTTATCCGAAGATTCTCTACAGACTAGATCATGGTGCCATCTGACGTCATCTCTCTCTCTCTCCTAACTTCAATACCACAGGACCTGGCCATCGAAACGGTCAACGAATTGCTCGCGAGGCAGAAGGACGAGACAGACGAGTCAGTGAGGCGGAGGCATCTAGTCCAACTCCTAAAATTCTACCAGAAGACGTACTTCACCTTCGAGTGGACCATGTACGGACAGATTAAGAGCACGCCCATGGGATAGCCTCTTTCCGACTTCATCACTGAAGCAGTTTTGCGAAGACTAGAGGGCCTGGTTTTCACATCTAACAAGGCAAAGTGTTGGACTCGGTACATCGGTGACACCTTCGTCATCATCAAGCGAGGAATGATCGAGGAATTTCACAATATCCCGAATTCCGTCTTTCCGGCCATCCAATTTACGATGCCGTTTCTGGACGTTCTTGTCCATCGAAGACCCAACGGGCACATGAACCCGACGGTGTACACGAGGGCTGTCAGCACACGCCAAATCCTAAGCTTTCACAATAAACACCCGTTATGTCACAAACGCAGCTGTGTGCGAACTCTCTACAGTAGAGCAGAAACACACTGCAGCGAACCGGATGACAGAAGGACAGAACTCCGCTATCTTCAGCGCCTTTTCATGACCAACGGATACCCCACCCGGATAAACAAAAATATATGGTAATTTGAATGCAATTAGTCGTATATGTTTGCTTAAAGCATCCTTACAGATTAATAAATGCAGACTGCTGAAAGCCTCGCGTCAACGTACTTGGCACTATGTTGACGTCAAGCTTCAGTATCGCGATATCATTGCCCTCTAGGGGCACGCTTTGGTTGAACCTCGGATGAACTGATAGAAGCGAACAGTTCTCGGATGAACTATTATGCGCCGCACAGTATACCACCGTTCGGAACCATCCCCTCTCGAGTAGTCATGGGCACCAACAAGCATCTGCAGCCGACTGCCTGGTGTTGCTGGCATGCCAAATTCATCTCCAAGGGGGATCTGTTGGCAACCAAAGTGAGCGCTGATACAGTGCGCGGCAGTCAGCACAAGGGAGGGACTGATGAGCGTCCCTCCGCAGTAGGAGAATTCTCCCAAACGGCCCAACCATAATCCCACCTTGAAAGGCACAAACCTATTTTATTACAGTTGTGAAAATTCCAATTGCAAATTCAAAAGGCAAATCGGCGAGCAAACGTCTGCATTTAATAAATGCGCTTTAAACATTACCTTTACTTGACTTTTGAATTAACGGCTTCAATTAGGTAATTAGGTAATTATTAGGTAGGGGCGAATGAAACCAAAAATCCAATCTGTACCAGGGAAAAGGTGGTGCCGGGAAAAGGTAATTATATGCGTGTAGCTGACTTGCTGGCTTTGATCCATGGAGACTGTGGGACCTGTATGAAGTATTTTTCTGCGCACATGACCGGTTCGTGTAGCCTGATTGCAACCGCCTCTGCCGTAGACTACAGGCAGTGCTCAAGTATTTTTGGATGGCTTGACAAGACTTTGTAAATCATTCTTAATGCCGCTGTGGCGTCTACCCGGTGGTCTGTGTCTATCATATGCGCAAGAATCGAGCTGGTGATATTTTTTCACCTTACCTAACCATGCTGGAAGATATTCTCCTTTACTTTGGGACAAACGCCGGCCCGTGCAACCAATATATTCTGCCCCACAGGAGCGAGAGAAGGAGTTAATGGATGTACAGGTGGTCTGATGTGGTAGTTTGTCCTTTCCGTATAGGATGGGACTAGTGAAGAAGAGTACACGGGCGTCAGCTGTGGAAAGGTTTGTGATACAGCTTGAGTTAGGCGTATTCTTAAAAGTTAAGTTGGCGCGTCCCCTTGAAATGAGACCCTGATGAAAAGCCTTTTCATTCCTGCCGTTAGCCTGGGGAGCACCGGTGTTCTTTCGGGCGTATTCTTAGCAGTAAACTGATAAGAATACCCGTTCCGGGGAAACACGCTTTCGGTGAACTTTAGCTCTATATCAACGCTATCGGTTGAGTGGATTCGTCTCACTCTTTCTGTCAAACAGCGGGCTAAATAACGTTTAACGTTTAGCGGTACGAGAATCCCAAAATGCGTGTATTGTCCAGACAAATGTTCTTACCATGCACATTGAATGCTGCCGTCAGTTTTTCTACTCAAAAGCATATCTAGAAAGGGAAGTGAACCGGACTGTTCTTCTTCCAGAGTGAATTTTAATGATGGGTGCGTCTGACTTATGCCATTCAGTAGAATTTAGATGTCACTGCGTTTATGCGCAATTGCGAGTATATTATTTACGTACCGTTCATAGCATATCTGGTGGTGTAGCTATAAGACGTCTAGTTTACCATGAATATTTTCGCCAAAAGCGGGCCAAGATGCGAACATACAGCTACGTCGTCTATCTGTCAAACTGTGAAAATGTATCTGACATTGTTCCTATGCATATGTGTTCATTTCAATTGATCGAGCTAAGCAGGTCGCATTAGTTGTACCTGATGTGTGGTTATAAAAAATTTGAATAGGAAAACTACATTCTCCTACATGTTCCTATATAGCTGAGAATCACAGCCATACTGATCATACATTCACAACCAAATGCCGCGGCTTTCGATATCAAAGTGTTTTAATGATCTTTTTTTACAAATATACTCTGGTGAGTAACTGATCATAATGTCTGATGGTGGTTTACAAGATAGTCAATTACTTCCAATGCTTATTTAAATTTATCACTTTATATGGTCTGTTACGGAATTTATGAACTGCTTTTTGGTGGTCGAATTTACTCGCCGTGGCATTCCTATTGATTTAGGACGTGCGTAGATTCTGTCCACATATTGCGTACAACTTTAAACATCAAATGCTGCGTTAATCTGCCATGTCAGTTAGTCAGGACGCAGTATACGCAGGACGACATTTAGTTTTACCCCACTTGCACCAAGCCAATCAGGTTAGAAGCTTCCCTTTAGTCGTTCACCTTTAACAACCGAGATGCATCCTATGGGGACTTGAGACAGATAGATAGGCCATAACTGTTTAACCAGTATTCACGACTGAATATAAACAAAACGAACATTATTTAGCGGACGTTATTTGTAAAAGTCATTATTATCCAACCACATTTTTCTAAATTGTTGCATAATGTAGACGTCTTACGTGCCAAGGCCAACTGTGAGGTATTGCGCGGATTTTAGTGCGCCTGGCGGTCGGATCGTATGCCCGGTGAACAGCGGGTACTCCACATGCAACCAGAAAGCCCGGCTCGATCTGGATATCTTTTAGATACACGAGAAAGACGATGCTTTAGCAGGAATGGGTATTTCGAGGACAGCACAGACATTATCTACGATCATGCGATTATGCTAATACAATACGGTAATAAAGTGACTAATATGAAACTGAGAAAGTCGGAACACTTGTGCGACAAGAGAATTTACGTGTGATTCACAGGCGGTTAATTATGTTGCAGCTTCTCCTAATGTGCATGCGATGCCCTTCGGCTCAAACTTCACATCTAAACGTTTTTGTCAGCATTCCCTTCTTTACATATATAATGAGTGTGAGATGTTATGGATCGCTGAATTCAATTTCGCGTTGCAAGCAATGGCTGGCAGCCTTTGGACAAGCTTCCTCCGTTTTACGATTAGTATGGAACGTGGTCTGTGATCGCCTGCCAGAAGATTATAATGCACTCTCCAGGCACCCATCTTTAGCCCTTTAATGTTTCGTCTAACAACAAACCCTTTCCAAAGACCTCTCATAAATTCCTAAGATTTACGAAAGTTGAACGTATAATGATAACAATTGATCTAAACAAAATTGAATAATATTTTCCACCAGTTTTTTCCATATTCTCTATATCCATGCATCTTAGTATTCACAAAGTCCAACAACAAACAGTTAAACAGGCCTCTACCAACTAGTTACTAATTTGAAGCTAGTAGTCGATGTATAGAAGTCATGTGCGACAACGTACAATGAGAAAAACCAACTGGGGAGGAATGAAACGAACCAAACTTTGAACTTGTACTTATTCCTGGCTCTGTTCTCTACGATAGGATGCGAAATTTGAAGACCTTGTGGTATAGGTAATGCTGATATTAACTTTTGAAAATATAGACGAACACATAATTGCATAATTTTGTAGAGAATAATGAAAATCGATAGACCATGGGAGACGGCACTAAGTATCGCGCAGTAGACCGCTGCACCTAATGGATCCTGCATAGTGGAATGCATTATGCGAAAACTGTGAAGGTACCTCATTTAGTGCTCCCATCGGCTTATACAGCGCAGACGTTTCTAATTTAAAACGGCGTGTTTTCGAAAACAACAAGCAACCGCCGAAAGACTGTTTTTTGTGCTCGATTAAGATTGGCAGTCTTGCAAAGCCATGAATGTCAAAAATAAAAAATGGCCTTTTGGCGTGTAGGGATTCCTACACTAAGCACATGTAGTTTTGTTGACTTGGCCAATAGGTGATGGTTCTTTTTTTAAATTATATACTGCCTGCCATACTGTCTCTTTTTAATTTCTTTGGAAACTTATCAATGATTTCATGTAAGTCACTTTAAATTGGGGTCTATTGCTGCACGCCAAAATTGGCTTGATTTGACGTCTACCAGCCGAGCGTGATAAATGCACACTATTCATGAAAAATTTTACAGACAGCTGGTATTATACAATACTGTCAGAGTTTACGTTCTCGCATTTAATTCATCTAGCACATGTACTGCAATTATGGTATACTGTAGTCCATAAGGTGCCCGATGGTTGTTTAATGAATATTTCTTGGTTTTCCCGCTGTGGTTATTGAAATTCTATCCAAATATTTATTCACCAAATCTCAGTTTTCGCCTAAGGACATTAGTTCAAACTGGTTTCCTCCCCGTTTGCGGGTGCATTCTGAGAAAATTAAAAAGAAATGAATTATGAAGAGGGAATCCTTACCTGGAATCACACAAAGAATGCAGAGAGACGCACTGACGAACCGAACACCTCGCAGCTATGCCACGCAACGCCACAATGTCGGCAAAACAGGTATCTGAATTTTTAGCTGGATCCTATGCTGCCAGTGAGGTATCCTGTAACTCAAATACTGTATATGCGGTGATATCCCCACACAACCCTTTTTGCTATGCTGATCATATTAGGGAACTCTTTGCTACCGCAAGTATGCGCGTTCAAATCCCCAAGGAAAGTCAAAGTTCCCGAATTAATATATTCGCTGACGGAAATTTCCTTTGCGCTCGTGAACTGACACCCAGACGGCCTTCAGGTAACAGTGCTATTAAAACTGGAGTTAGTTTGAGTTAAAGAAGATGCAACCATTAATTGTCGTTCGACAGTTTATAGCAAATTTACTATCTCATGAAATGTTAACCGAAATGCTAGGATGTGACATCAATCAGAAAAGACAAATTAAGTAACGCTGTAATATCAATCATCTTGCAGCATGATTGAATACATTGTACCGAGTTTTCAATCAGCTTCTTTTCGACCGTCTACTGAATTTGCACTCCGCAAAAAAGACCGCGAATTTAATCTAAATTTTACCTATTGATTTTCGACATGCGCAATAAGTCAGACATTTTGCAAAACTTTATAACACCAATTCATACAGCACGACATTATCAGGCTTGTTAACACTACTTATAAAGTATACAAACTGTTCTATAACAATTACGGCTTTTTCAGACCTACATTTCGTCGTCGTAACAACGCAGAGTGATGTGTAGCACTCCTTCCACGTAATGCCTAGTGCACGTTTTTTTGGAAATCTTGAGTGCAAGTGTACAAGCACGTGGGTCAAACAGATATTCAGGAATTAAAAAGACTTTGAAGCAGAAAAAACACTTTCCATGAGTGTCCAATTTAAAGAAGATGCAAGCTCCTAACGCAACTGTAAAAGAGGGAATATTCACGTGCATTTTTTCTACATAATATGTTAAAAATCTGTGAGGACATTGCGAATTAAAGCAAAAAGTCATACTACTTAAGGGGTCACCATGCAGAGTGCAGTTCGTGTATACGACCAAATCGTAAGCCGGCATTCAGGATTGGCCGGAATATTACACAACACTTTATATTACAAACCCAACTTATTACTTTATTCAAGTCGAAAATATGTCTCAGAACTATAGTTAACATTTCCTAGTATAACACACCTGCCGTAATTCACGCGCGCCGCGTCCCATAAGGGGAAGAATTCTGGAGGGTTTTGCGGTGCTAGCGATTTATAATGGCTCTGTTCATGTCCATCCACCAAAGCGGCTAATGAATTTCAAAAACAAACCCTACAATTCCCGCCAGCTAGAGGGCCACCTGTGAGAAAAATTGTATTACTACACCATAGAAACTTCACGACCCTCATTATAATATCTGCCGGCGAAAGTATCATCCGCGTTTAGCGTTTCGACTTTCTCTCATTTGATTTTATGAGTATTAAATTTCTGCCCTGTTAATCCCTTCCCCGTTTTGCACTGTTTAAGTGACTGATTGCGTACCTTAAAATTCGATTTTATTACCCACACAGTGTTTGCTATAGGATATGTCAGAGCGCCCGATCAAACTTACTACGGGTAAACATATAACAGTTCTCTAATGCATTCCATTTCAAGAGAGATAGAGTGCCAACACTAGGGCAGGGGCCTCTTCCCGAAGTATCTTTGAGATTGGCACAGGTGTGCATTCTCAGCCTTCACGTACTGGACGTTATTGATGTCAAGATTTAGTGTTAATTGTTATGTCGCATAACAAATGTTGTGTTGTAGCCCTGAGTAGTCTGATATATCGAACTTATAGTTCCCACAACGAAACATGTCAACTTTTTTGCGAACCATTCCGTACTTCATGTACTGTTCACATTTAGCATAATTTTGCTCAAGGAGGGTAAAGAAAAGTTGTCAGATTAGAACACTTTCCTGTGCATTAACTCATTTACTTGGAATTGATCGCACTAGTTGACACCTATTCAAGAAAATGAGGACCATCTCCTGGTATTACTTAACAAAGACAACGTTCGGAAAACAATCATGCATACACTGTTGCATTCGCGCACGATATAAACTATATGAAGCATTTCACGTGCTTAATATGACCATTGGGCCGACGTCCACTAAAAACCGTTTAAACAACTGCCATCAGTTTACGCGCCTTCATTAAACTCGTGCAATCTCCTCTCAGCACGATTTATCCTGGCACAATCCTTGCTAACCTTGACTGCTTCCTATAGCTCCTTTAGCGACAAAAATAATTGTTATGGTCTGTGATCGCCTGCCAGAAGATTATAATGCACTCTTCAGGCACCCATTTTTAGCCGTTTAATTTTTCGTCTAAAAACAAACCCTTTCCAAAGACCTCTCATCGATTCCTAAGATTTGCAAAAGTTGAACGTATAATGATAACAATTGATCTAAACAAAATTGAATAATATTTTCCACCAGTTTTTTCCATATTCTCTATATCCATGCATCTTAGTATTCACAAAGTCCAACAACAAACAGTTAAACAGGCCTCTACCAACTAGTTACTAATTTGAAGCTAGTAGTCGATGTATAGAAGTCATGTGCGACAACGTACAATGAGAAAAACCAACTGGGGAGGAATGAAACGAACCAAACTTTGAACTTGTACTTATTCCTGGCTCTGTTCTCTACGATAGGATGCGAAATTTGAAGACCTTGTGGTATAGGTAATGCTGATATTAACTTTTGAAAATATAGACGAACACATAATTGCATAATTTTGTAGAGAATAATGAAAATCGATAGACCATGGGAGACGGCACTAAGTATCGCGCAGTAGACCGCTGCACCTAATGGATCCTGCATAGTGGAATGCATTATGCGAAAACTGTGAAGGTACCTCATTTAGTGCTCCCATCGGCTTATACAGCGCAGACGTTTCTAATTTAAAACGGCGTGTTTTCGAAAACAACAAGCAACCGCCGAAAGACTGTTTTTTGTGCTCGATTAAGATTGGCAGTCTTGCAAAGCCATGAATGTCAAAAATAAAAAATGGCCTTTTGGCGTGTAGGGATTCCTACACTAAGCACATGTAGTTTTGTTGACTTGGCCAATAGGTGATGGTTCTTTTTTTAAATTATATACTGCCTGCCATACTGTCTCTTTTTAATTTCTTTGGAAACTTATCAATGATTTCATGTAAGTCACTTTAAATTGGGGTCTATTGCTGCACGCCAAAATTGGCTTGATTTGACGTCTACCAGCCGAGCGTGATAAATGCACACTATTCATGAAAAATTTTACAGACAGCTGGTATTATACAATACTGTCAGAGTTTACGTTCTCGCATTTAATTCATCTAGCACATGTACTGCAATTATGGTATACTGTAGTCCAAATATATACCATAAGGTGCCCGATGGTTGTTTAATGAATATTTCTTGGTTTTCCCGCTGTGGTTATTGAACTTCTATCCAAATATTTATTCACCAAATCTCAGTTTTCGCCTAAGGACATTAGTTCAAACTGGTTTCCTCCCCGTTTGCGGGTGCATTCTGAGAAAATTAAAAAGAAATGAATTATGAAGAGGGACTCCTTACCAGGAATCACACGAAGAATGCAGAGAGACGCACTGACGAACCGAACACCTCGCAGCTGTGCCACGCCACGCCACAATATCGGCAAGACAGGTATCTGAATTTTTAGCTGGATCCTATGCTGCCAGTGGGGTATTCTGTAACTCCAATACTGTCTATGCGGTGATATCCCCACACAACCCTTTTTGCTAAGCTGATCATATTAGGGAACTCTTTGCTACCGCAAGTATGCGAGTGCAAATCCTCAAGGAAAGGCTACAGTTCCCGAATTAATAAATTCGCTGATGGATATTTCCTTTGCGCTCGTGAACTGACACTCAGACGGCCTTCAGGTAACAGCGATATTACAACTGGAGTTAGTTTGAGTTAAAGAAGATGCAACCATTAATTGTCGTTCGACAGTTTATAGCAGATGTACTATCTCATGGAATGTTAACTGAAATGCTAGGATGTGATATCAATCACAAAAGACAAATTAAGTAACGCTGTAATATCAATCATCTTGCAGCATGTTTGAATAGACTGTACCGAGTTTTCAATCAGCTTCTTTTCGACCGTCTACACAATTTGCACTCCGTAAAAAAGACCGCGGATTTAATCTAAATTCTACCTATTGATTTTCGACATGCGCAATAAGTCAGACATTTTGCAAAACTTTATAGCACCAATTCATACAGCACGACATTATCAGGCTTGTTAACACTACTTATAAAGTATACAAACTGTTCTATAACAATTACGGCTTTTTCAGACCTACATTTCGTCGTCTTAACAACGCAGAGTGATGTGTAGGACTCCTTCCACGCAATGCCTAGTGCACGTTTTTTTTTAAATCTTGAGTGCAAGTGTACAAGCACGTGGGTCAAACACATATTCAGGAATTAAAAAGACATTGAAGCAGAAAAAACACTTTCCATGAGTGTCCAATTTAAAGAGGATGCAAGCTCCTAACGCAAGTGTAAAATAGGGAATATTCACGTGCATTTTTCTACATAACATTTTTGAACCTGTTAGAACATTGGGAATTAACGCAAAAAATCTGTAAAAAGACTGCGGCTTTAATTTAAATTTTACCGACAGGTTTCCGACATGCTGAATAACTGTGAGATTTTTCAAGACTCTATAGCACCAGGTCATACAAAAGGACATTATGACGCTTGTTAACACTACCTTTAAAGTACGCTAACTTCTCCACAGCAATTACAACATTAAAAGACCTATATTTCGTCTTCTAAACAACGCAGAGCGATGTGTAACACTCCTTCCACGAAATGCATAGTGCACGTTTTTTGGAAATCTTGAGTGTACGTGTACAAGCAGGTGGGACAAACAGTTTTTTAAAGAAACTAAAAAGAATTTAAAACCGAAAAACTCTTTCCATGAGTGTCCAATTTAAAGAAGATACAAGCTTCTATCGCACGTGTAAAAGAGGGAATATTCACGTGCATTTGTTCTACAAAATATGTTAGAATCTGTAAGGACATTGCTTATTAAAGCAAAAAGTCATACTACTTAGGGGGTCACCATGTAGAGTGCAGTTCGTGTATACGACCAAATCGTAAGCCCGCATTCAGGATTGGCCGGAATATTACACAGCAATTATTATTACAAACCCACCTTAGTACTTTATTCAAATCGAAAATATGTCTCAGAACTATAGTTAACATTTCCACGGATAACACATCTGCCGTAATTCACGCGCGCCGCGTCCTATAAGGGGAAGACTTTTTGACGGTTTTACGCAATAAAATGCTTGCGGTGCTAGCGATTTCTAATGGCTCTGATATCTGTTCATGTTCATCTGCCAAAGGGTCAAATAAACCATAAGCGGCTAATGAATTTCAAAAAAAAACCCTACAATTCCCGCCAGCTAGAGGGCCACCTGTGAGAAAAATTTTACCGCTACACCATAGAAACTTCACGACCCTTATTATAATATCTGCCAGCGAAGGTATCATCCGCGTTTAGCGTTTCCACTTTCTCACATTTCCTTTTATGTGTATTAAATTTCTGCCCTTTTAATCCCTTCCCCGTTTTGCACTGTTTAAGTGACTGATTGGGTACCTTAACATTCAATTTTATTACCCACACAGTGTTTGCTATAGAATATGTCAGAGCGCCTGATCAAACTTACTACGGGTTAACATATAACAGTTCTCTAATGCATTCCATTTCAAGAGAGATAGAGTGCCAACACTAGGGCAGGGGCCTCTTCCCGAAGTATCTTTGAGATTGGCACAGGTGTGCATTCTCAGCCTTCACGTACTGGACGTTATTGATGTCAAGATTTAGTGTTAAGTGTTACGTCGCATAACAAATGTTGTGTTGTAGCCCTGAGTAGTCTGATATATCGAACTTATAGTTCCCACAACGAAACATGTCAACTTTTTTGCGAACCATTCCGTACTTCATGTACTGTTCACATTTAGCAAGGAGGGTAAAGAAAAGTTGTCAGATTAGAACACTTTCCTGTGCATTAACTCATTTACTTGGAATTGATCGCACGAGTTGACACCTATTCAAGAAAATGAGGACCATCTCCTGGTATGACTGAATAAAGACAACGTTCGGAAAACAATCATGCATACACTGTTGCATTCGCGCACGATATGAACTATATGAAGCATTTCACGTGCTTAATATGACCATTGGGCCGACGTCCACTAAAAACCGTTTAAACAACTGCCATCAGTTTACGCGCCTTCATTAAACTCGTGCAATCTCCTCTCAGCACGATTTATCCTGGCACAATCC
>CACRXP010000052.1:1094243-1131047 GCA_902702965.1 Spirometra erinaceieuropaei | reverse complement strand
CAACTCCAACAAAGATTGGGCGACACATCTTTTATTCATTATCAAATAGATTTTAATTTGGAGAATGTGGATGCCGTTGCTGAATTCTACCTCATATCCAGCAACTTAGCAAAACGCAGATTGGTACATTTAAGCGGAATTGTTTTCACTAACATCTATGAAAGTTACGTGATGCGATATGGAACATTTGCGCATTCGAACAACTTGTCGTGGGAACATCGTGCACTACAGGCGATAACAGACATCGCAAGTGAGCGAATGTCTAATTTGATATCATCCGACTGCATTGTATAGGCGTAGTTATACATCCGAGAGATTAGTTTTAGTAGCCCTGTTTTATCAGGAAAAACATATGAGACAAATGTTGGCAGGGGTTCCTCTACGTTTATGTTTACTCAAACGCCTCTACCATGAAGTCATTGCGCTTACATAAACCATCATTTGGAGAAGGGGCAATGCAATTTCTATCATACATTTTGTCTTGATGCATGCATAATTATGTGTTCTGGAATTCGATCAAATCAGATGAGTTCACTTGAGTAAATATCGTGGACAACTTCTACCATTAATGTTTTTCTTAAATGGCAATTTATGGCATTCGTGCTTTTTTACATTCAATCATAATATAATTATTTGGCAAATTATCTTTCAAATAAAGCAATGCGGGCTGTTTTATTTAGTTTACAAGCAATTGCAATCAATGTCCAGGCATATGCTTAATTTATGGAAATTGGAATAAATCTGCGAACGCCTCTGTCAGTAGCAGCGTTCGGGATGACCTTATGCATTTATCTTGTGTACGGACGGTCGTGAATTTGTGTCGCTGAGAGAAGTAACACATGTAGTTGTTGACGTATAAGTAGCAAAATCGACTCCAAGAATTCAAAACAAACGCGATGTTGTCCATTACTAACACGCAGCACTGAAACCTCTGTGTTGCATGCATTGTAACATATAAAACTATAGTATAATACGAGTTTTAGGCAAAATATAACTCTATAGCCAACATTACAAATTTGTGACGCTTATAAATCATACTGAGTGGAAACCGTTCTCAGCGTTCAACTAAAAAACGTTCGCCTAATTGACAGGCCATGACAGATGCATGAAATGTTTTACTCAGTAAGTCCTCAGTGCAGTCGTTTGCGTGAGACAAATGACAGATCTTGCATGAATGGGAGACATAACCGTAATCCTCATTTGAGGAGGAAGTTAGCAAGACAATGTATTTATAAACACCAAACAGCTCCGGCACAAAGTTTTTATATTTTTGTGAAAATGTGATTATTAGAAGAAGAATAAACCGCATAAATATGTACGTATTTACCACATATACATGTGCATTATCTTTTCTCTCACTGGAGAAATCCGAGAAATAAAAACACATTTTTGATTGTATACATGCAAGCGTATGTCCGCAAGGGTATTTCACAGCAGATTATCTAAATAATGTGATTTTCAAATGTATAAAATCTCCACGATGGAAACTGAATTGAACGTATGTCAAACCTACCTTTTAGGCAATGTAAAAAAACACAATGATCATAGAAGATAGGGAATTTGAGCACGCTAACTTGAAGACCCTATTCAGAAATTGTAAATGCTCAACCCTGTATATGCAGTCATATCCGCAGATTCGCATAAGCAAAGGGATTCGTAACAATTGAGGTCTTATCTATGGTAAGATATCGTTTAAGCATATTTCCTCTGTTTAATCTAGAACTAATACTGTATATCTCCAAAAACCAGTGTTAACCAAGAGTAAACATGGGATTTGAAACAAGCAGCGTTTTCAGACTTCGTCAGGGTATAGAAGCCATGCGTTTGTCCTGCCAACACCACAACGATCTTGTCCTCTTGGAAGTACAAATAGAATAAATTGACTTGTTCAGTTTCATGTAGCAACGGGCAGTGCAATAAGATGAAGGTAACGTCTATGGGAAGCAAAACAACTTACATGAGGATTATGGACACGACCAAATTATGGATGCAGTGAAAAGAATAGCGCTCGAAAGTGCATATGTGTGACTAGACAAAGTTCCCATAATGTATATTGCAAGATCTAATTGATTTTGCGCGTCACTAAGCGGCAATACAGCAAATACATTTCAAATGTTTTCGTACTTTGATACTGCCACACTTGAATAAATGTGGGCGTTTTAGTAATGGCTCTTGTGTCTGGCCTTTAAGATGAGATGATTGGTCTATATGCGAACTCGGGTACAAAATGGCCAATGAAAAGTTACCGAAATAGCTTATGCGAAGTACTGTGGTCCTAGGCTGCCAAAGTCAGTAGGTGAGTTAACCCACGAAATGTCCAGCGAAATTCCGAAATGCGTTATCGTTTCGAAAATATTAATTTAGTTGGGTTTGAGCACACTAGACATCTACTGTAGCTTACGACCTGATGACATTAGACGGGAAATGAGTATTTCTATTTTGTTATGTCTGGTTGATTGTGGAGGTATACGTGTGTTTCATTGTTTTTAACGATTACAGTTGGGGTATTCGCACTGGGTAATGAAATAGAGCAGTAAAATAAGACAGCGAGCTGAAGAATGTTGATAATTAAAAGTTCGAATCAAAAGTGTAAATTTCTTACGCCATTTTTATGTCATTGGAAATAAACATATCGTTTATAGAATTTGCGCTCAAAACTGCGAGTCCGACGAGCGTGGATGGACAAACCGACGTTCATACACGCTAATCATTTAAAGCTTCCGAAGTGACCATTAATTGACTAAAATCAATAGCACACTAGCATTGAAAACGTACTCTGACAAATTGCGAAATTTTGGCACGTAAATTAGAACCTTACGAGGAAGAATATACTGCGTTGGAATAGTCGGCAAAAGGGGCGCATATGTAAAAATGCAACACTTGCTATTTAGAAGATTGGTGAATGTGTATTATTTGGTTTCGAGGAATTCATCCGCTGCCAATGTAGTTATTTTCGAACGCAGCGCAGTCTAATATGTCATTGGTTAAAAAAACCGATAAAGGTTAGTTGTAAAACGCAAGCGTGGAAAGAGCGGAAGGATGCATGTTGTTAGTCAACCTTTGTGATCATTAGGAGGAGTATACGCATCTTATACATGCACATATATACTTCATTTACACGTGCATTATGTTTCCTCTCGCTGAAGATATTCGAGAAATAAGCACGCCTTTCTGGTCGTATGCATGCAAATGTGCAAGGTTTTTACAGGCGCATAGGGTCCGTTTTAAGTACCTGATTGCGGCCGCTTTTGCATGAGGCACGTTCAAATTACCAGGCGACAGCTCGATGAATATAATATGCTCCACAGGAGCATTTGACGAAAAACATTGCACACTGAGGTAGTCTGCGGGGAGCAACTCGTTAGCTTTTTCGCGTAAAATAGGATTTCAAGGTATAGAGGTCAGCCTTATCAAAACGTTCTGTAATTACCCTTTCATGATACTGGTTTTCACGTACAAAAACATTCCTTTGCTCTGAAGAACAGATTTTACGAAAAAAATTATTTTTGTAATGTCTAGAATTGCCTCTAAGTGTGTTCTAAAATACTGAAGTTAAATGTGATTTTTGTGCAGCATCGTATATTTTTTCATATACCAATCATGAACGCAAATTCAGTGCGCAATGGTGATTTTTACGTATCTGACATTTTCTACTGCTCAAGTTTGCATTTACGTGGTCTGACTTAAGGAAAATATATCGACAGGAACGTATGCTTACCAAGCCGTCCTCTTTATACTGCAATGGAGATTTCCGCATCCCTATTGGGTTGAAATTTACGTAGTCGTGGGCAAAGATACTTGTATAACAGGTCTGGGGAGTCTGTAGACGTACTTTAAGAGTTATCACTATCGTATATACTTCTAATGGCTGACTGATATTTGAACTGAAAAAATATAAAAATAATCAAGGGGTGACGTTACATAGACCAACAAACTGTGTACCAGTTTCGACATGTGGTCCAAGTACACAGGCCACATACTCCCTAGCGACTCAGATATCGGTCAAAAGCCGTTTTCATCTACTTCACTGTGTCATAGACCGTTCTCACGTCGGTGTTCTTACGACCAGCCTGGAATCGACTACACGACGGTCTTTCGGTGTAAAAGCTGACGTGTGACGGTCTGTCTGGCCTTATCATTAACATCTAGACGAAATGCAAGCACCACAGGTATCCCCGTTTCGTAACTCAAAAGCTTGCTTGTCAAATGTTGATATCGGCTATTCAATTGCAAAACAGAGATAAAAGAACCGAAATATTGTTTGGCGACTGTGGGTACGAATGTGGATATGGTTCCAAACTATCGTTTGTGTCATACCTTCTTCTGGTATGCTTGGCAAACGTAAAGTCACCATTTACACTTCACATTTTATTTAACCGAAATGCATTCTAATAAAAGTTAGTTTTGTGCGTTTGTGATTATCACATGAACTGCAGTATTTGAAAGATTGAATGGTCGTTATTATATACACAGTCTTCCTTGAACAAACAGTCATAAGCTGTAAGAAGTAAACTGCCTAACTACAGGCTACTGATTGAATGAAAAAATGTTTCGTATAAGTTTGAATCTGTCAATAATTTCTCATGTTACGAAAGTGTGAAGCAGCTGCAAAGTCCTCGCAAAATCTCTGCTTGTGGTACTTGGATTTTTATTAAACAATAATTATTAGGCTAACTTAATATAATTCCAAGCTTCGACAAAAAATCCAATTTTGCTATTAACGTGCGTATTCTAAAGTCTTCCTAATCAATAGACCGATCTCGCAAATGTGTTTCTTTAGAACGCATATGTTATTGCGAGTGATATATTTTCATAAATAGTACGTGCGGCGAGAAAAACAAATGCGTAAGGACTCATTTTCGGTTCGTGCTTGAACATTTGAAACACTCGGTGACTTAAAATGTGAATTTTCATGAAAAGGTGCATGATTAATCGCGGAAACCGCATATTGTCTCATGAGTCCCGCATGAGTACTCATATCGAAGAGCCCTTCGACAGGATTCTAGACATAGCGTAAGAATGCGTTGGTGACTTAGCTGAAGCCGAAATGCCTTCTCAAATACTTCCAAAATTATATGGAGATTTTGGTGAAACAACACCTTTTTAGCCTGAGTTAGTGGATACCATCACGGACAACTTGTCGGATGCCATCGCCGAAAAAATATCACCTCTTTCATTTAAAATTATTACATTTGGTGGCCCTAACCGTAGATTATGTCTGTTGTGCAACTCTGACCTCGCATTATACAAACGTTTTAGGAATTAAAACAAGCTAGTACACGTCAGTTGACCTGTGCTATGGGGCAGAATATTTGGTCGAGCATTCGCTTTGTCCTTCTTTGGAGGTCTTAACAGCTGCTTCCAACCACCGAAAATTGACTGAGTCATAGCAAAATAATGTCGGACCAGGTAAGGCAAAAGAGCCTCTGAGTTGCTTGACTAACAACGGTTAGAAGACCAGTCTTCTTTGTGTTTAAAAGCGGGGTCGTCTAAACACTTATTGCCGACACAAAATGTTCGTTGTATTGGCGGACTTCTCCTTTTCAGGTTACTTAAAGTGATTTATCGTCTTCTGGCAGTAATTTTTGGCCTGCCGCAAAATGTACAAATTACAGGACTTTCGATTTTTTGGGACTTATAAGAAATCAATAAAGTTTATAGCACTTAAGTCAATAGTTGTATTTAAAAGTCTTGTCAATTATCTTAGTTGTTATTCTAAAGGTGCACTTAAATTAACATTTGCGCTTAAAGAGGTCCAGTCAAATTCCTGTTGGATATGCCGTGAGTTAACTAAACCAACGCATATTGTAGACGTTCGCTCACCAATATAAATAGTTATTAAGTAAAACACTGAAATATGATCCGTTACTGCACAAAATGTGTCCCACGTCGCGTTCTAGGGGTCAAGGGCCTTTTTTTTCTCCACGCTGGCACTCTTTTCCCTACCTCCAAAAGCCTAAATCCCAACCTTCTGGAATCTAGGTAGCGACTGATGTTAGAGTTGACCTGCAAGGCCTGACCGTGCAGTCGATAACTAAAGGGCAATAAAAATCAAAATGTTTTTAATATATAATTGTTTGACAGGCAAAATATGAGTCGTGTCTCTGCAAGTAGCATATCTTTCAAAAACCTCTTCTTACTATTTGGATTTCTTCAACTTTCACTACGCAATCATGGCTGCAACTATCAACAGATAAGACGTATGTTTGATATGTTATAAAGCGTTATTTAATAAAAAAAATCAATTGCTCACCTCAAGATGCCCAATCGTTTGTTCTAAATTTCAAGGGCCCACCTGTAAAATAAATTTTCAAAAGCTCCTTCTTACTATTTGAATTTCTTCAATTTTTCCTACGCAGCCATGGCTGCAAGTATCGAAATATAAGACTACGTTTGATATGCTACAAAACGCTATTCAATGGAAAAATCAATCGCACACCTACAAAATGCCCAATTGGTAATTCTAATTTTCTCCGAACGACTGGTGGTTCTCCTAATTCTTTAATGTGAGGTTGACTCTGCGGACGTCAGTAAAATCAGCTATTACGACAATGACTGCAGTGAACGTAAATGCATACAGGACCAAGAGGGATCTTTTTGCTAAGTGTAAAAAGTTGTAGGAGTTATTAAATAAGGGCTTTAAAGTGAAAAATGGAAAGATGGCCATGTCACCTACTCATTTCGAAACGGTAAAAAACACTAGATCTAACACTTCACGCACATATACGTCAAAATGCTTCATGTCAGTACGCAAACCAAACTCGCATCATCCTTGAGAAGAACAGACATTCAATACTGACATAAGCACTATTATCCATATTATGCTGACGCACACATTTTGTTTGGCCAGCACAATCCTTTAAATTTTCGACATGTTTAGCCCTTCCAGATCACGATCTCTGCCCCATTTCCGGAGTGAACGTCCGTCTTGCCAATGTCTTGATGCATCGACTTCAGAGGATTGCAAAGTGTAAGGCATACAAAGAGTACAACCTACATTCTAACACAGGATTTCCCATGGCATATACACTACTAGCAAAGATCGATCAATGCGACCAATGTGAGGCCCAATTATTGAAATCGGCCTGCAATCTTTCGTTTCCCAACCTGAAATTTCGATTGCTGCGAACAGTAAGCGGATTTACTTTTTTTGCAGACAACCTGTCTTAACAGGTCATTTAACTGCATAAGTGCTGCAATTAAGAGGTTACTGCCAACATTACGAAGGAAGATAGAGATTATCATTTCGAAGTACAAAGTGAATTAATTATGTGCTTTGAATCACAAGCAAGACATACCTTTTGACCATGGAAAAACCACTTTTGCGCGCAATTTTGTCATCAGATCATGTAAAATATACACAGGTTAAATGAAACGGCCGGGATATCATGCTAGATATCTTGGGTTTATAAGCAGTCACCTCCCAAAAGAAAAATCAACAAGGAAGTAAAAATGTGGCAATATGCGACCTCCATTTAGTGATGTTTGATGAGGTCGACAGTGACCAAGGCGTAAGTAAAGAAAATGCAAAGGGTATTTGCACTGTATCTTTAAGTACATTTTAAGTGATCATTTATACTGTTCGTATCTGTGAGCAACCGTCGCCTGTGGAAGACAGTGCTGTCACTGCGACATTCAGCCGACTGAAAAAAATACTGAAATCACGCTGCAGTCTGTCAAAATCTTTGCACCTGAAAACCTTCCTAGCAGAAATGTGCAACTGCTGATACTTGCATAACTTAATTAAATAGTGCGCTGTTATATTACCACTTGTATCTTGCCCTCAAGACTGATCCCTGTTTGCGTTTTTTACAGAGCTAACTTTTGAACGATAACTTATGATCGCGTACAAGAGTTTAAAATCATATGCAATTCTGATTGATTCGACAATATAGCAAACATTGTAGAAAAATAGATAATAAATCAATTAAACGCATATGCCAAGGTTAATGAGGAAACGACCAGACTCGAAAACATAGGAATTTTTTCCGCGCATTATGAAATGTGCTCTCTTAGCCATTAATACAGCCCTCTGCAGATGCATATTGGGCATCGCTACACAATATTAATGTGTCAAAATAAATTCAGGCGATTTTGTAAAAAAGGAAATATTTTATTTTACTGTAGACTATATATTTAAGCATTTTCTTCCACTTTTTTAATCCGATGATATTCTTTCATTACACTTTTTCATAGCATATACCTGAAATTAGGCCCGCGACGTCCGACATGCATGTGAATTATGCGGCAGAACGCATTTGATCCGATTCCTCTAATGATGGTATTCATACATATCATTGTCATAGGTTTACAATTAAAACACAGTGGCTGGGCTAGGCCTCAAAGCATACGGCATAGCAAAATGATTTGAGCTACAATTGAGCCTTTCATTAAAGTTCCATAATTAGCATCATTAACATGTGCAACACACGATAAAAGGGATTTGTAATAATGCACTGATTTATATCCTGCATGCCTTTTAGCACAAATCTGCCTTCCAGTGAAGACTGGGCGCTGCATCAAATACCATATACGGTTATACGATCAGGCTTAAGGGTTTGCATGCTATTGCTGAATTCTATCTAATCTCCAGTCAATTGGCAAGAAACAGACTGCTGCATTTAAACGGCATTGTTTTTGACGATATCTACAGGATATTTACAATGCAGCATAGACCACTTGCGCAATCAGGCAACTGGCCATGGAGAAAACACACGCTACGATCAATAACCAAGCTCGCGGCGGATGCAATGTCTAATTCGGTGGCCTTCGAGTGCTTGTTATAGGAACAGTGTAGAGGTCAGGCAGATTTTTTTTGGTAGCACTTATATCCTTTCCTATGGTGTTGAGCGACAAATCCATTTATTTGAAAAAAACCATCTCTTATGGAATTTCTTTTCCAGACCCACTCTAATACACCTTATCGCTTTGTAAACCCTGAGTCATACTTGGTGATTGATGTTGACATTGTTCAAATGACAAACGTTGTGTTTTTGCCATTATATATATTTAAGGAACCCTGGATGTGTTTGCGTTTTAATTTCCGTATAAGTCCAAGTGGGCAATAGGCTAGAATTCGTCTTAATCAAATAGGATTCAGAATTGGATGCACAGATTTCATTTACTGTCTAGAATTTTATTTTGAATGGTGTTAAATCGAATCCATATTAATTAAATTGGCATAAGCATTTGCACAACTGATTTGACGACAAAGACCCCTCCTGTGGAGGACGCCTGTCATACTAACGAAGGCCACACGGCCGAGCAACTAATTCGACGCAACAACCTACATAAAAGTAAGTTCTTCTACGGAAATGTTCAAAGCCTCTTGAACAAACTCGATGAACTTAAAATAATTGTGGCCGAACTATGCCCTGATGTTATTGCATTAACTGAAACGTGGCTCACCCCAGATGTCACAGACCTCCAAATACACTTAGATGGTTATCAAGTGTTAAGACGAGACCGAACCAAAAGGCGAGGTGGCGGAGTTGCCCTATATATCAGCAATGCGGTCGAATATAACCCTGTTGAAGAATGTATAAGTTAGCATAATCTGGAGCCGCTGCAGTGTCATTTGCTGGTTCCCAAAGCCAAAAAACGTTACTATCACCGTTGTATATAGATCTCCAAATCAACCTGCGACGAAGATCAAGCGTTAATCACTCGACCCCGCGAGCACAGTCGAAAGCAAAACATTATTGTTGTAGGAGATTTCAATGCTCCGCGGATTAATTGGGACCTTATGACAGTTAAGGGCCATAGACAAGTATTCGACATGACATTTGATGAATTTCTGTTTCAACATGTAGGAACTGTGACTCGGATGCGTGAAGGTAAGAGAGCTGGTTACCTGGACCTTGTGTTTACTAAAAACGAGGAAAGCGTTGATGAAATAAATGTAGGCCCGCCCCTAGGTTCTTGTGATCACATGACATTAATGTGGGAGTCGACACTCGTAGCTGTCCCCGAACGAAGCTCAAAGTCGTTAAGAAATGTCTGGCGCTACATAAGCACACGGGCAAGGTTCAATTTGTTTCCCAGTATATTTACACCACTGTCGGAATCTGGAGCTTTTGACGTGCATGACGTAATTTTCTCCGAAATTATGAAGAAAACAGTGTTCTACTCATGGAAGACAAATGCTTGCTAGCCTGATAATATAAGGTCTTTGCCCCTTTTTATAAAATTGGTGATTTAAAGAGGTTCTGAAAATGAAATCGCGCAGATTTGTCTAGTCGATCGAAGAAATGAAATAGCTAAATTATAAGACCTTTTACGAGACAAACTCTACTTGGCAAATTCTGACTCACATTTTATGCATTATACAGGTGTCATATTTTGCATGAGCCCTAAGCATAGCTGCAGTACTAAGTTAAATATTAAGGTAAACATATAATATATTAAAAAGAAAAGAGGTTCTTCGGAAAAAATCAAGCTGTACTCGTGAATTTACGAATTCAACCGCGAAGAGGCAATAGGAGACAGTCTGTCGTTTCTGGACGTAAAAATACAAAGGCTAGACGACGGTAATCTCGCATCCGGCGTCCATAGGAAAGGGTCTGATTCTGAGATCCTCCTCAATTATGGAAGCAATCACTCTGCGGCTCACAAAAGAAGCTGCGTCTGAACTCTCTTCCGCCGGGCCTACCGTTATTGCAACAATGACAATCTGCTAAAGAAAGAACTAGGTTATCTATATTGGCTATTCCGATCTAACGGGTACCCGGTCACTTTTGTGAAGAACTGCCTCAGGCATCAGGCACAACCTCGAGGCCCCTCCTCAGATGTAGAGACCGTGACCCAGAAATTCTTCTCCCTGCCCTATATGCAGGGGACCTCCGAAATGATCGCCCGTCAGCTAAATCAGTTCGGTATCCGCCTTTGCCACAAGCCTGCATCGTCGCTGCGCACAGTCTTAACTCGAGTAAAGGATTCTATCCCCAAAGAGGAACAGACTAACGTCATCTATCGCATCCCGTGTGCCAATTGTCCCTGCGTATATGTTGGTCATACAGGACGACGCCTGGGAACTCGTATTAATGAATACAAACTAGCTGTCCATCGCCGTGATCCACTGTCCCTCGTCTTCGCACACGCACTATGTGTGCGACCACCGTTTTAATTGGGATAACACCGAGGTCATCGCCACGGCCAACAAAAAACGGACGAGAGAATTCCTAGAGTCATGGCACTCTAACGCGGACAGCATCAACCGCCACGTCGACCTAGACGCGCATTATGAGGGCTTAAGATCACGTCTCACTAAGCAGAGCCCCACGCCGCACCAGCAGCCGCTAATCCAGGCGCCCGTAGTTCTGCCAACCTAAAATTCTCCCCCCCCCTCCAACACGGGGAGCCGTAACTGTTCTCTACCCCCCCCCCTTCCTGCCCTCCCGGCTCAGAACCCAGCATGACTCCCTACCCGCATCCCTCCTCACACGTAAATGGTCCGTCCGTCAATGTTTGTCCTGTCTCGTCCACTAGTCTACTGTGACTGTCTCACTCTCTCTTTTCTCTTCATTTCGTCTGACGACGGATTGGTGTCACCAAATCAAAAATTCACGAGTACAGCTCAATTTTTTTCCGAAGAACCTCTTTCCTTTTCATTATATCTTCTCGGAATGCCTACCACTTCTACTCTACAATATAATATATATATATAATATATATATATATATAATAATATACAATACAATATACAATACAATTTACAATATACAATACAATATACAATATTATATTATATAATATATATATATATAATATTGTATATTATTCCTGCTGAATATTCTTAATCCCACTTTTCCAGATGTTACCAACATGCATTTTATAACATTTCCATGAATTTATTAGGTATACTTTTCAATAAAATTCATACTCGATAGAAACATCTGAATGTCACTATTTATCAGCAATGGCCGCCTGCCAGCTTATTACCAGAAAAGATTTGGGAGTACAAAAAACTATTGTAATTATCGCAAAAATAATCCATATCCATTATAAGAATTCGCAAATGTCTAAGCAATAAACAAACTCCGCAATATTTTAATTCCTCAAGACATGTACTTTGGTAAAATGTCAAAACACAGATTATCGAGGCGCTTCTCGATGCTTGTGTTTTGTAGCAACACAATGTGCCTTATGTTATCAGTAAAGTTTCTAAAATAACAGCCAATCTCACAGGCAGGGTTTTTAAGAAATAAAACTTAAGACACCTGAGGCCTTGGCTTTACCAGGGCTGAAAGCTCGGGCAAAATCTTGTAAATAATAAATGCTGTGTACTTTGCATGGGCTAGTTGCTTCGTATTATGGAAATACAAAACTCAGCTATCGATTTGCTGCTGAACACCCCATTTTCCGATTGTGGAGCATTAACTTTAAGGAGTATATTTCCGACAATAATGTCAGACCGCCTTACCACATATCATCTGACCAGTCCTTAATATGCTTGCATTCTCTGCGAAAAGCAGCAATACTTTTCCGACGCGCATATCCTGTGCTCTCAAAGCATACTAATCTAGGGCCAGCCATCTGTTATTTGTACTTATTTTCTGGACTTTTTTGAACCTTTATATAGCAATGATATTTTGATTAAATAAGCTCGCGCAAACAATTTTTAGCCAACACAATGCCCTTGCAAAATTTGTCATAAATATATGAGCGACTGACAACCCGCCCGTCGCAGGCATGTGCTAACCCGCAGAGTAAAATTATCAACCTCTCGAGATAGAGTAAATATCACATTTTCAGCTTATTGATTTCCGGATTCTGTCATAACATCCTCATCAATAATTTACTATAAATTCAGTAAAGGACAAATCACATAATATATATATATATATGTACTGGCAGATAAACCTCTAGGAAGCATAATTCAAAAATTAACCCTCATAGAATATGAGAAAACTATATTTGTAAATGTTCGACTCTGGTTCTTAAGCTCGTCAGACGTATAGTAATTGTGGAGAAACAGTCAGAATTTAAGCATACACGAAAAGTCGATATTGCTTTGTCAGGACTAAGGATAAGTCAATGATATGGGCAGATGTCCCGTCTTGATTAGCTATTAGCCTTTCCATTTTACTTTGAGATGTGTGTGCCTACATCACGTCGATGAGCAGACTGATGCATGAGTCATTAAAGTGAATGGCCGCTAGGAATTCTCGACCTTTCTTTTGTGGGCAGGAACCGACAATGCTTGTTTTATCTCGAACGAATTTGTGCCCAGTTTCAAAAGTATGCATGTCCACTTGGGATAAGCGGTACCGTTTCGGCAAATTGGTGTAGAGGCGGATTTTCCGGTTTGACCACAATACACTGCATTACAAGTGCCACATGGAATCTTATAGACTACTTATTTTTCATCTGAATAGGCAACCCTATCATTAGATTGCACAAGCTAATTGCGCAGTGTAGCCGTCGGTTTTTGAGTCACTTGTAATTGTTGCCTCCTCAGGTTTAGACACATTTTTAATGTAAGCAGGCGTTTGCCAGTGTTTTCGTTTTGGCGTTTGTTTGGAAATTGCTAGTTCATATCTCTTTCTTATGAGTCCTGCTGTTTCATGTGTCGACATAAAAATATCTCGGGTAGTTGTTTTGGGAAAATAAGTTGAAAAGCTAATTGAGATCTTCTTTTTATCCTTCGCTCTCAGGGCAGTGTCCTTGATGAATTAAGTAGGCTGTTAACAGCATTCCCTTTGTGAG
This sequence comes from Spirometra erinaceieuropaei, assembly GCA_902702965.1. NCBI lineage: Eukaryota > Metazoa > Platyhelminthes > Cestoda > Diphyllobothriidea > Diphyllobothriidae > Spirometra > Spirometra erinaceieuropaei. Next base: position 1,117,340 of record CACRXP010000052.1, on the reverse strand, counting down.
CCACAAGTTCTCGCAATGTAGGATAACTTCCGCGCAACTATTTTTGCAATATACTGATGTCTGGAATGCCCCGTCAGTTTTTCGCTGTACGAGGACATCAAGAAATGGGAGTTTGCTGTTAACTTCTCTTTAGAGTGTAAAGGTAATTCCCAGTAGTGTTAAGTGAATAACGTTATGTTGCGTTTCTAGTTGATCGCTCTTGACGATGACAAAGGTATCATCTGCGTAGCGTACCCACAATTTGGAAGTGAATATTAGTAAAACCATAGTCACTAGTAATTACATTGTGACCTCAACCAAAAGACACCAGTAGGTGACCTCATTGAAGCTCCTTTCAGCTGTCGCTAACATTCATGTGCAAACGACAAGTTCGTCTCTCGACACAAGTGCAAGGTGTCCAGCATCGAACGACACCATTATCTCATCTATATCAATAGTGCGTCCTCTTATCTGGTCTAGGAATTCAACAGAATTATCGACTGTAGTCTCACAATTCCTTTTTAAGCGATGCATTTTGTGGAATAGCCATTTAGAAATCTTGGATTTCGGTGCAAAGATTGATGATACTATCGGACGCAATGGTACACAGAGTTTAGGCCACTGTCCATTCTACCACTGGCAATTATTTAAACGTTTGTTGTTTAAAAATGCAGCACGCAACTAGAACCACAGTCCACTGCACACGTCCACAGACTATTCTTGCAACACGTCCTAAAAAGTAAGCGCCATTTCTTCATGACCCGGAATCGCGAGGCCCAACATCAGCGAGGATTTCGAAAAAGACCTTTATGCAGCATTCCGAAGTAGGTTGATTGTTTGTGCGGAGAGACTAAATGAATCTAGTTGCATCGGGCTATCTGCAAACCTACTCAAACCATTTTGAATATTTTTAGTTGGGCATAATTAGGAACGTCGCCAATCATGCATCGTAAGGCAGATCAGTATCGATATTTGTAGCAAAATAATTGACTAGCATTCAGTTTTCAGCCCACGCGGTCAGATCACGGCTTCCCGGCCTACAGTCCGATCTCCTCTGCATAGTCTGCAAAAAGACTTTGTCTAGGCGGGCTGATTGATTAGCCAGGTGAGAAGTGCGCGGGAGATTTATGTTCACAATGCCTCAACCATGGAGCTAAATGATGCCGCAATTTCCTCACGATCTGCTAGCAGAAATGACAAAATTAGCACTTTCGATTAAATGACTGGTGCTTTTAAGAAAGCATATATCTGTGATGAATGTGCAAAAGGCCAGTTTGATAGATTTGCTGTGTCATGGTATCTATGCTGCACGAATAATGCAAAATTTGCACCGAAAAGTGAGCTTATCTAATTCCATCTCAAATAATTAATTTCAGGATAGACTTGTTCTATCAACCTTATCGCCGGAAGCAGATAAAAAATACCAATATACTTTGCTTAAGACCAAAGGTCATTGATGTGGTCCTTATGTTCAGTGTTAACTCTATAATTTCGACAATTCAGCGAATATTCTCATGTTAGAATTGAAAAATCAAATTGGTTAACACGTGTTTTCGGTAATTCCTCGTCAGGCCAATACAATTACATGGAGTGAAAATGTACAAAGTTAACAGTGTTTGTAGGTGCCGCAAGGGCAATTAAGTACTTGACAATCATCTTCTCCACGCCGCCCGCATGCCAAGGTCGGCGGGTTTTGGTCCTTAGAGCTGTGGGGAGGAGGGTAAGCGAGTCTTTGAGGGATGTTCTTGGATTGAGTACACGGGGTATGCATCACTGTAATCAGGGATTTGAGGCGGCATATCTTCATCACGTGAGGTTGGCGTTGGCCATGGCAGAGAAAGCGCTTGTGTCAAGGTTTTCTGACAGCATAACACTGCATTCGCCAGCCGTATAGTCACCGCCACGGCCGTTGTTAGTATTCGTTGGCGTAGGCCTTTAGAGAAGCTTGTTGGTGTCCGATAGACAATCTGAAATTCTTCCGTGGCATCGACTCAGTGATACGTATCGATTAAATGTGCGAGAATAGAACTCGAAACCGATCGGGTCTCACCTCTGTCTAGCCAGGCAGGCATATGTTCACGCACTCTCTTTACCAGGCGTCTCGTTGTACGGCCGATGTATCCCGTTCCACAGGAGAAAGTGAATGAGTAGATGCACATTGATGTGGCCTCCACCGTTAGTCTGTCTGTACCTCTCAAACGTAGGAGAGGAGAGTTTGTGAAACATACGCGTAAATTCGCCGCGGGGAATGCTCTCTTGACAGCTGTAGTTAAGCGCCGTCTGACTAGTTCGCTCGCTGCGTTCCCTGTAAAAGGCAGTCTTATGAAAATCCCTACATTTGCAATTTGCAGGGTGTTATCTTTCAGAAAATGTTTTTAACGTTGGCGCTTTTTTTAGTATTGGCGGTTATTATCTATTTGATGTAATGCCAATTTTGTGTTTTATAGAAAGCGACTCCGATTTATGTAATAGGCGTTTTAGAGTGGCCATTTTAAAATACATAACCGCATTATATTTAACCCAAACAGAATATGCGGTTATTCATTTTTTTGCATTTTGGCTCTCCTGTCAATGACGATCATTTTGTTACGTACAATCTACAGTAGCAGTATAATTTCAAATATTAATCAGAGTCTTTGTGTTCAAAACACCTAAACCTTACATGAATCATTCGTGTTGAATGGATACCACTTGCTCAGTGATGATTCAAATCGTCTACAGTATGACGCTTTTAGCAAAAACCGGCATAGTGATTTTATCTAACCAATGGCTGATACAGTAGATCAACGTCACGTATTTCTTTTTTATGCAATTTCAAAATGACAACTTCGGAATATTTACTTATGTCATTAACTAATGTAAATTTGAACGGTTTGTTAGTTGCCATTAAAACGTTGTGTTATAAGTCATAAAGACTGTAATGTCTGCTTTTAATCCTTTGCCATGAAGTTTCAGATTCCCTTAAATTGTCTCTTTTAAAATCAGCCTTATGCAATTGCTTTCCTTTTTTCACTTAGCCTTACTTTTTATTGAGAATTTATTAATCTACTTGTTGTTGTTTGTTCTCTTGTTAACGTTGAAGTCGTTACTTACTGCAGTTGGTCAAACAGCAGATTGTCAAACACATTTGTGAAAATTCTCACAAAGTATCGACTACAGAATTCCGTGATGCTTATTAACACTAAAATCTGGTTTGTATGCCGGTTATAAATCGCTAATTGGAGACTGGTTTTTTCGATCCATACAAGTATGTAATCAGGAGAGTTAGACATTTCAAAGGAACCTCCTATCTAGGTTAGCATAGAACAACCAATTTATCTTTATTAGTAAACCGGAGCGGGCCTTTGTTCTAACTGGCATGCCCATGATTTTAAACCCGATGTGCAAGAGTAACGATATGTTAGATGCAACACTATTCAGACAGTGGAATTGTTTTCAAAACGAAATTATGTGTTTCCTCCAATGATAAAAGTTAAAAAGACGAAGTGTTTATCAAAAAAATAAAAAACGTATATTATCCGCATGTATTCCATTACATACATTTTAATTAATAAGGACATTCAATGTGAATGTTATAAATTCACACTAAATAATGTGTTGTTTTAACAGAATTTAGTTTTTGCAGGCTGCTTAAAAATGTTGGTCAAAAGTCGGCATCCTGAAATAATTTATTTGCGATAGAATTATGCTGGATATCGAGTAATATAACTACCCTACTAAGACATTATTTTCGAAACGGAAACACATTATTTTATTTTGGTTTACATTTCACAATTAAGGTTAGGTATATTTATGTCCGCGAGCTATATCACCATGCACCCTGTCGATCTGTGTATTTTGACTTGTTAAGAACAACTAACTAATGAGTATGAATCATGTTTGGCACAGATAACAAAAAATTGCGCTGATATCCAACTGTTAATGCCTTTCCTGAGTAAAGCGGTATTGATTAACTGAGTGAACTAATATCATAAATTTATATTTTCCCGCATATTAATTATATTTATTCAGAATCCGCTTGTCACTGTATAACACTGCAGCACTTAAATCCGCAGAGAAAAGAAGAACTTCACACAACCATTGATGTATTTTGCAAGTGTATTTCCATTAAACAAAAAAATCACCGCAGTAAGCCAGCATAATTAAGGTTCCGGTGATGGCAGTAAACACTCGCAGCGACACCCTATGCACATGTCCTGTCCATTTCTCTCACAATTCTTTTCGATCTTTCAACTCAGTACGGACATTCATCGTTATGAAGTGGAGACGATAATGAGTAGTCGTTACACTCTACGAACACAGAATTACCCTCATGGAAGATGTATTCTAAAACTGGGTCAACACTTCATTAAACGAGTAACTGTCTGCATTAAAGGTAACAAAATGAAAAAAGCAATTTATCTGTCTTCAAATCTTTTCAGTCGACGATGAAATCAACTGATGTAGGCAGTCTCAACTGTGTTCCATCAAAAATGATGAATCACAAGTGAGATGTGTCCGCTTAATAACTGCACGCCAACCAACGAATTAATTTAATTGGCATTAGATCAGCGGACCTGGCCGTAGAACGTTTAGACAAACGTAAAATACGCAAACGTTGATTTTCATTCAACATCTTTCATCCCATTTTTTGAAATAAACCTTTTGCTTTTGAAAAGAGGATTTGATTAGCTAGGTACATGAAAAGGTGTTGATCCCAAAACATGCCCAATGTTTTAACTTTGCAGATTTTCGACGTCATGATCATACACTTATGTTGAGGACAACGATAACCAATGCAAAAGTCTTTTGAGGCAGTGATTACCCCTTGTTCATGTTAGGATATATGTATCATTTTGAGTAAATATATATATAAAATATACTATGATTGCTATATTTCATCTTATGCACACAAGCTGCCATAATATCTGAGTTGGTATACATACACATCGTAAGATGGGTTTGGCTCCTTACTTTTGTATAGGTCTAAGTGAATGAAAAAAAGATGGAGATCATTATCATTATTTTGGATTATAAGTAGGTAAAGCACTTCTTATACAACTAGAACTGTATTATGAATGCGCTTAACCGATTGGTCTATTAATAAATGTGCATAATCATATTCATTAATGATGCAACCCCAAATACCTGTACAAACATCTTTGTCAGCGACGGCGTTTGCAACGTCAGCGAGCTGTCGCGGTTAACTTTACGTTACATTTTTCTACACTTCTGTAATCCTTGTGGCTCAAAAATGAGACTTGTGTGGGTATTTCAACAGACAAAATGAAAAAGTGCCTAGCAATTAGAAAGATTGCACACGTTTTACAGATTTCTCGTTTGTCAAACGTTCGTTGCATTTCTAGTACTCGCAAAGATAGGGAAAATGATAAGACTTTAATTCAGACACTTTTTGGCAATACTGCTCCGAAGTCGCAGATAAAAGGTTTGTGTTTCTAAAAAAATCCACAAATATTACTCATTGTGCAGGATTGCGCATTTAAATGTGAGAAAGCAATACCCGGTCGGCCAAATGTAGTTAAATGTTCCGACACTCGCAATGGGAAAAAAGAGCATTAAGAATTTAATTGCTACCAGCTCAAATACCTTTTCATCAATATTTCTAGACAAGGATGTTAGTTTTCTGTTTTTTTCACAATAAACTTCGGCATATGCAGTCAGCTGCATTTACCGGTATTGCTTGTGCACAACATTATTTGCGTTATTGTGAAAAATGATATCCAGCAACAGATGTGTAGCCGAAACCCCGACACTCGTAATAGGAACCCTTAACGTAGAAAATTAGTTTTTACAGCCGAAGTAGATTTTATTCGGCAAAAAGTTGCTGATAATATTTTTGTTTTTATCTTATCTGATCCTAAAATGTAGCAACAAAAGAATGCTTTGTTGCAACAATCTGGCAGCCACTTATTAAATAAAAGCCTGACATTATACATTGTAGGCGAATAAAAAGGTAGCTTCGAAAATAAATGAAGCGCGTTTTCATTCCTTGTCTGCAGCTTGTTCCTGCCGTTTTTGAGTCCTATATCATGGCCATTTGCCTAGCGTTAATTATCTCCTTTCACTTTTGTTTATTCAGCAAAGTGTTGTCTTGACAAATTTAGTGCTTTTAACAGTATTTGCAAGAGAAATCGGCTCTTAATAGTGCAACCGTACAGGATGAAAATTATCAACGTCAGAGGTCAGACTTGCCAACTCCATAGGGATCTTTTCATTTTCTAAAATGTTAACAAATAGATTAATACATTGTGGTTTTTCATGAAAATACAGACGCGTTTTAGGGTTGCTCACGTATTGCGCGACACGTTGATTGCATGTGTTTATGAACATTCACTGTTGTCGTAAGTTAGTCGGCGAACTGCTGCAAACGCTATTGTTTAGTCAGATTTTAAACTAATATCTGGCTAGACTGTCAAACCAGAGTATGCCTATTTCCAAATGTTCCCAAAGCCAGACCAGATTGATAGTTATCTAGGTTATTTAAATGCTATAGGATGATTTGAATGCCGCACATTTAAATAGACGTAAGCAAAAGGTGTCCCAAAGCTAGAAGCAGAATAATGACTGATATTGTTTGCGCAGCCCGGGCGTTCTAGAGCCGCTTCGCAGGAGGCGCGCGTCACTCGATTCCAAATGGTACATATGCCAAAGTAGTAAGTAAGATACTATACTTTGAAACGCGTTTTGTCCCGTTAAAGTTGCTAAAATAAACTTGTAGTATTAACCATCAGTTTTTTCAGCCATTTAAGCAACCGGCTTTTTAAACACTATTATAGAAAAAAAAATAAAATCAGTCAATGAAGGATATATATTTGAAGTTTATTTTCGATGCCCATAATTGGCCAGGAATATTATACAAAAATATACGTAAGGATGACCGATATAAACAAGCTGCGGAGTTTCGACGATTTTACGAGCTAATTAAAAAACGGACACACGATAAGTGTAATCTTCCAATGTGACCATCACACGCACAATTCAAGTAAGATCTCCACAAGCAAAGCGTTTGCTAAATAATCTTATATTTATTTCGTATGATTAAGTGATTTCAAAAAGATCAGACAGAGGACCCGTAAAGACGCCACATGACCAAAATATGTTTATTTTACCTAGCTGGACGAGAGTTTTCCTTGTCAAAATCATCAAACAATTTTTTTGTTAACTTAAGAGGACGTAGAGTCTTAGGTTTTTCCTGAAATTCAGTTCAATAATCAGTTCATGTTAAATATATTAGTGTTTATTAATTAAGGTTATACGTTTGTGAATCGCTTCTGCTGAAATTTCCGTCTGTAAGCAAGAAAAAGGAAGTATCATGCGATGCAAATTCAACTTACTTCGGGTTACCAATATTATACGCTCTCAAGTGGATGACTGCTCAAAGCGTTCTTACGGTTTACATTAAAAGATTTGCTAATTTATTTCGGCCTATGCACCGCTGCTTAGTATTAAGTTGTTTTTTTCAAAAAAGGCACCAATAATTTGCTTTTCGAAACACCCGTCATTTGTCTTTGAAATGTGTTTGTTTTGTCTATGTATAGAAGTCTGCGTAGACATTTTTGCGGTACATACTGTTGACCACTGTCTAGTCTAGCCAACTGAATAATTTATCTATTTTCCCGTTGGTATGACGACTAGTCAAATAGACAGGCAGTCTGCAATGGGCGTGCTTTCATCACCGAAAGGTACTCGACTATCTCATGGCCGCCTGTAACCACTTTGATCAAGTGAGCATAGACATTGCCCATTACATGCTTATTTCTCCGGACAGTTCCTGGTTTTAACTGATTTCTGGGCCGTCAAGTAGCTGTGAGTCTCTCTACTACAAACAATACATCTTTTTCTGGTCTGTACGGTCACTTTATCTTTACAAGCTCGGGAGTATCTTTCGGCATATCAGTATGGATATTATTTGATCTGTTCATTTCAACGATGTCTACCTATTTTTTCAACCAAGTGGTAAGATATGTGCTCATGTTGACAGTGTTCGCGTTTTTGTCCAATTTCCCAGATTTTCATTATTATAATTCGACATTTTGATGTAAAGTAGTGGGTTATTGTTTGCGAAAGCGATTGGAATATCAGGGATTTTGTTCCTTATGTTATTGTTCACCTGGTTAATATTCTAGCTAATTGACATTTAAACCAGACACGCAACAAATGTGCTCGATGGCTAATGCTTCAAACAATACCTTGTCAAATGTCAAACAAAAATCCATTCGTACCTACCGGCCTGTATCTTTCGGAAACCGTAACTTCAGCGTTTTCTCCAGGCCAACTTTAAAAATCGCCGAACCATTTTCCGAATGTTTCTACCGCATCCTTTTGCATAATGTCACAGACGGCTTTGTGTGAGATTTTAGCGCCTCTAACAACTTTTAATTTGGGTAATATTGTTTAGCGGTTTGCAGAAAGCAATTTTAATAATTTTTTTTATTTTTTTAGAGGTCATTTGTGTAATTCAATTTTAAAATTAAGAAACCTGGGGAAACCTTTTTGGATTTTTCAGTCAAAATTCACGCTAAAAACCACTATACCTGCAATGTATACTACTTTCTAAATGATATTTAAACACAAACTTTACTGTGATATTATTTCGAAAGGTTACCGTTATTTTTGATGTCATAACAACTCGGTGTCTAGCAGCAGCCCAACCATTGTAAATACACTGCTTGCTGTCATAACTACGCAGTGTTTGGGAAGGATAAACTTTCCTTCCATTGGAAAATTTGTGGACACATTACTAAAAATTAGTCCGATTTTAAGGACTTTTATCTTTTCTTACAGAAATTGCTATTTTTGGACGGCGTTACATTATTTTTTTGCATTTCGACTATGTCTTCAGTGGGATAGGAAGTTTGTTTTTTTTATAAATCTGAATATTGGTTCGTCGACTTGGTGTCAGTTTGCAAGTGATAAAATATCATTTGCAAACGTCAACACATTTCAGGAGGCAGATCGGCGACCGTTCATTTTAACTAAATTTTGCTCTGTCGACAACCATACGGTTGTGGAATTTTAAGATCAGAATATCAGGAAGATTTGAACTACTTCTCCACTTAATTGCAATTATGAAGTAATAAGGTGGTACAGTGCACAAATGGCATATTTGTGTTCTATCTGTAAATCACGGCAGTCCGGATCTTCTAGATTTATTTTATTTCTAAAGAGAACGGATCTCGAAGTAATTTACGCCGCCCATGAATTATGGACCTACTTTTCAGGGCGCTAAAACTGTTAAGTAAAATAATGGCAGGTATTAACGCATAGATCGCGAAGGGATGTGTTTCAAAATGTTTTATTTAACATGGTACCCACGTAATGCATGATTATTCTGAACTGTGTTAGTCAGGGAGGAAGTCTTACCTTCGAACAAGCTCTCTTATGATTCCATAGAAGAGTGAATCATGAAAGGCTGGTAATTCTGTATGATAAGCAGACGTCGATTTTTAATATACTTATAATTTCAGACATTTATGAAAATAATAATTTCAATGATGGGACCAGCAGTCACAGCTGGTGAAAACTAATCACACATCAATAAAGAGCTCTGCATGCCAGCAACAAATTGATACATCGGTTCCGTGCGACCTAGGTTTCAATTAATTCAAAGCTGGAATTAACTTCAGTGCAGGTGATTATCCTCATGGCTGCTAATTTAAACTGCGTTGGTGTGTACAGCCACTTATGATAATCTATTACTTTTTCTCTGAGCCAGAAGTATAGCAAGTCATTTGGCGAAATGCAAACAGCCTAGATATATGATAAGCATTTTAACAGTCTTCGACAGTCATCCACGAATAATCACGTTTTCTGCGTAACACATCCTGCATCAAAATCGGCGGGATGGGTGTGAATAACAAAGCCATCCTTAACAATACCAGGATTTCACACACTCGTTTCCACAGACTTTGAGATATTGCAAGGCTGACTCGATTAGAAAAACCTTGGAAGAATGTCAAACTCAAGTATATCAGTTACGTCAAATTACACGTAGGGCCGCCTTTCAGAGCAATAATTATCCGCATTTCGTTGCTCCTTCGTAAACTGTAAAAGCGAACCAGATTTGGGTCTGTTGTTTACATTGGATTTCATTTCATCTTAAAGATCACGCATAAATTATCTGTTATGGCGGGCTATTGAAATTCAGTCGTCATTTTTTGTTTTTCCCTCCAGTCAAGTGAACACTTTTTAATTGCATATCCCGGTCTTATTCCTTTGTTTTAATTGATCTATTCCAACGAGGTCGTCTTTACAGTACGCTAGTACATTTTAAAGGAGCTTAAACCCTGCGAAATTTGTGCATCGATTTTTCCGCCTCCTGATCATGACTCTAGTGGTTGCACTTTGCGGCCAATTTGTCGTTTCTGCGATAGTCCTGCGTTGGCGTTCTCACGCTCCCAAATATATATATATATGTACTGGGAGATAAACCTCCAGGAAACATAATTCAAAAATGAATCCTCAGGGAATATGAGAAAACTATATTTGTAAATGTTCCAGTCTGGTTCTCAAGCTCGTCAGACGTAAAATAAGTGTGGAGAAACAGTAAAAATTTAAGCATACCCGAAAAGTCGATATTGCTTTGTCAGGACTAAGGATAAGTCAATGATGTGGGCAGATGTCCCGTCTTGATTTGCTATTAGCCTTTCCATTTTACTTTGAGATGTGTGTGCCTACATCACGTCGATGAGCAGACTGATGCACGAATCATTAAAGTGAATGGCGGTTGGAATTCTCGTCCTTTCTTTTGTGGGCAGGAACCGACAATGCTTGTTTTTTGTGCCCAGTTTCAAGAGTATGCATGGCCACTTGGGATAAGCAAATTGATGTAGAGGCGGATTTTCCGGTTTGACCACAATACACTGCATTACAAGTGCCACATGGAATCTTATAGACTACTTCCTTTTCATCTGAATAGCCAACCCTATCATTAGATTGCACAAGCTGATTGCGCAGTGTAGCCGTCAGTTTGTGAGTCACTTGTAATTGTTGCTTCCTCAGGTTTAGACACATTTTTAATGTAAGCAAGCGTTTGCCAATGTTATCCTTTTGGCGTTCGTTCGGAAATTGCTAGTTCATATCTATTTCTTATGAGATCTGCTGTTTCATGTGTCGACATAAAAATATCTGGGGTTGTTTTTTTTGGGAAAATAAGTTGAAAAGCTAATTGAGATCTTCTCTTTATCCTTCGCTCTCAGAGCAGTGTCTTTGATGAATTAAGTAGGCTGTTAACAGCATTCCCTTTGTGAGCCACAAGTTGGTTGTTCTCGCAATGTAGAATAACTTCCGCGCAACTATTTTTGCAATATACTGATGTCTGGAATGCCCCGTCAGATTTTCGCTGTACGAGGACATCAAGAAATGGGAGTTTGCTGTTAACTTCTCTTTAGACTGTGAAGCTAATTCCCAGTAGTGTTAAGTGAATTACGTTATGTAGCGTTTCTAGTTGATCTCTCTTGACGATGACAAAGGTATCATCTGCGTAGCATACCCACAATTTGGGAGTGAATATTAGTAAAACCATAGTCACTACTGATTACATTTTGACCTCAACCAAAAAGACACAAGTAGGTGACCTCATTGAAGCTGCCGATAACATTCATGTGCGAACGACAAGTTCGTCTCTCGACATAAGTGCAAGGTGTCCAGCATCGAACGACACCATTATCTCAGCTGTATCAATAGTGCGTTCTCTTATCTGGTCTAGGAATTCAACAGAGTTATCGACTGAAGTGTCACAATTCCTTGTCAATTGATGAATTTTGTGGAATAGCCATTTAGAAATCTTGGATTTCGGTGCAAAGATTGATGATACTATCGGACGCAATGGTACACAGAGTTTAGAACACTGTCCATTCTACCACTGGCAGCACTCATCTAGAACCACAGTCCACTGCACACGTCCACAGACCATTCTTGCAACACGTCCTAAAAATTAAACGCCATTTCTTGATGACCCGGAATCGTGAGGTCCAACATCAGCGAGGATTTCGAAAAAGACCTTAATGCAGCATTCCTAAGTAGGTTGATTGTTTGTGCGGAGAGACTAAATGAATCTAGTTGCTTCGGGCTATTTGCCAACCTACTCAAACCATTCTAAATATTTTTAGTTGAGCATAATTAGGAACGTCGCCAATCATGCACCGTAAGGCAGATCAGTATTGATATTTGTAGCAAAATAATTGACTAGCATTCAGTTTTCAGCCCACGCGGTCAGATCACGGCTTCCCGGCCTACAGTCATGTCTCATCTGCATAGTCTGCAAAAATACTTTGTCTAGGCGGGGTGATTGATTAGCCAGGTGAGAAGTACGCGGGAGATTTATGTTCACAATGCCTCAACCATGGAGCTGAATGATGCCGCAATTTCCTCACGATCTGCTAGAAGAAATGCCAAAATTGGCACTTTCGATTAAATGACTGTGGCTGTCAAGAAAGCATATATCTGTGATGAATGTGCAAAAGGCCAGTTTGATAGATTTGCTGTGTCATGGTATCTATGCTGCATGAATAATGCAAAATTTGCACCGAAAAGTGAGCTTATCTAATTCCATCTCAAATAATTAATTTCAGGATAGACTTGTTCTATCAACCTTATCGCCGGAAGCAGATAAAAAAATACCAATATACTTTGCTTAAGACCAAAGGTCATTTATGTGGTCCTTATGTTCAGTGTTTACTCTATAATTTCGACAATTCAGCGAATATTCTCATGTCAGAATTGAAAAATCAAATTGGTTAACACGTGTTTTCGGTAATTCTTCCTCAGGCCAATACAATTACATGAACGAATGAAAATGTACAAAATAAACAGTGTTTATAGATGCCTCAAGCGCTATTAAGTCACTAAAACTCATCATCCCCACGCCGCCCGCATGAGAAGGTCGGCGGGTGTTAGTCTTCAGGGCTAGGGGAGGGGGGTAAGAGACTCTTTGAGTAATGATCTTGGGTTGAGTACACGGAGTACCCATCATCGTGATTAGGGATTTGAGGCGGCATGGCTTCATCACTTGGATTTGGCGTTGGCCACGGCAGCGAAAGCGCTTGTGTCAGAGTTTTCTGACAGCATAACACCGGATTCACTAACCGTATAGCTACTGCCTCTGCCGTTGCTAGTATCCGTTGGCGTAGGCCTTTAGCGAAGCATGTTGGTGTCCGGTAGACAACCTAAAATGCTTTCTTGCCATCGAGTCGGTGGTTTGTATCGATTAGATGCGCGAGAATAGAACTCGAAATCGACCGGGTCTCATCTCTGTCTAGCCAGGCGGGCATATGTTCACGTACCCTCTTTACCAGGCGTCTCGTTGTACGGCCGATGCATCCCGTTCCACAGGAGAAAGTGAATGAGTAGATGCACATTTCTGTGGCCTCCACCGTTAGTTTGTCTTTACCTCCCAAACGTAGGAGGGGCGAGTTTGTGAAACATACGCGTAAATTTGCCGCGGGGAATGCTCTCGTGACAGCTGTAGTTAAGCGCCGTCTGACTGGTTCGCTCGCTGCGTCCCCTGCAAAAGGCAATCTTATGAAAATCCCTACATTTGCAATTTGCAGGGTGTTTTCTTTCAGAAAATGTTTTTAACGTTGGCGCTTTTCTTAGTATTAGCGGTTATTATCTATTTGATGTAATCCTAATTTTGTGTTTTATAGAAAGCGACACCGATTTATGTAATAGGCGTTTTAGAGTGGCCATTTTAAAATACATAGCCGCATTATATTTAATCCAAACAGCATATGCGGTTATTCAATTTTTTTGTATTTTGGCCCTCCTGTCAATGGCAATCATTTTGTTACGTCCAATCTACAGTAGCAGTATAATTTCAAATATTATTCAGAGTCTTTGAGCTCAAAACAACTAAACCTTGCATGAATCATTCGTGTTGAATGGATACCATTTGCTCAGTGATGATTCAAATCGCCTAAAGTATGACGCTTTTAGCAAAAACCGGCATAGTGATTTTATTTAACCAATGGCTGATACAGTAGATCGACGCCACGTATTTCTTTTTTATGCAATTTCAAAATGACAACTTCAGAATATTTACTTATGTCATTACCTAATGTAAAATTGAACGGTTTGTTAGTTGCCATTAAAACGTTGTGTTATAAGTTATAAAGACTGTCATGTCTGCTTTTAATCCTTTGCCATAAAGTTTCAGATTCCCTTAAATTGTCTCTTTTAAAATTAGCCTTATGCAATTGCTTTCCTTTTTTCACTTAGCTATACTTTTTACTGAGAACTTATTAATATACGTGTTGTTGTTTGTTCTCTTGTTAACGTTGAAGTCGTTTCTTACTGCAGTTGGTCAAACAGCAGATTGTCAAACACATTTGTGAAAATTATCACACAGTATCGACTACAGAATTCCGTGATGCTTATTAACACTAAAATCTGGTTTGTATGCCGTTTATAAATCGCTAATTGGAGACTGGTTTTTTCTGTGCACAGGGTATGTAATCAGGAGAGTTAGACATTTCAAAGGAACCTCCTATCTGGGTTAGCATAGAACAACCAATTTATCTCTATTAGTAATCCGGAGCGGCCCTTTTTACTAACTGGCATGCCCATGGTTTTGACCCGATGTGTAAGGGTAACGATATGTTAGATGCAATACTATTCAGACAGTGGAATAGTTTTCAAAACGAAATTATGTGTTTCCTCCATGGATAAAAGTTAAAAAGATGAAATGTTTATCAAAAAAATAAAAAACGTATATTATCCGCATGTATTCCATTACATACATTTTTATTAATAAGGACATTGAATGTGAATGTTATAAATTCACACTAAATAATGTGTCGTTTTAACAGAATTTAGTTTTTGCATGCTGCTTAAAAATGTTGGTCAAATGCCGGCATCCTGAAATAAGTTATTTCCGATAGAATTATGCTGGATATCGAGTAATATAACTACCCTACTAAGACATTATTTTCGAAACGGAAATACATTATTTTATTTTGGTTTACATTTCACAAGTAAGGTTAGGTTTATTTATGTCCGCGAGCTATATCAGTATGCACCCTGTCGATCTGTGTATTTTGACTTGTTAAGAACAATTAACTAATGACTATGAATCACCTCGAGCACAGATAACAGAAAACTGCACTGATATCCAACAGTTAATGCCTTTCCTGAGTAGAGCGGTAATGATTAACTGAGTGAACTAATATCATAAATTCACATTTTCCCGCATATTAATTATATTTAATCAGAATCCGCTTCACACAACCATTGATGTATTTTGCAAGTGTATTTCCATTAAACAAAAAAATCACCTCAGTAAGCCAGCATAATTAAGGTTCTGGTGATGGCAGTAAACACTCGCAGCGACACCCTATGCACATGTCCTGTCTTGTCTTTTCGATCTTTCTCCTCAGTACGAGCATTCATCGTTATGAAGTGGAGACGATAATGAGTAGTCGTTAAACTCTACGAACACCGAATTACCCTCATAGAAGATGTATTCTAAAACTGGGTCAACACTTCATTAAACCAGTAACTGTCTGCTACAAAGGTAAGAAAAATAAAAAAGCAATTTATCTGTCGTCAAATATTTTCAGTCGACGATGAAATCAGCTGAAGTAGGCGGTCTCAACTGTGTTCCATCAAAATGATGAATCACAAGTGTGATGTGTCCGCTAAATAACTGCACGCAAACCAACGAACAAATTTAATTGGCATTAGACCAGCGGACCTGGCCGTAGAACGTTTAGACAAACGTAAAATACGCAAAGGTAGATTTTCATTCAACATCTTGCATCCCATTTTTTGAAATAAATTTTTGCTTTTGAAAAGAGAATTTAATTTGCTAGGTATATGAAAATTTGTTGATCACAAAACATGCTGAATGTTTTAACTTTGCAGATTTTCGGCGTCATGATCATATACCTATGTTGAGGACAACGTTTGTCAATGCAGAAGTCTTTTGAGGCAGTGATTACCCCTTGTTCATGTAAGAATATATGTTTCATTTTGAGTAAATATAATTAAAATATAATATGTGTGCTTTATTTCATCTTATGCACGCAAGCTGTCATAATATCTGAGTTCGTATATATACACATCGTTAGATGGGCTTGGCTCCTTACTTTTGTATAGGCCTAAGTGAATGAAAAAAGATGGAGATCATTCTCATTATTTTGGATTATAAGTAGGTGAAGCACTTCTTATACAACTAGAATTGCATTTTGAATGCGCTTAACCGATTGGTCTATTAAGAAATGTGCATAATCATATTCATTAATGATGCAACCCCAAATACCTGTACAAACATCTTTGTCAGCGACGGCGTTTGCAACGTCAGCGAGCTGTCGCGGTTAAATTAACGTGACATTTTTCTACACTTCTGTAATCCCCGTGGCTCAAAAATGAGACTTGTGTGAGTATTTCAACAGACAAAATGAAAAAGTGCCTAGAAATTAGAAAGATTACACAGGTTTTACAGATTTCTTGTTTGCCAAACGTTCGTTGCATTTCTAGTACTCGCAAAGATAGGGAAAATGATAAGACTTTGATTCAGACACTTTTTGGCATTACTGCTCCGAAGGCGCAGATAAAAGGTTTGTGTTTCCAAAAAAATTCCACAAATGTTACTCATTGTACAGGATTGCGCATTTAAATGTGAGAAAGCAATACCCGGTCGGCCATATGTAGTTAAATGTTCCGACACTCGCAATGGGAAATAAGAGCATTAAGAATTTAATTGCTACCAGCTCAAATACCTTTTCTTTAATATTTCTAGACAAGGATGTTAGTTTTCTGTTTTTTCACAATAAACTACGGCATATGCAGTCAGCAGCATTTACCGGCATTGCTTTTGCACAATATTATTTGCGTAATTGTGAAAAATGATATCCAGCAACAGATATGTAGCCAAAACCCCGACACTCGTAATGGGAACCCCTAACGTTGAAAATTATTTTTTACATCCGAAGTGGATTTTATTCGGCAAAAAGTCGCTGATAATATTTTTGTTTTTATCTTATCTGATCCTAAAATGTAGTAACAAAAGAATGCTTTGTTGCAACATGCTGGCAGCCACTTATTAAATAAAAGCCTGACATCATACATTGTAGGCGAATAAAAAGGTAGCTTCGAAAATAAATGAAGGGCTTTTTCATTCCTTGTCTGCAGCTTGTTCCTGCCGTTTTTGAGCCCTATATCATGACCAGTTACCTGGCGTTAATTATCTCGTTTAAACATATTTATTCAGCAAAATCTTTTCTTGACAAATTTAGTGCTTCTAACAGTATTTGCAAGAGAAATCGGCTCTTGATAGTGCAACCGTGCAGGATAAAAATTAAAAATTTTAATCGGCTGGTACATCCCGTTGATAGGTTATCAATGTCAGACGTCAGTCTTGCCAACTCCATAGGGATCCTTTCATTTTCTAAAATGTTAACAAATCGATTAATACATTGCGGTTTTTCGTGAAAATACAGACGCGTTTTAGGGTTGCTCACGTATTGCGCGATAAGTTGATTGCATGTGTTTATGAACATTCACTGTAGTCGTAAGTTAGTCGGCGAACTGCTGCAAACGCTATTGTTTAGTCAGATTTTAAACTAATATCTGGCTTGACTGTCAAACCAGAATATGCCTATTTCCAAATGTTCCCGAAGCCAGACCCGATTGATAGTTATCTAGGTTATTTAAATGCTATAGGATGATTTTAATGCCGCACATTTAAATAGACGTAAGCAAAAGGTGTCCCAAAGCTAGAAGCAGAATAATGACTAATATTGTTTGCGCAGCCCGGGCATTCTAGAGCCGCTTCGCAGGAGGCGCTCGTCACTCAATTCCAAATAGTGCATATGCCAAATTAGTAAGTAATATACTATACTTTGAAACGCGTTTTGTTCCGTTAAAGTTGCTAAAATAAACCTGTAGTATTAACCATCAGTTTTTTCAGCCATTTAAGCAACCGGCTTTTTAAACACTATTATGGAGAAAACAAATCAGTCAATGAAGGATATATATTTGAAGTGTATTTTCGATACCCATAATTGGCCAGGAATATTATACAAAAATATACGTAAGGATGACCGATATAGACAAGCTGCGGAGTTTGACGATTTGACAAGCTAATTGAAAAACGGACACACGCATAAGTGTAATCTTCCAATGTGACCATCACACGCACAATTCGAGTAAGATCTCCACAAGCAAAGCGTGTGCTAAATAATCTTATATTTATTTCGTATGATTAAACAATTTCAAATAGATCAGACAGAGGACCCGTAAAGACGCCACATGACCAAAATATGTTTATTTTACCTAGCTGGACGAGAGTTTTCCTTGTCAAAATCATCAAGCAATTTTTTTGTTAACTTAAGAGGACGTAGAGTCTTAGGTTTTT
The DNA here is from genome assembly GCA_902702965.1 of Spirometra erinaceieuropaei. NCBI lineage: Eukaryota > Metazoa > Platyhelminthes > Cestoda > Diphyllobothriidea > Diphyllobothriidae > Spirometra > Spirometra erinaceieuropaei. Next base: position 1,099,006 of record CACRXP010000052.1, on the reverse strand, counting down.
CCTGAAATTCAGTTCAATAATCAGTTCATGTTAAATATATTAGTGTTTATTAATTAAGGTTATACGTTTGTGAATCGCTTCTGCTGAAATTTCCGTCTGTAAGGAAGAAAAAGGAAGTATCATGCGATGCAAATTCAACTTACTTCGGGTTACCAATATTATACGCTCTCAAGTGGATGACTGCTCAAAGCGTTCTTACGGTTTACATTAAAAGATTTGCTAATTTATTTCGGCCTATGCACCGCTGCTTAGTATTAAGTTGTTTTTTCAAAAGGGGCACCAATAATTTGCTTTTCGAAACACCCGTCATTTGTTTTTGAAATGTGTTTGTTTTGTCTATGTATAGAAGTCTGCGCAGACATTTTTGCGATGCATACTGTTGACCACTGTCTGGTCGAGGAAACTGAATAATGTATCTATTTTCCAGTTGTTATGAGGACTAGTCCAATAGACATGCAGTCTGCAATGGGCGTGATTTCATCACCGAAAGGTACTCGACTATATCATGGCCGCCTGTAACCACTTTGATCACGTGAGCATAGACATTGGCCATTACATGCTTATTTCTCCGGACAGTTCCTGGTTTTAACTGATTTCTGGGCCGTCAAGTAGCTGTGAGTCTCTCTACTACAAACAATACATCTTTTTCTTGGCTGTGCGGTCTTTTTATCTGTACAAGCTCGGGAGTATCTTTTGGCATATCAGTATGGATATTATTCGATCTGTTCATTTCAACGATGTCTACCTCTTTTTTCAACCAAGTGGCAAGATATGTGCTCGTGTTGACAGTGTTCGCGGTTTTGTCCCATGTCCTAGATTTTCATTATTATAATTCGACATTTTGATTTAAAGTAATGGGTTATTGTTTGCAAAAGCGATTGGAATATCAGGGATTTTGTTCCTTATGTTATTGTTCACCTGGTTAATATTCTAGGTAATAGACATTTAAACCAGACACGCAACAAATGTGATCGATGGCTAATGCTTCAACCAATACCTTGTCAAATGTCAAATAAAAATCTATTAGTACCTACCGGCCTGTATCTTTCGGAAACCGTAACTTTAGCGTTTTCTCCAGGCCAACTTTAAAAATCGCCGAACCTTTTTCCAAATGCTTCTGCCGCATCCTTTTGCGTAGTGTCACAGACGGCTTTGTGTGAGATTTTAGCGCCTCTAACAACTTTTAATTTAAGCAATATTGTTCAGCGGTTTGCAGAAAGAAATTTTATTAATTTTTTTGTTTTATTTTTCAGAGGTCATTTGTGTAATTCAATTTCAAAATTAAGAATCCTGGGGAAACCTTTTTGGATTTTTCAATCAAAATTCACGCTAAAAAACCACTATACCTGCAATGTATACTACTTTCTAAATGATATTTAAACTCGAACTTTACTGTTATATTATTTCGAAAGTTTACCTTTATTTTTGTTGTCATAACAACCCGGTGTTTAGCAGCAGCCCAACCACACTGCTTGCTGTCATAACTACGCAGTGTTTGGGAAGGATAAACTTTCTTTCCATTGGAAAATTAGTGACGCATTTATAACAATTAGTCCGATTTTTAGGACTTTTTTTCTTTTCTTGCAGAAATTGCTATTTTTGGACGTCGTCACATTATTTTTTGCATTTCGAATATGTTTTCAGTCGGATAGGAAGTTTGTTTTTTATAAATCTGAATATTGGTACGTCGACTTGGTGTCAGTTTGCAAGTGATAAAATATCAGTTGAAAACGTCAACACCTTTCAGGAGGCAGATCGGCGACCGTTCATTTTGACTAAATTTTGCTCTGTCGACAACCATACGGTTGTGGAATTTTAAGATGAGAATATCAGGAAGATTTGAACTACTTCCCCACTTAATTGCACTTATGAAGTAATAAAGTGGTACAGTGCACAAATGGCGTATTTGTGTTCTATCTGAAAATCACGGCAGTCCGGATCTTCTAGATTTATTTTATTTCTAAAGAGAACGGATCTCGAAGTAATTTACGCCGCCCATGAATTATGGACCTACGTTTCAGGGCGCTAAAACTGTTAAGTAAAAATGGCAGGTATTAACGCATAGATCGCGAAGGGATATGTTTCAAAAAGATTTATTTAACATGGTACCTAAGTAATGCATGATTATTCTGAAAATGTGTTAGTCAAGAAGGAAGTCTTACCTTCGAACAAGCTCCCTTATGATTCCATAGAAGAGTGAATTATGAAAGGCTGGTAATTCTGGATGATATGCAGACGTCGATTTTTAATATACTTATAATTTCCGACATTCTTGAAAATAATAATTTCAGTGATGGGACCAGCAGTCACAGCTGGTGAAAATTAATCACACATCAATAAAGAGCTCTGCATGCCAGCAACAAATTGATACATCGGTTCCGTCGACCTAGGTTTCAATTAATTCAAAGTTGGAATTACCTTCTGTGCAGGTGATTATCCTCATGGCTGCTAATTTAAACTGCGTCGGTGTGTACAGCCACTTATGATAATCTATTACCTTGTCTCTCAGACAGAAGTATAGCAAGTCATTTGGCAAAATGCAAACAGCCTTAATATAGGACAAGCATTTTAACTGTCTTTGACAGTCATCCACGAATAATCAAGTTTTCTGCGTAAAACATCCTGCATCAAAATCGGCGGTATGGGTGTGAATAACAAAGCCATCCTTAACAATACCAGGATTTCACACACTCGTTTCCACAGACTTTAAGAGATTGCAAGGCTGACTCGATTAGAAAAACCTTGGAAGAATGTCAACCTCAAGTATATCAGTTACGTCAAATTACACGTAGGGCCGCCTTTCAGAGCAATAATTATCCGCATTTCGTTGCTCCTTCGTAAACTGTAAAAGCGAACCAGATATGGGTGTGTTGTTTACATTGGATTTTATCTCATCTTAAAGATCACGCATAAATTATCTGTTATGGCGGGCTATTGAAATTCAGTCCCCATTTTATGTTTTTCCCTCCAGTCATGTGAACACTTATTAATTGCATATTCCGGTCTTATTCCTTTGTTTTAATTGATCTATTCCAACGAGGTCGTCTTTACAGTACGCTAGTACCTTTTAAAAGGAGCTTAAACCCTGCGAAATTTGTGCATCGATTTTTCCGCCTCCTGATCATGACCCAAGTGGTTGCACTTTGCGGCCAATTTGTCGTTTCTGCGATTGTCGTGCGTTGGCGTTCTCACGCTCCCAAACGCAACGAACTCGCCGTGCCAGCAGCGGTTACACCCTGACAACTTGTCCTGTTTCTCGTCCTTCCTCGTTGGCCTTCCCACGGTCGTATCAGCAAAGGCCAATATTTCGAAAGCAACATTGCTGTGGATGGCAAATTGCGACTAAACGCCAGCCTAAAAACAAGTTGTCAATCCCGGGTTTTCTTTCGACTAGCTGTCGATCGATATTTAACAACGCCCATGATTTGGAATTACTTCTGTCAACCAAAGAACATGGCAAAACAGGAGTAATTTGCCTTCAGAAGACGTGGTTGAATAGCCATATTGACTCGGGACTAATCACTCCTTCGTCATTTTGTTGTTTTCAAAATGAAAGACCATCTCCAACAGGCAGTAGAGGTGGAGGAGTGGCCATTTTTGGCATCGAAGGCTGGTGTATAAATTTTGATATCACCGTGCAGCGACATTTAAATACGGTGGAGCAATTTGCTGACCGAATTCTGAATGACACCGTCCATCACCTTCATAATGAGTTAATGGCTGCGAAATCCTTACGCCCCATGCGTCGACGCTTTCGCCATATCCCTTGTTGCACTTCGGCTAATCAGACTTCCATACTGCCATTTTTAGCCCGGTATCTCACCTGCAAAGATGATGAAAAACAAAAGCAAAAACATGATCTTGCACCTTAAAGTCATTTTTCTTCATACAGAATTATGTCCACCTGCCCTATACCTGTTAAGCTCTATGGTAATCACTGTGTACTGGAGAACCGTTTTGCTGAAAGTTTTGAATGTTATTTTCAGAATAAAGCATTCCTCTCTCTATCACAAAAAATAATCGGCCTGCTTTTGCCTCGGCTAATAAATCACGTGCTCGCCGACATCCAATTCTGTGAGTAACGTTTTCGCTTTGGGAATCTGGTCTCCTCGATACATTGATCCAGTTAATCGTTCTTTATCAACTGGAAAAATTGTAATTTGCTCGCCTATCCTGAATTTCTGTCGGCGACAAAGCCCTTTATTTTTCCATGGAAATTAAAAAATTTCGACGAACATCCCAAAGACATCTGTAGTAGTTAGAAGGCATCTCACTTTATCATCTTTCTGAAAAACTGCTAATGTTTCATCTTATTTTCATATGTGAATAATTCTACGAAGGACGTCCTTCATTCACTAGCATACTTATCTTAATTTAGGAGAAATTAACATATATTCTAAAGGAAATCTCCTTCAAACGAAATTATTATGGCTTAGGCAGAGGTTATGATATTAACAATTACGAAATTCATGTTCAAAAAAATGGATAGTGATGAACACATCTACCTAGGCAGCGCACAAGCACTTTATCTGCTGCCTACTGCACGGTAGAAAAATAACGTATCACGCGATACCAGTTTGGTAAAACCTTTAACCATGGCATTTATTTGCTCATGGCCAAAAACACCTGTTCACGAACATCCGTATTGATCTCGAAAGTGGTCCGCAAGTAGCTCATAAAAATGCTTACATATCGCAATGCACAGTACTATACGTTAACAAACAACTGTTGTGTATTTTATTTAGTCCTAGAAAAGAGACAGC
>CACRXP010000052.1:1076451-1094175 GCA_902702965.1 Spirometra erinaceieuropaei | reverse complement strand
GGTGCAGCCCCGAGTTGTTAATTTTTTTAAATGTGCCCTTAATATTATATGTAAGCGTTCTGTTTGATAATAAAGTTTATACTCTGTTGCTTTTTGATTTGCATAACATCCGTATAAACTCGAGTCGAAAGGCATAAACCAAAATTCGATGTATGAATACTTGATCTAATTTTCCTCATCTGCACAAGATAACCGCATAACAATCGTTAATTACAAACAGATATCAAAACTACCGTCTGAGTTTTGGCAAGGTCCTGCTCTGTTTATATGGTTTTCCGCAACCCTGTATATTTTACTAGCTGCCTATTTGGAGTTATAAAATATTTCTTAGTTATTTCGACGTGGCTTGTGGAAATAGTTTCAATCACCGACCTACGATCTATGCCTGTAAACTTTATTTTAAAATTATCTACTCTAGGTTAGCACAATAAACTTAAAGCTGAGAATAAAATGAAACTTTACACAATCTTCTCGGGATACAAATTCTATAAACTATATTTTATTTCGCGCAGACTTCGTAAACTAAATACAGATACTCATGCATAAAGCCGTTTATAATGGCGAAAAAAAGTATTTCAGACTGTTTACCATCAAAAAATCTTTTTCGACAAGTTGAATAGTTTACGTAGTCTAGTCATAAGCAATCTGTCTGTAAGCGACCATCTACAGTCAATATTATGGGTTCATTTAGGGGAAGCAGTTAAGAAAGCGATTTTAATTTCTTGCACGCTCACCATCTAATTCAACCCCCCATGCATGAGGACAGTTTGTCCTTATGGACCCGGCACTTGCATTGAGTTTCACTTAGCTCCTGATATTTTAAAAGGCTGCTAAACGTCCAAAGGAATAAGAAACAGATATGTACCCACCAGGACATCTGACTAACCTGTGTCTGTGGAAAAAACTGTTACCCTAGGCCGATAAACGTTTTGCAAAATCTGCCACGTCTTTCTCTTAATCTGAATACGGCGATATTTTCCGCTAACTATGTACGTTTACTGCAGTTGCTAAAGCGAGCACATGCAAAATTCGCGGAAATGTTTGATTGATTTAAATTCACAAATTCCACTCACACCTAGTCAAGGTAGACATACAGGTCGGAGCAAGTTTAATGTGATCATCGAAAGGCAATCTTTGACTTAATGACCGACTCCGAGGTGAGAATGCATGACCACTAAAAGTCGACAAAGACTCGCATTGACTGATACCTGAGCCGCTGAGTGGACTCAGTTACGTGCAGTTATGTGAAGCTGTCGACCTTCACAAATTGTGTGTTTTAAGTCTTACGTTCAACCTTTAAATCCGTCTGCAGGAAATGGAAGTTAATCACACTCCTTACGGTTGCTTGATTAAGGTAAATGTCAGCTTAAGATACATCTATATCTTGTCAATTTTAGCAATCTGCCTAGGCCATATGGACATTTTGTAGCAGTAGATTTAAGTTTCGCTTAAATTACCTTATTTCAATTATACCTGAAATCTCGTTTAATCTCGTTGATCTAGCCGAACGGCCAAGTATGCTGAAAAATTCCAGCACGTCTAGTTTAACTTAAATAAGTTGAAATTGGTGTATGTGATACATCGTGGATCAACGTGCCGCACTGGCGTCCATTAGCAAGGAGGTTACCTCAAATCGTATCTTAACAACGTCAATCACAACAGTAAGCCTAAGGCATTTTTTGTTTATGATTTTTTTAAGTTGAATTCCGAATTTTATTTAGATTCATCTTTTTATTCGAACCCTCAAAGCAACCTTTACTTACCACCATGCTCACATACAGTTTGATATGGTTTATGAAGCCAGAACTAACATCCTACAATTCGGTGGATGTTTGGCGGAGGAATATCTACGCCGTCCTAAAATGCTGTTATTTTCACACAATGCCTATTATGCATACTCATTAAAAATTAGATAAATCTCAAAGTTACTTATACAACAGCCGAAGACATTCTGCCCCTCAGAGAATTTCCTAAACATGCCTCTTTCGAGAAGTTGGTTCAATGCATTCAACTGATTTGTATCTTATACTCATAGCCAAATTTGTATGTTGATGATTATATTCGTGCTACGGCCAAAGAAATCCCCACTTTTTGAGCATCGAAAACGGATTCTATTAAAAAGGGTTTGCGCACATTTTAAGCTTTCAATGATGTCTAGCGGTGCGTTTATGTATTGAAGTCGTTAAACAGTTAGATTTGTTGAGTATTTAATAAAACGATTGATGTAATTTATAAAGCAGGCCGCAAATCAGACAGAAAATTGCAACGTTGCAGAAGATGCTTTATTCACTCAGCTCCTATTGGCAGTTACCAACTATTTCGTAGTTATTTCAACTTGGCTAGTAGAAATCGTTTTAAACATTTGTCCATCAACCTTCGGTCTATACCTGTAAACTTCATTCTACACTTATTTACTCTAGATTGGCACAATAAACTTACAAACTGAGAATAAAATGGAACTTAACAAAACCGTCTCTGAATATTAATTCTTTAAACTATATTTTATTTCGTGCAGACTTCAAAGGCAAAACACAGATATTCAAGTATAAAGAAGCTTATAATGGTGATACTCAATTTTTTGCGATGTTTTACCATCAAAAAATCTTTTTTACGAAAAATTGAAAAATATAATTGAGCTAGTCAAGAGTAATTTGTCGGTGAACAATCTTCTATAGTAAATATTAGGGGTTCATTTAGGTGAATCATTTAAGAAAGAAATCTTAATTTAGTGCACTCTGACCATCGTCGACCTGTCTGGTTCAACCCTTATAAACCCAGCACTGGCATTGTGTTGCAGTTAGCTTTAGAAATTTAAAAAAGCTGCTAAACTGTCCAAATCAGGTTGTTATAAATAAATACCCACTACCTGGGTCTGAGGAAGAAGTCGTAACCTTAGGCCGATAAACGTCTTGGCAAATCTGCCACGTCGTCTTCCTCTTAACATGACTATGGCCATATTTTCTGATGAGTAAGTACGTTTGCGATAGCTGTTTAGGCGACTTCGATTGATTTAACGTCCCGATTTCCCGATCGTCGTAAGACAATCTTTGACTTCATGTCCAACTTCGACGTCACAATGCATGACCACTAACAGTCGACAGAGGCTCGCATTGACTGATGTCTGAGTCGTTGATTAGCCTCAGTTTCGTGTTAAGGTAAATCTGTGGACAATGAAGTAAACAACGATACGCTATTCACCTTCTTCACCAACTGTGTCTTATAAATCTTAAGTTCAATATTTGGGTCCGTCTGTGGGAAAAATCAATTAATCAAATACTGTATGGTTCCGTGGATAAGATAAATGTTAGCTGAAAACACATATATAGCTTGTCAATTATAGCAGTCTCTTCAGGTTATAAGAACGTGTTGTAGCAGTAGATTCCAATTTCGTTTAGATGATCTTATTTAATTTATACCTGAATTCTCGTTTGGGCTCGTTGATCTAGCCGAACGGTTTGCTCTTATGGGCCTAGCACTCATCCTTTGTTGCAGTTAGCTTTTGAGATTTAAAAAAACTGCTAAACCGTCCAAAGCAATACGAAACAAATATGTACCCACCAGGACATCTGACTAACCTGGGCCTGAGGAAAAAACCGTAACCCTAGGTCGATAAACGATTTGCTAAATCTGTAACGTAGTCTGTAACCTGAATACGGTGATATTTTCCGCTAACTATGTATGTTCACAGCAGTTGCTTAAGCAAGCACGTGCGAAATTCCCGGAAATTTTTGATTGATTTAAAGTCCCAAATTCCACTCACACCTAGTCAAGGTAGACATACAGGTCGAGCAAGTTTAATGTGATCATCGAAAGGCAATCTTTGACTTTATTACCGACCGCGAGGTCACAATGGATGATCACTAACAGAAATTCGCATTGCCTAATGCCTGAACCGTTGCTTAGCCTCAGGTAAAATACCGTACACTATAGACCTTCACAAAGTGTGTGTTTTAAGTCTTACATTCAATCTTTAAATCCGTCTGCAGGAAAGGGAAATTAATCACACTCCTTACGGTTACTTGATTAAGGTAAATGTCAGCTTAAGATACATCTATACCTTGTCAATGTTAGTAATCTACCTACGCCATATGGACATTTTGTAGCAGTAGATTTAAGTTGAGCTTAAATGACCTTTTTTAAATTATACCTGAAATCTCGTTTAATCTCGTTGATCTAGCCGAACGGCCAAGTATGCTCAAAAATTCCAGCACGTCTAGTTAAACTTAAATAAGTTGAAATTGGTGTATTTGATACATCGTGGATCAACGTGCCGCACTGGCGTCCATTAGCAAGGAGATTACCTCAAATCGTATCTTAACAACGTCAATCACAACAGTTAGCCTAAGGCATTTTTTGTTTATGAATTTTTTAAGTTGAATTCCGAATTTTATTTAGATTCATCTTTTTATTCGAACCCTCAAAGCAACCTATAGTTACCACCATGCTCACATACAGTTTGATATGGTTTATGTAGCCAGAACTAACATCCTACAATTCGGTGAATGTTTGGCGGAGGAAGTTCCACGCATATTCAGTAGTAGCGAGATAAAAGTCAAAGTTATTTATACAACAGCCGTTCAAAAACAGCTGTTCAAAGAAACGAGACTGATTAAAGTAAACATTTCCTAAGCTTTAGTATTTATTCGGATTATTTTTGACATTATCAAAAATTAACATTTGGCAATTTTGCTCAATGCATTCAACTAATTTTCCGTTTATACTCATAGCCAATGTTTTTTGTTGGCAGTTTGAATCGTGCTACGGCCTAGGAATTTCCCACTATTTAAGTATTGAAAATGGTTTCTATTAGGGAGGGTTTGTGCGAATTTTAACCTTTCATTGATTTCAGGCTGTGAGTTGTTTTATTGCAGTCATTTAACATTTAGTTTTGTCGAGCATTTAATAAAACACATGATGCAATTTATAAAGCAGTCATCAAATCAGAAAGACTGTTTGAACGTTGGCTCTAGATAATGCAAAAGACTCCTTTTACATTCAGCTCCTGCATTTGGAATAGTTTCACGCAATGTGGATGCCTAAATTTTCCAGTGGCATTCTGACGCAAAACACAGGCATGGAATACATGCTTCGGGCAATTATTACAAATTGTGTTTGTAATGCAAATACCTAGATGCCGCCGAAATCCGCTTTCGCTTTTGACAGCATTCTATGCATTGCTTTATTTCACGAAATAGTTATACTATTTACTAACTGAATGAACTTATGATAGTTGATACCCTCGTAAAATTCAAAAAGTAATTTAGAAACGACGAATAAAATTTCTGCGCTAAACGCGAAGTCCCGTTTGACTTAGATGGATTTCAGTAAATTATTACAATGCTCTCATATGGAACGAAAAAGGTAAACCTATCTGATGGTCTATAGATGGAATCAAAAATTATGGCAAAAATGCATGCTTTTCTTCCTAAACGCATTTGTACCTAGCATAGCATCTGAATCACCACGGCCTGCATGAAAAAGTTGAGTAGGATGTTTCTGGTAAGTAAGGATAATTAAAAACCAGCACCAGTCAATTTACATGTTTCTTAAACTGTCTTCCGATACAGGGGTAATGAGGGCGTTGACAGTAATTCATGCATGAATCTCTCTGATATATAGGCTGCTTCTATATAGTGCAATCAACTGCTAGTGAATTAGACATTGCATCGGTCGCGAGCTTCCACGACAAGCTGGCTGATGGACTGATTGTTCCATATCGCATTATGAATCTGTCGAAGAGATCGTTAAAAATGATTGCGGTTAATTGCATCAGTCTGCGTTTTGCCAATTGACTGGAGACGAGGTAGAATTCGCCAACGGCATCCATGTCATCCAATTCGAACTTAAATTGCTCCAGCGCAGTTGCTGCGACACTCATTCTTTGTTGGTGGTATTCTTCTTGCTAAAAGAAAATTCAGAATGAAAATGAGTGTATATTTTAAATGCCAAAGTTATCGTTTTATTTAGCCCGGCATAAGGCCAACCAAGTTGCACAAATGAGAATGCAATTCTGACACGTAATGTCACAAATCCATCCTGCATAAACTGCTGTACTATGAAATAACTAGCTAATGGAAACATGAATGCCAACCTCGTCCAAATCATCTCAGGTGCGTTATTTTACATCATTCATATGAAGTATGAACGCCAAATAGCCACTTTACAGGAATGCGCTCCGAAAAAAACTTAGGGTTAGCATAAGGCCTAGTCGCGAACCGAAGCAAAAGACGATACCTAACTATGTATTGCCAGCACTGAATGTTAATATTTACCTTCAGCAATAACTGGAAACTCTACTTTCTCGTACAGTAAATTTTCGGGGTTATTTTTTGCGAAATGTACATATAGAGGGAATATTTAAATAACCCAAGGAACATATGTCACAGTATACAAATGTACCGTGCTTTTGTTTCTTCCTGTTTTTCTTTTATTTAATGTGCATTTTTGTTAAATGTCTGTTGTTTTTACCTACCAAATTACGTAGAGCTCTAACCAGTAAGAACAAATCATCAGTAACATGACATGACCACATAAGGTTGTCCGATACTTTTAAAAATGGCATAATTATAAAGGGATGCGAAGATATCGCTTCGTTTATTTCACTCAGTCGGTGTTATTAAACAAATATAAGTGAGAGTCGATATGGACGGTAGAGCGCTTTACTAGAATTCCCCAGCGATGTCATTTGAGGTGATGGGTCCTTGCATGGAATCGAAATGCTTGACAAATAAACTCGTGCTCTAGTGATTCAATCTCCATTCTCATTTTCCTCGGGTGAGGTTTTCTTACAGATCGAGACTGTTAAATGGCCATCTCATCAGACATTTCTAGTAATATATACACTTTATCTTTTAACTTGAGATTTAGGAATGCCTAAGTGTGACTATTATTTTATTCACAGCACCTATGTGGTAAATGTCATGTTAAAGCTATTCGGGCAAATAGCAGGTCAATCTGCTTACCGTTCGCATGAAATTAAATTCCAGGCCCGGAAAAGTGATATTGCAGGCGAATTTAACCAGCTGAGCCTCACTCACGAAATGAACGGAAAAGCATTCATCGATCGTTTGTACTGATGTACCTGTCATGTATAATTATGTGTCAGTAACAAAGTCAAACCGTATGCGTGAATAAAAAGCAGCAGTCATTAGAAGCCGAGACATCAAGATATCAGCGACACGGAAGTTTTTTCCTGAAATGGAGCATGCTTGCAAATCTGGAAGGGCTAAAAAAGGAATGCAGCTTTAGACTTAAAACAAAATGCATTGTGCTCTTAAACGAAATGATATTAGTAATTTCACATAGGTGCGCAATGTTTCAAATGACCAGCATTTGTTAAAACAAGCGATTTCCCCAGCGTGATCTTTGTAGATTTAAAACATACGTGCATACGCATTAAGCATCTGATTTTTGGATATCGCATCAAACAATTCAATTTTCCGATTAAGACCACATAACTTTAAATGTATATCTCTTTGGAAACCACTTAGGCCAAACAAAACAAATGGGTATCCTACGAACGTGTAATTAAATCTGGATGTTTATATTAAATAACTGATATTGCGTGTCAGACATACGCTTTTTATGTTGATTGCATATGTCGAAGAAATGCAAATATTAGTAGCGATGCTTCGGAGAACATGTTCCTTGCAGATGAATGACCGTTTTTTGTAGGGCAAACCCTTTTATAACGAGAAGATTTTGAGTAATAGAGCGGTAAATGATCTTACTTATGGACTACAAACACAGACATTGCACGTCAACATTAACCTCAATCATTTGCTGAAGTCTGAGAGGTTAGCTTTTGGGCTAGGATAAAGGACAAGGTACAGCTGCCTTTATTGATATCAGTTGATGGTTTTAAACTGGACGCGACTGCGCGAGGGATAGCTTAGGCCTTAAAGAAGAATCCTTACTAAATGTAAAGTAATCCCAACTCATTGAATGTGGATGACCATATTTCCGTGTTCTTCGTTTTGATATACGCTTTATTACGTAGATCATTCAGGAGAAGTTTTCCGGAACTGAAAATAAAACGCTGCTTGCAGTTTAATTGTATGATTGCAGTTTGCAAAATCACAGTCGTGGACCCTACAAACGGGTCAGGATTTCCAATATTACTACTAACACCATATACGCAAATAATTGACTCATTCATGGCAGGTGGTAAAGGAGCAAGGGGACAAAGGAGAACACAGCGAACGGCAGGAAGGCCAGCACGTCTGATAATCTAAGTTGGGCAGTTCAACGGTCTCAAACAATGGCACCCACTGTGTTCGCCGCAGCATGAAGGACACAGTAACGCTGACGTGGACATCGTCTTCCACAGTCACTCCGCCTTAATTCATCTGAGTTCAATGACGAGAAAACGTCAGGACGACCAGAGATTAACGTGGACGCCGCACCTGCCATGGTGAAAAAGTCCCTCTGCACGAGCCACATACACCCTGTGCACGCACGGATACAATGCGTGCCCGAATGCCTACTGAGTAGGCTTGTCGTAGAGGCCACATGAGGGAGGAGCCATTGCAACCTGACTCTCCGACCAGAGAGGGGGACCGAGTTTGGCTGTCAGTGGGCACCTTTCAAGGTCACTTTAAGTAGACCACCGTGGTAGTTTAAATGCGCCTCGGACCGTTAGGGTTAATTTGCGTGTTCTGTTCCGTCATTCCCCAGGGACTCCCAGTTTCTAACTGGAATATTGTTAGTATATCTGGGCATATCATTGAAGTAATAAAACCAAAATTTTCCAGGAATACGTTCGAAGACTGGTAATTGTCTCGTTCAGCTGTCCTACTGAAAATACTGGCATTGCTATTTTTCCATGTTTACTGGAACCCCGTGCTTTGTTTTCCTAGTGGACGTACTTTTGGGGTATTAACCGCAGTCGGAATACTTGCGTCTTCCCACTTTTGTCTAAAGCAGGATTGAGATTTGACACATTGCATATCCTGAATGCACGCAAAACTCAGACAGGACAAATCGACTTTTTAAAATGAAGAATTTATCATTTCAGAAAAGTCCGTTTCTTGTGTCTGTGTATTAAGTGTACTCAGGGCACGGAAATAATCACTATCCTTCTGATGTACGGTGTTTGAATTCTGCACAACATCGCAGAAGTCGTCAGAGTCTCCAATGCGCGGTCGGCTCCCGCACTAGAAATTTCCAGATTCAGCGTGACAAATTGGTCCAGCAGTAATCGACCTTGTGGACGCCTAGTGCTGCCTATTCCAGAGGCTTTTCTGGTTATTCAGGTGTCGCAAGCGCATTCCGCCTGACTTGCAATCCAAGCTTTTGCGTTTTGGTTTGACCCAAGTTATTTTAGTCTATTACAGATTGCATTACAATACATGCGGACCGACTTGCAAATCAAGTCCAGTTATTTGTTTTGGTCAGAACGCCGATTGTAAAAATGATAGAAATGCATATGCATCAGTTCCCACGGAACGCACTTGGGATTAGCGCAAATGTGTTGGGCGTTCCGTATCTCGTGAAGAGGGAGATACGATTGCTGGTACAAGAGCTTTTATTCGTGTCAGATTCCTGCTCGTATGAATCCTCAGATACAAAATCAGATATGCGTAGTTCATGTAGTATTTATAAAATTCAGTTGCCCTAATACTGCACTTCATGAGGGATCGCTGCATTACAGCAAGTCCAACGAACCCCGATGAAGATGACGGTGAGCCGTAAATATTCATAGGTACGCGGTAGCATGGCGAATGAATCCTATAAATACCGACTTAGACAAGGCCAATATTTGCCTTATGGAAAGATTCATTTCTCTCGAGTCTGTTCCCTTGGAAACGCATTATAAAGGCAATACAGAATATATTTAACGATAAGAGACCAACATTTATGAGATATAAGGCAGATTGACGTCATTACAAACAATAGAATTTCACCAATATTTGGAAAGCGCCTAGCCCCATCTAGCCCCGTATTGCCACCCGGGCCATGTGTTGGCAGGGTTGTGTATAAACCACCCGTATCTGCTATTTCCTCTGGTGGTTAATTCGAGCAGGAATCCGGAACGTCATGTAGAGAAAGCCCTTGTCGCAGCGATCCTGTCTTCGTCACGACTGCTTTCTCTGACTCGTATGCATTGCCACACATTTTTCGAGATTGAATTTGATTCACCAGAACTCGTTCCACGTCTTTAGTCTTCCTAGGTTGCAATGTCTGGTAGTCTCCCTCACGTTTTATCACCATTCACCCTCCAACAGCATTTTTTCGCATCGGTTGCCTGACGTTTCTGCAAACTAAAGACAACGGTATGCATTTTGGATGGAGAAAAAATTGTCGTTATTATTTGCTCTACTGGTAAATGCTTTAAAGTACTGTGCCTAACCTTAACATGTATAATTGCTTTGTCAAGTTGTCATAGTATACAAACAAATAATATGTGATCATGCTTGCGTTATTTGATATTTTAAGTGCTCACTAGACTGTATTTCCGCGACTACTCTAACATTCCTCGGCATCACGTCAATTCGCGGTAAATTCTCTTAGTTTCACTATTTGGAGTTTTCCATTCTTCTTTCCTATTGGTTGTTTGTTCTGATGGCTGCAAACTTGCTCAAATATGCAGGCGGCGATTCATTCACATGCCATGTATTTATTAGAACGTGCCACATCTAGGTGTAAAAAAAGAGCTTAAACGGAAATCTGTTTATTTTTGTGTTTAATTACATTCATTTTGTTCTTCATTCGTGTCGATGTCGGACCCATAAAACCCCAGTTACAAACAATCCCGTATTTCACTGACCTGGACGTAAGGTGAGGTTTCACAGCCTACCACTGCCGATGCGAAATACATAAATATCTCATGGATAGCATTAATTCAACTTGATTAACCGTGGGTTATTTCGTCAAGTAAAGTCCTGAAATATCCGTCATGTGCATATCTTAGAATAGGCAGTTTAATTATGCTCATCAAGAAAAAATCAAATGGATTATATCGAAAAAATCAATTATTTATTTATTAAAATTTTGCCACGTGCATGGATAGATGGCAGAAATATTGACAAACACCTTACCGCCAAAATACATAAGACAATCTCGCATGAGGGAATGATTCCCTAATCACAGTTTTTATTCACATAGGACTTGTTAAGGTGCCGACATAGTATTTCTCTTAACAATGACGTAAAACATGGGGAACATATTCTGAAAGAGTTGTTACGAAAATGTGGGGCCATTTTTTTTAAATTTACTGTGCATATTTGTGTAAAAAAGCCAACAAGACCCAAAGCGTTCTATGTTTACGTCAGAAGTCATAACAACGACCGTGCAAACCTCGCAACCTAACGAAATGAAGACTATCAGATTGTGAGAGATGGCCTCCAAAAAGCCGATCTACTCTCTTAATTCTCCCAAAGGGGTCATGCCATGAAATCTCCTCCTGCAGCACAGATCTCTGTCACAGTTTTATACAAGCCCTTTTATTACTTACTCCTCAGTACGCATTAGTCCAATCGATCCGGCCGAGTCAATCGGACCAATACAATTGACCGTACAACTGTCATATATCTTCCGAAAATCCCCTGTATTTGGCTCAGTTCACGGTACATAGAAAAGGGCAAATATCATGCCCATTCATAAAAAAGAACCAATACCTACCGGCCTGTGTGCCATGTAACTGCTGTAAGCTGATGGTAAATGAAAACAATTATACATTTTGATACATTCAACTGTCAGGAAAGCTCAAATCAAAATGGTCTCTACGAGAAGAGGTCCTGTCTTACAAGGCGACTTTTCGCGCTCGAACGTTGGTCTAATGCGACGAGCGAAGGACGTCCACATAAAGTCATTTATTTTGACTTTAGCAGGGCATATGAATGTGTTCTGCTAAACCGTTTTATTCTAAAGATGCCTGAATAAGGCATCAGAGGAGACCTCTTGAACTGACAGTCAATCTGTGTATTGTAGGCAAATAGGCTGACGCCTTTGAACTCTCTGTTTGTACATAAACATGTGAAAATAGGCAAAAATGTGCAGAAATTACAGTATTAAGTGAATGCAGGCATTGATTTGCATTGGTCACGGGTTTTATGGTTAAAAAGTCCTATGGTCCGCTTGTTGCGACAGCATATGTCTGTCAAGCCGACATTTGAATATCTCCACAGAGTGAGACATAAAATCGTCTCGGACATGTTATTCCACGGTTTCACGACACGGTTGGAGAAAAAAAATACTTTCCCACATTCAATCTACCTTGGGGTCCGCGTATTTTGAAGAAATGTTCCCGAGGCTACTTGAAGTGACGAGTTGAAAAAGATGTCGCACCGGAGGGCGCAGTTCAAGCTGTGTAGGATACGGAAATTTTGTGTCAAGTCTCCTTGCTGCTGCCTATAAGTCAGAGGATAGAGATTAAAGTTAGTTTGACGGATCTCGTATGACAGGCAACCTTGACCTCTGCACCCTTCCGAGTAGATTGTAATCCTGCTGCATCCACCGCCTCCAGGCCTGAATTGCATCATCGAGATGCAGCCTTACAAATGTGCCGAAGACTTTGGAGAAGCAGTCATCATCAACAACTGCAAGTGCCCGCTTGATGGCGTGAAACATTGAAGTTGCGGCCTTAGCCGCCTTAAAACATGGCGTAGAGGGCTCACGGCTCTCCGCAATCCAGACTCTGAGATCTTTCTGCGTCTCTGCTTTTTGAAGTGGCATTCCGTTCAGATGACATTGCAGCGCACTAGGGGTCTGATTTCAGAGGCGCAGTATGGTACATTGGCTCAAATTGAAGGACATACGCCAGCTGCTGGACCACTCGTCCAGTCGACAAACTTTTTTGGAAGTTGGTCTCGTTGGCAGCATCTTGGATGGCTATCCAGATTTTTATGTCATCCGCAAGCACGGCACTATCACAATCAAACCCATCTACACAATCTTTGATGAAGAAGAGAAAGATGGTTGGTCCGAGCACTGCACAATTTGGGAACGGCCGACGAGACAATTGTCGATCCATTTGAGAAGTTTCTTGCCAGTGCCCATGACCATTAACTTGTACAGGAGACGCTGTTGCGGAACACTGTCGAACGCCTTCCGGACATCAATATAGACCACATTCACAGTGTGTTTTGTATCCAGTGTTCTTGTCCAACTTTGCATTGTGTCCGTTACACATGCTATTTTCCTGCGAAAACTGTATTGTGAATTAGACAAGGGGTTGTTTGTTTCCAACTAAGCGGTCAACTCCTTTTTGATGGTCTTCTTGATCGATTTGCAGCAGATTAATATCAGACTGACGAGTTTGTAGTTCGCCACAAGAGCACAACTACGGCTTTTGTGAAGGATATGGGCCGTCTTCCAGTGTGTGGGAAGAATTCCAACAGCAAACGATTTTTGGCACAGAAAGGAGAGTGGTCTGGTCAGCTGGCGGGCAAAGACAAAGAGCAGCGTTGCTGGGATCTGGTCTGGACCGGAGAATTTGCATTCATTCAAGCCTTTTAATTCTTCCAAAATCGCTTCTTCTCGAAACACAGTATTTTCAATAGTCGTTACATGTTCCTGGACGTATATAGAATGAAATCGGCTTCTCTTGTGAAAACAGATTTAATAAACTAAGAAAAATGCTAAGTTTTATTTGTACAGTCCGATATCTCCAAACCGTCACCATTCCTCATGACAGGAATGGGACTACTATTACGGGTGCTCTTTGGCAAATAGTTATGGAGCAATTTCGGATTTTTACCGACTCAGTGGATTCACTTACTTTCAAAATCCCGTTGCCTCTTGAAAATCGGGCTTTTTACCTTATTTCTTTGAACTGTATATTGTGTAAACGTTGCACTTTCCTTGTTTCCGCGTAACGTTTTCCACAGCCTTCCTTTACTTTTGGTCTCCTTTTTGAATTTTCGCGTTAGCCACTAAAGTCGGTTGGGTGTCCTAGGCTTTGAGAAGGGACAGTGGCTCTTTATTAATTGCAGCAAGCGATACTTACAAAAATTTCAATCCCCGTTAACGTTTCTGGAGTAGAGGATCATCGCAGTATATTTATGATGCCTCAGCTCTGATTTGGCAGAAGTCCCCTTTCCATACATTCAGTCTCGTCTCGTCTTTTGCATAGGGTTCAGAATACAGATCGTAATCCCATAAAAGTACTGCGTGATCACTTCGACCGAGTGAAGGTGGGTAGTACACCTCGCATATACTCTCAGGATCTCTGGTGAAAATGAGGCACGAACAAGCGCTCTAGTTGAAAAAAGTAACAAATTGCCTGAGAAGAGCTTTTGGGCTGTATTTGGTAGACCGCAATCAAAGGTATACTTTGAGTACTCCGCATGCATATCGCTCAACTGAATGCAAGGTGCATTAAAATCCCTCATGGTAACAACGTCTGGACAACTGAGGATAACTTTTAGGCTTTCCCATAGACAATTATCTGGGTCGGGATCCGCCTGCGGGGACCGCTACCTAGCCACGACATTGAAGGAATGACACCCCCGTGTCTTTATAGTCAGCCAAATGGTCTCTGTGTCATCGGAAATCTTGGCGGTCCTCTCACACACTGTTAAGTTGCATTTGACATGCATGGCAACTCCTCCACCCCGGCGGCCGCTCCTGTCTCTCCATAGCATCCTGTTAGTGCTTATTCGAAATCACCAAGTTTCTGTGACGGCCACGTTTCTATTATTGCTATAACATCCGGAGGCCTATCGCCCACTTGTACTCTCAGTTCGTCAAGCATGGAAAACAGACTCTGAGCATTGGTTTAAAAGAACTTACGTTTGCCACATTCAAAAGTACTTCGTTCAGGGTAAAGTGATACCATACCAACAGCACAGGTACTGGCCAATAGCCCATACATGCGTTTTTCGCCGATTTTCTGACGCTGCATGTCGCAGCTGCGAGGGATTCGGCTCCTCAGTGGTCAGAGCCTTTAGACCTTGAATGAATTGAGCTACTCCAACTTCGTAGATACTTTCTGAGGAAATACAAAAGCGACAAGTACTTTGTTCAATTTTTTTCGGCCTTGCGAATATTTTGTTGCTGCCGCAATTATGATGACTGGCTGGTGCCAAAGGCTGTACCACTCGTCCCCTGAAAACAGCCATGCTGCTCTCTCCAGCCTCAAGTCTCCTCGTCAGCGGCGTCACAAATTCGCGGTGTTGCAGATGTTCTGCTGGAGAATAGTCTGGCTGCGCGAATGGGCAACTTTTCATTCGAATTAGGCATTTTGTTCAGCAGGTGTTGAAACATATCTATGTCAGCGGAAATCTTCTCCTTCGTGGTAGGAGCATTCGACTCCGATAGGCCCTAGACGACTTCGAAATGCTGGCGATCAAGGGCGTCCATTTTTTCTGTTTCTGTTTCAGAAGCCCCACGGGAGTCGTCCTGGGTTTTATACTCTTGTTGTAGTGCTTACCCATCCTACCTTTCCACAAGCTTCTTTGCTCACTTCCAACCTAGGAGTTCTATTAAACACGAGGAATGGCTGAGAGAAGTTGATAGTTTGCCTCCGTTGTCTCCCATAGAAATAAGGGACTCCGTTGTTATTATCCCATCGTCATGGGTATCTGCGTCCTTGCACTGGGGTTTGCCACAAACTTTGTCCTTTAGCCGTTTTGTAGCTTTGCTCTGCGCCTTTGTCCTGCTAACTCTAGCGCTGTTAACCGCGTTTTTTTGAGCTTCTGTATAGTAGCCACCTCGTTTTCGAGTTTGCGGATTTTCAGCAGAATACAGGAGCACCTAGTGCACGACTCGTCCTCGTACTAAACACATTTTGCTGGGATTACGCTTTTGGCGCGCTTTGCGGGCCCCTGCTTACAACTATACACAGAGCGAGCGCCAGTCATTGGTGGTAAGGTTATCTCAGTCATGGTCTGCAACTATCGAAAATTTGCTCTGTGTCCATGAGCATAGCGTTTACGTAAGTGTATATCCGTATTAGGGAATTATACTTAAATGATACATGCGACTGTATGTGATGGAGTATGGCAAATATTCAGAACCAAATGGTCAAAAATGCGCATACCTTTTAAAGAGTTGCTTTGGACAAAAAATATGAATAGTATGAAATATAAGCAGGAGCGACTCAGTTGCTTTGAGTATATCGAAGGCCATGAATAACTGCCAAAAGTTGGACATCAGCATCAGGATCATTTCTCAGGGAGGATAAACTGTCAAGATTGGCAGGCTTTGAGAGCCTGCTGCTCTTATAGTCCGTCAGAAGTTTTCCGAGCTACAAGTCAATTAAGCAGTTTTTTCTGAAGGGTACAAGCCATTTTTAACAGATGTTTCTATGACTTCACCCCTTCTGTTTTCTGTCTTTGCGGAATAGTTGAAATCCAGGATGCATAAGCTCCTTATCACTTTCTTGTTCGGACAGCTATGCTTGTGCTATCGAGATAGCGTCTGCGTTGAGGTTTCAGATATGCATTTGAAGTTCATCTAGTTTTGAAAGTACTCTTTGTGCGTTGGTATGCATGACTTTTAGTTTCGAGTTCCCGCGAGATTTGTTTACAAACCCGTCACACGCTGCAGGCGTATCTATGCAGTCATTTAGATCGGCTTGCTCCAGAGGGGAGCAGAATGTCGATTAACTATCTGGTCTTTGTAGATTAACAAATTCTTTCTTCCGTTGGTTCGCCGTGTCCCAAAGACGCAGTGAGCCAACGTCGAAAACGAGGGCAATTAGGACGAATCTTCGACGCCATGATTGCCAACTTAAAATGAACCTGTTATGTACCAATCAATGTTCGTTCTTACTTTCGCAAATATTCTTTCGTGAGTAAATTTCCCTTCCGACGCATATTGCGCATTCTACCAACGTGAGTGTGGTTAATAGGCGTCTGGATGCTCACATGTCAATTGTCAGTGGGCGGCCTCAAACACCAAATAATAGGTCGTCGTTAAGCTGTCAACATGGTACTACATGAACTTCAGTAGACACTGTTGTTTACTAAAACCACAAACTGAAAAGACAGTGGATGTTAATGCAATCATAATGTTACCCCTTGGCGTTTTAGAAAATTCACCAGCCTTTTGAAATCCCCCTACTCGCGCTCAGTCTTATAAACTTTGCAGGATGAAATCGCTTGTAAGCCTTATTCTATTAACGGCTCTTTATAGACTCTTTCATTTTTTTAAATGAGTTGTTAAATAATTATATCATGTACTCCAAATGCAAGCATTTACGCTGACTTAATAATTTAAGAAGATAAGGAGGACAGGGAATTGCATTAACGCGTGAAAGCGTGCATTTATGCTTTTCTTAACCTTCCTTCTTTAAGCCGTGTAGAAATAATGTGTCTGGCACAGTACTTAATTCAAGTCAATAGTAGGGAAAATGCGATTCCCATGTGGCATATCAAAAGGAGGTGGGGCGTTCACCGGGAGGGATTTATTTGAGGTCCGACGATTCAAGTAGTTGATTCGTCTACCCATCTTCAGAGACAGGGAAGTCCTGTGCACAGCTCCCCTTTTAATGGCGCCCTTTGTCCAATGCGTGATCCACCAATGCCGCCTGTGTGGCTGCATCCAACCCGCATGTCACCGTGACCTGAATCGATCCCGTACTCCGCGGAGATGACTGACGGCCACGATTATCCCGCGCCGTGACTGTCCCCCGCTAAGACGCTGATGCCCAACTGCTGGAGGAGCTCAGATTATTTTCAACGCGGCCGACCACTCTCATCGTTGGAGATTTTAATGCACCTCACATCGACTGGAGCTCGGCCTCAGCCGACTGCTCTGAAGCAGCATTCGACCAGCAGC
>CACRXP010000052.1:1037942-1073067 GCA_902702965.1 Spirometra erinaceieuropaei | reverse complement strand
TCATTTGTTACTGGATGCCTGCCCTCTGACTGGAAGTCCGCTACCATCACTCCGCTTTTTAAGGGTGGAAGTCGTGCGTCTGCGAATAACTACAGGCCAGTGAGTCTTACCTCCATCTGTTGCAAAATCATGGAGAAGATCATTAAGAAGGCCTTGGTGCAGTTCCTCGAGCAGCACCATCTCCTTTCTGATGCCCAACACGGCTTTCGAAGTGGAAGGTCCTGCCTCACGAATCTGCTCTTTACGCTCGAACGCTGGACCAAAGCACGTGATGAAGGCAAGGTGGTGCACGCCATCTACATCGACTTCAAAAAGGCTTTCGACAGCGTTCCTCATCAACGTCTCTTGTACAAACGGCGGAACGCTGGAATTCGTGGACGCCTTCTTGTATGGATCCAGAGCTTTTTGGCTGGACGGTCCCAGAGAGTGCAGGTCGGGCGTCAACAGTCCTCAGATGTAAGCGTGGTGAGTGGCGTCCCACAGGGCTCAGTCTTAGGTCCCACGTTATTCCTCGTTTTCGTAAATGACTGCGTCAAGGACCTAGACTGTGATGCCATCCTGTTTGCCGACGACATAAAATTGTGGAAAGTTATTCACGATGCGGCAGACGCAGACCACCTGCAAGCAAACTTGAACAGGCTCGAAGACTGGTCGAAGCGCTGGCTTATGCCCTTCAATATAAGCAAGTGTAACTTTCTTCAACTCGGCGGCTTCAGAGCCCCCAGCCCCAGGACCTACTTTCTAAACGGCACACCACTGCAACAGGTTGACAGTCAGAAGGACCTGGGTGTATGGATTACATCTTCACTCAAACCAACACTGCACTGCGCGAAGGCGGCTAAATCGGCTACGGCCACATTGCAACTCATTAGGCGAGCATTTATGGGTTTTGACACTGACTGCTTTTCCAAAATATTTGGCACCTTCGTGCGACCTCATCTAGAATACGCCATACAGGCGTGGAGACCCTGGACTGCCAAGGATTATACCGTCTTGGAGAAGGTCCAGAGACGGGCGACCAAAATGACACAAGGTCTGGGAGCACTACCCTATGAAACCAGACTGTCAATCCTCAACCTCTCTCCCCTTTCCTACAGGCAATTACGTGGTGACCTTATACTAACATTTCGCATCATCAACGGCCTAGACTGTTGTTTAGATCCCACTGATTATTTCACCCAAGCTAACACGCCCAATTTGCGCGGTCATCCCTTAAAACTACGCGCAGGGAAATCAAGAACCAATGGACGAAAGTCCTTTTTCAGTAACAGAGTGGTTTCAGCCTGGAATTCCCTACCTACCGATGTTGTAACCTCCTCCTGTGTGAACTCCTTCAAGTGTAGACTTGACCTGCATCAAGCTTCCCAATTACCACCCCCACATCCACTCACATAACCCGGTACCATATTTTATGTGTTTATACTATTTGTAATTAGTAAGTAACCATTAATGATTACTCTTTTTCGGCTAGCTGCCAGCTGTCCGCGAGTATGTACAAAATCCCTTTTTCACCTTCCCATTTATCAATGTTTTTCTCCGACGACTTGTAACCAAGAGGGAATTCAAAGGCACTTGCCTATATTTCCCTTAATAAACTGATACTGATACTGATACTGATACTAAAGTCAGATAGGGGGAGGCAAATTGATGTGGCGGTTGACAGAGCGGTAAATGGACATCCAGGCTTCTTGCACTTGCCTTGCTGTGTGATCGCCTTCCCGGCCCACAATCTCAACGGCGTCAAAGTTGAAGATGTGTCCAATTTGCGCGTAATGGGTTGCTACCTCCGACTTTGGGTCCAACCTTCGCACGGCCAACTTATGCTCGTGCATTCGCGTTTGCAGCCGTTGGCCGGTTTCCCCAACGTAGTTGCACCTTCCGCAGCTGCATTGAAGTCGGTAGACAACGGCCGACATCGCCTGCTTAGGGAATGGATCTTTTGGCCGCATCAAGTTGTAGCGTATTTATCACAAGTGGTCCATTACAAGCCCAGCATAAACTCAGCGCCTGTGGACAGCTTGTCGCCCTCCCTGACAATCACTACCTCCAGCGTCAATGTCTCCAAACTAGAACCATCACAAGTCATTCTTCGAAAGGGAGAAGAGTCCGTCAACGTTTAAACGAATAGATAGTAGTCATTTGAAAAGCATAAACCAGATAGTCAAACAGCACGCAAACCGCCAATCACAGTCCTTATTCAAGTCCAAATTGCAATCCCTACACCAATTGTACAAAGCAGATACTCAGGGCAGAAGGGTTGAACGCAAATGCACTGCCAGTTGTTAGATTCTCCAAACTCTGTCGGAATTAGATTTGTGGCTGTTCTCATGTTTGCGACAGAATACCTTCGGCAAAGACATCCGGCACAAGCTGTAGTCATTAGTTTTTGCACATACATATATGGAGGATCACGCATTTGAAATATCCTAGAAACCTTTATCATTATCGATTTAAATTCTATAAGAGCCAAAGAGCGCTGATTGTGCACGTTTCCGAGGCTGGCGCAACAGCTCCTAATCAGAATTATTAACGATGCAAAACAATCAGCAAGAGGCTGACTCTGCTAAAAACACCATTCTAATTTTGACGGACGTTTGTAAAACCGTGCCTCAAATTCAACACTTTTTCGTTTTTTTACTACGCTCCGTTTGCAATGGAGTGTTTTGAATGCGGCTTACATGTTGGCCTGCCAGTAATACACGTCTCATTGTAGCGCACTGCGAGGAGGGATGATTGCGCCATCTCCAGGGCGCAGACGGCATTATGACAATTTTCTCTCATTTATCACGTGCATGGGAGCATGGGATTGATGGGCTCACTTTTTTCCCGCTATTTTCTGTTTACTGATGTCTCGTGGAGCAGATTTTCAAGTTTGACCAAAATAGGCAATGCTGCAGCTGACACAGGGTATTTTATAAATCGCCACTTTTCTATCGAAATAAACCATCTTTTCGTTTGGATCAAGGCAGTTGCGTTTGGCCCAAGCCGTGCTATTCTGGCTTTTATCTCTCTGACAACGAAACATTTAGAAACTTTTTTTCAAAACCGAATTATGCTTCTCGTTCGAGCATAAAATTAAAAGAAGACGTAATTTTCTACCGAATGAGCAAAATAATGAATATTTTTATGCGTTTTCCATGAAATATAAATCTACTTTTAGGGGCATCGAAAATCAGTTCGAAAAATCCCTGCTAGATAGATAGTCATTTTTAGAGAGTACTGTCTTTGCAGGCAGCCGGATGGAAGTCTCCTGGAAAGCCGACGTCCTGAGGTAACCGAATAATTATAGAATTATGCTGCAGGCTGACTAGTTTTCCAACCCTCTTTAATTAATATTTTCGAAATGAAAAGATCGTCTATTGTTTGAATTTGATATCGAAGTTGCGCATTTATGCAAATACGTCTTTCTCTGTATCTTATAGTTTGTCGCCCAATGTTAGGCTGATGTATTTATTAAGATAGCTATTTCAAAAAGGGATGTCTTATCTGCTTCTTCTTTTCTACGCCGATTCATACATTCCCATCTCGTTTAATCGACATTAAACCTGTCACAATGCCGGCGACATACGGATGAATTTATTTTTTATAATGACGGCTGCGTACGCTTGCTTAGGATTAGCTGATGTAAAAACTGGTTTACCATTCTTACGATGTACGAGAAAATTGAGGAATAGAAGTTGTTTACCAGCCTTCGTTCCAAAAGTTAAGTAAAATAAATGAAACAGTGTTAGACATGATACTGAGCAGTTTTAATAATGTTTTTAACGACAGCAGCTAAGTCCTTCTAATCCTGAAGCCGTAATTGTGGGTTGTTTTTAACATAAGCAACATCTGATGAAGGAAACCATACGTTTGCCTTCCTGTTGCCGAGTTAGACAATGTAAACTGCGACGGACTCAAAATGCCTGGATCTCGCTTTCAATCAAGTGTAAGTGATACACTCAGAAATAATTTTGTAGAAATAGTCCGCACTTGGAAGCAGCACTTTGCCGGCGACGGTGGACCGACACATATTTCCAACTCAATCCTCTACCTAAAAACTGCATAGTAATTGAAAAATGTCGAATTCATCATTGTTTTGATTAGCGACGAATGATATTTTACCATAAATATTCAGATGACAAGATACCCGGACCCAGTACCTTTCACAAATCCAGCAGTCCACTGTAAAATACGGGCTCCCTAACCAATGTACCGCAGTGCTAATTGCGCTTGAGTACTGTGGGTGGGTTAACTCATGAAATGTCAACCGAAATTCTGAAATGCGTTTTTGTTGCCATAACAGTAATTAAGTAGAGCTGTAAAAATAAGTCAGCCTTCAACATACTTCTATAATACGTCAGTTACCGCAGGATGCCGGCTTTATAATAAACTTCCTTTCGACTGCATGCTAAAATCATACTCTGTAAAAATGACTACTTAATTAGCATGCATTTTCTCATTGGTTTTCAATAACCCTAAAATTCCAATTATATTTTATGGAAAACGCGTATAATAAACTTATTCTTTCGCTCATTCGGTAAATAATCTCTCCTTCTTCCAATCTTTTTCTCGAAAGATGGGTATAATTCCGTTTTCAAAAACATTTCCAATGCCCGAATAATGTTTTTCCCGCTCTACCGTTACACTTGGATTCAGGGTTTCCAAACTACAAGCCCTATATTTTTCGCGTACGGAAAGCCACACATTTCTCTACGGTAATAGGGGGGAACCATATAGGGTTCATAAAATTAAGCAGTGTATTTGATTCCTATTTTAAACTTTACAAACAACTTTGGTAAATGCAGAGATAGGACGATTTATGAACGAGAATTTAACTGTACTTAGAAATCCCACATTTAGAAACTTAATTCAAAACCAAATTATGCTTCTCGTTCGAGCATAGAAGAAGAAGAAGACGTAATTTTCTACCGAATGAGCAAAATAATGAATATTTTATGCGTTTTCTGTGAAATATAATTCTACTTTTAGGGGCATCGAAAATCAGTAAGAAAAATTCCTGCTAAACAGATAGTCATTTTTAGAGAGTATAGTCTTTGCATGCAGCCGGAAGGAAGTCTCTTAGAAAACCGACGTACTGAGGTAACCGAATAATTATAGAATTATGTTGCAGGCTGACTAGTTTTCCAACCCTCCTTAATTAATATTCTCGAAACGAAAACGCATTTCGTAATATCGTTTGAAATTTCATGAGTTAGCCCAACTACTATTAGTTTAATTTGAGTTCACAAATCAGTCATAAGAAGAAATGAATGTTTGGGAGTAAAAAGTCTCCTTGGCGCTTAATATTCATTATTAGTTACTGTCATCACGCTAGTCACGAATGTTTCAGGATGACTGTTGGCCCAGCAACGCTAACTAGAATGACTTGTTGCAGCAAGATTTGCATCGTTATCGGGACATTTTCAGCAGTGTGAGAAAAATACGAAGAAGAAGACGAATAGTTCGACTTATTCAGCTCCGATGCCTGTAGCGTATTTTAGCCATCGGTGTTTTGCGATCGCAACCGACAGAACAAAGAGCCCGCTGATCAGAGGTTAGCAACATTGAACTTCTAACTAATCGTTCGCGGGATCAGTCTCCACGTGTTCCACTCTTCGTGGTTGTGTATGACTGGCTGACTACGGCTCGTTAGCCAGAAATGGCTCCGCATGGCCCCGCTCGCCTATGTCATTGGCTCTGTCCGAATTGTTTCAAGCCTTGTGCGTAGAGCTTAGTAGGCGGGGGCTAGTTTATGTGTGCCAGTCCAGGAACAGCACTCGAGTACCAGTCTAAATGGCTGGCTACCCTCACATACTCAGAGGCGAGAATGAGGTTCAGTGTCGACAGTGGCCATAGAACGGACTTAGGATACTCTCGTGGTTCACTACAAGCTGGTGTTTGCGCAATCCTGCACCGAGGCGATTTCCCGTTGCCATGTTGCTAATGTCGCATGGTATGTTGTAGTTTTCTTATGGCTGTTCTGTACCTGGTGGGCCGCGTCGTTTGGCCGTCTGACTTTCTGTCTGATTTTGGACACCGCTTTATGAGCCACCCAAATTGCAAACGGTTTCTGCAATCTTCTCGTTGCCCCTGAATTTCTTCACTTACAGCCCACACCTGAGACACCTGCATGTGGAAAGTTCCAGATTTCTATTGACTTTAAACGATGGCTGTGGCAAACTTCGGTCCGCCAGAAAGAATACCGATCACATCTCAAATAGGAAGGACGTTGGTATCCGCCCCACAGTCCCCACCGTCGATCTTTGCCAAAGTTTCACTTTAATCGAACCAGCCATAGCAATTAACGTCTGCTGTTTGCCCTCATAATACCTGACAGATGAGCAAAACCGTGTAAGCCTTGAAAGTTTAGTGTCTGGCTCAGTTAACGCTCATTATCTCAGAGGCCTTGGGCTAGTCATTTCAAAAGACTCGCCCTTTGTGTAAAGACATGAGAGGTTTTGTGGGGGACCATGTCGTGTGCGAGGCGCGCATTCGAGTTGTGTTAGCCATGTCAGAATTTATTTGGTTGACAGACTCAAAAAATTGACTGATTGAGGTTAAAGGCAAGAAAATCAGTGAGATCGGTTCTGGTGATAGTATGCCCATGACATCTCAGCGCATTCTGCAATATAACAAATCTGATGCTCTTGAACCAACCAGAAAGCACTATGCATCGTGAACTAGGAGGCTGTCGACTCACGAGATAACCTGTTCCTCCCAGGACGGAGGGTCGGGCTTCAATTTTTCCTTCGTAGGGTGGCCTCCATGTCCTTTGCGCCAAAATGAGATCCGAGTCGTCCCTTTGTTGTTTTCGTGAAGATCTGGTTCATCCTATGCATGCGGGGCGTGTGTGGCACGCATGGAGGGACTGCACAGTCCTGTTATCCACTGCGTCCGATACTGCATTCAGTCTTCTTGACTGTGTGAAACCGGAATCAGGTAGGTAAGAGAAGAGGGTGTGTGTAAGACGCTGCGCAATCCTACCACCATGCTAAACTAATTCACGCTTACATCACCGTCCCAATCCCCGACATACTCAAAGACACCCGGTAAACATGGCCGTTAGCAACGGTCGAGTTATCATGTGCATTCCGTTGATTTTTAAGCGTAAAAAACAACTGCATCTGCATCTGACAAGTGACATTTTTAAATAGCAGAGGATATCGGTTGAAGTGTAGGCTTTATAATACTACAAGCGAACGACTACGACATACGAAAACAAATATTTCATCTATCAAGAATGCATTTGCCTTAATGCTGCACTGCAGAAAGGTAGCCGAGTCTGCAATGTCAGTTCCCTACCTCGTCAAGCGGGCTTTCTCGGCCTTTGATGAGGACTGCTTTGCTAAGGTCTTTCAAACGTTTGTGCGGCCGCAATCGGAATTTTCTATCCAAGCTTGGAGACCCTGGATAGCGAAGGACCTCTGCATCCTTGAAATGGTTCAAAGGCGGGCAACGCAACTTATGACAGGACGGTGTTCACTACCATGTGCAACGCGCTTAGCTAACCTTGATATAGTTACTTTGAGTTACAGGCAGTCACGGGGTGACCTGATAAAAACCTTCTGTATTATACGCGGTCAGGACTGCAGCATCGTCCCGGGGGATTTCTTAGAGCTAGGAACCACCAAAAACCTACGAGGTCATCCATTCAAGTTACGTGTGACGGGGGCCAGGCTGGACACACGAATGTTCTTGCTATACGCTTACTGACATGCACCTATGCTACTTTTACAATTAGATATACTGTTTATTTCCTTGCACTCTAAACGATCAATGTACTACTGCTCGTATCAACAGCACTCGAGACAGTTTGCTTATCTGTACAGATCTGAGGCTTTTTCGATTATTTGTTACCTTTATGTTACCTTTCCCTGTTTTTTTAGATTTTTCAGTTGCTTGTAAACAAGTAGGGAGTTCAAAGGTGAAGACCTCCATTTCCCTCAATAAAAGTGAACTGACCTGAACTTAAAAGGTTTTTGTGTGCCAGACGCCCAGCTTTAGTGAAACGCAGCTACCACTTTTGGTCTCAGCATGCTCTGACCAACTCCCCTTAAAATTTGAAGCATTTTGTCCCCGGTACGAAGCTGAAGTAGGCAAGAACAGCAGGATTTATTGGCACCAAAAAATTTCGCGACTGCTCTTCAGCTGCTTCCTGTCGCTTCATAAGAGGGATAACGAGTGAGAACAATACAACAGATTTGAATTCATGCAGAAAATCGATGCAGAAACAGCAAGGTTAGGGTTTTGGGCAAAGTTGGCTAATCGATAAAGTTAATAACACAAGCGTTTCCTTCTTTTTCACTTTCTTCCCCTACGGCGTTTGTGTTATTAACTTTATCGATTAGCCAACTTTGCCCAACACCCTAACCTTGCTGTTTCTGCATCGATTTTCTGCATGAATTCAAATCTGTTGTATTGTTCTCACTCGTTATCCCTCTTATGAAGCGACAGGAAGCAGCTGAAGAGCAGTCGCGAAATTTTTTGGTGCCAATAAATCCTGCTGTTCTTGCCTACTTCAACTCCCCTTAGTTCAGGCAGCACTGCATGCCAAATCTGAGCCCCTATAAAAAGTGTTATCTGCTTGCTTGATTCTCCGCACACCTGCCAGACAGGTTCTGATTTGGCTAGCTACACAAACGATGCTCTCTAGCCGGGTACTTTGATGTTAATGGCTGGGGAGACGGAGTCCTTGGTCGATGAATTTGGCACCTTCTTCTATCACGCTTTAAGTACCCATCTTGTCTCCAAGTGGCGATGGAGGATCGGCTTGCATGGACCTCACACTCCGCACGTGCCGAGAGCTTAAAACTAACACAAAACTGAGTAAACAGGCATACTGTTTTCAAAAAAAAAAACTCGCTGAATGCGAGAATTCTGCGATATAAAAGCAGAAATCAGTTTTCACAGCTCAGCACATCCTCCCTACCTCCAGTGTTCACACATGAAGCGCCCTCTTGCCGGAGCGATTTCCTACATTCTACTTAACGCCATCGTCAATGGTTTGTGCATTTTGATGGTTATTTACATGCAGTGCTATGTCTGTCTTCATTAGGAAACCACATACTGTATTCTAAGAATAGATACCAGCATTGAATAATCTACACATTCACTAATACGTTTGAGTGTAGTCAAACACGGGTTGGTCGGGGCAAGCAGGCATGGCGCGAATTTTGCCTGCGGTTACTTTAAGAGCTTTTGCGAAAATAAAGTTAGCTTATAGAATGCTTTTTTTCTTAATTTCTAATTCTCAGTAAACAGATGCTGAAAACACAGATGTTTCAAATCACACACATATAACCCCATGACGTGTAGAAAACCATAAGCTAATGGAATTAAACAACCAAGACTCCAAAATATTCGGCAAATAACTTAAAATACTAAGGAGGCATTGCCATAAAATTTCTATGACATTATGACGTGTATTGGTGATCTCTAAGTTAACAAATGCACTCAGGCCTATTTACTTGCTCAGAAGTAAATGCTTTGCACGTCCAATCTCTCTGAATACATTTGCTGAGCACCGTCAATTGGAGAGTTAACGCAGGTCAGAGCAAGCATAGGAATACAGTAATCTCAGGAAGCTAGGCTGATGTTTGGCTTTTTATGTAAGACAAACTAGCGCTAATGCTTTTTGTAAAATAAGAATTAAATTAAAATACGTCTCCGCAGGTATGGTGAAAGCTATCGAAATCGAGCGTGGTTTTCCGACTGCCTGTGGGGTTTCTGCGATTCAAGGGAAGCTCAGAGTGGAAGCCGCTAGAATGAAAATCCGCCCAACGCCCCACAGCTGGCCGTGGCACGTAAGCAACGGACGATTAATTAATAAGTATATTTATTAATAAAAACCTAAAAAGTAAAAGCCAAGTATAGTCTGATAACATATGTCTTTTAATTGACTTGATCCGTTCATTTAACATAATATCTGTATATGAGAGCACTAAATTGATACACCATTCAGCGGACAGTGACAAAGACCATCAATCTTTGTAAGTCAATCATTCGCGAAGTTAGTGAATTCAACTTAATAAGAACGTGATTCAAGGGGAATATTACGTCCCGTTTCTAACTGCTGCTTCATGACTTGAAGTCTCGCAAAACCCTATATACTTGGATCGCGGTATAAAATTTTCACAAATTATTCACTGACTATTTCAGTCTCCTAGAATTGTCATATGGCTTAGTAACTCAGCGTGACGTATTGCACTGGCGGGCTTTTCATTATATTTATCATCAATGGTTTTGATTAAGAGTTAAAAAATGGTAGAAGTCTTCTAAAAATGACAGCGTTTGTCACAGAGCTTCGTTCATTTACCGGTGCGAAATGAATGCAGAATAGCCAAAAGTCTGACCTTAAGTAGCGCAAGCGTAATTATTCATAAACGCGAGTTAAAATAAGGTTTCAAATGCTCACGCACGGATGACAATCTTAGACCTTCAATAGTCATTCCAAGCCATTTTTAAAAACACCACGCTAGAGGTTTATCTTCACGTTAGAGCAAAGATACACCACGTTTGCAGATTTAATTCAAGGATATCTGGGTGCTACGCAGCAAATCTGACCCATTCAATTTAAATTTCTGTCAATTTTCTTTTTTTTAAGGTGGGCCTATGGTCGCGAGTTTATGGTGATCGGCCCTACTGTGGAGGAACACTGATCAGTCGCTCTCTCGTCCTCACTGCGGCACATTGCGTTAAAAATGTCATTGGTTGCAGATATAACCCATTTGACGGTCTGATCGACATGACCATTACGTCCGAGTACCCGCTTTTTGTGTTGATTGGTGCTCATGATTTCACGCAAGCTGATCTTTCTCGCCAATTGCGGCGCGTGCAGTACGTAGCCATTCACCCGAAATACAATGCAACCTTGAATTTTAGTGGCTACGACATCGCGATATTAAAGTTATTCGAGCCAATTATTCCAGGTAACCCGTTGCAATACTGGCGTGAAATTTTGCTAAATTTATTATCATCTGCTGTGCAAGTAGTATCGCTATAATGCTCCTGCTTTAATCATGTATAAATTTTTCAATATCAACAGTGATTTTTGTTCATAGGTTGAAATATGGCTAAGCCTGTCGCCGTCATCGTCTTCCTCCTTTTCTTTTTACCATTTACCATTCGCGTAAATTTCGATGCGCTCTAGTCAACATCTTTCTCGAACTTCTATGAAGATCACAACATTTCATATCTGTCAGCACAATTTTCCCTTTAACTTGTCAAGAGGAGCGTGTATCGGTGCTTTGCTTCCCGAGCGGAGGCGTCGAGCTGCCACTGGGCTTCCCCTGCTACTACGTCGGTTGGGGAAGTATGATTACGCCCTGGTCGAATGGAGAAAGAAGATTTCCGAAGACGCTGAGGGAGGCCATAGTAAAAATAGAGTCGGATGAACGTTGCCAGGAGCACTATGGCCATAACTTTGCTGACAGTACTTCATGCGTGCTAGCAACAGGCCAGGTAATTCATGGAACTTTACAAATGCTGACACCGGTTTTAACACTTTATTGGCAAAATACAGTAATGCTTAATTCATATGAATAGTATTTGTTTTCAGTATAGCATTAGGGACAAAGAAAAGGGACACTGGGATGGCCAGTTCTGTCTTATCATTCCTCATGATCCCGCCATACGTGACAGGACGCTTGCAATTGTAAAGCCTGTAATCGGCGTCGTGTTGAATAGAAGTACAAAGTTCGTTGTCCTGTAGGTAACGATCGGGTGTAAACAATGTTAGGAGGATGCGCATCGGTCATGTTACGAAACATACGCTTCCCATCGTGCCTTTTCGTTCGAGCGTTTAGGGTATGGCCGACGTACTACAATGTCGGTAATACCATTCTATCTATATATAATGAAATAGTACCGACAAATACAAGGGCTTACTAGTCGTCGCCAGCCGGTCATACCTAGCCCCAAGCATGGATCACTGAAGATTCGAACTCGGGATCTTTGGTTATATCGTTTGACACTCTACCACTGAGCCATGGGCCCGTTGCCCTGCCGATTGTGGTCGGGAATATCAATTATGGCAGATAAGTGTACACCGATCAGGTTACGAAACATGCTCGTTCTGTCATGCTTTGGGGCTCTTACTGGAACCCTGGCAGACAGCCGCGCAGCGACTATTAGTAAACGTCAAGCGATAGTACCGACAAAGACATAAATGGCCATTTCAATCAACATTGTCTTTGTCGGTACTATCTCAGTACATTTACTACTATTCGCTGTGCGACTGCCTGCTAGGTTTCTATTATGAGCACAAATCACCATTTCAATATATATATATATATATATAAATATATATATAATATTTCGTATCACAACCGACAGGACAACGGGCCCGTGGCGTAATTGTAGAGCGTTAAACTCCATGACCAAATATGCCGGGTTCGAATCTTAAGTCATCGAAACTTGGGGTTGGGTATGACTGGTTGATGAAGGCTAAGAAGCCCGAAATGGCCATTCCGGTCTCCCTTGTATTTGTCGGTACTACTTGATTTACGTCATATATGTGGATCACTTGAAATTCGAACCCGTATGACTAGCTGATGACGGCTAATAAGCCAGAAATGGCCATTCCGGTCTCACTTATTTTTGTCGGTATCACCTTATCAACATATATCACTAGTCGCTGTGCGACTGCCTGCGAGGGTTTAAGTATGAGCCCCAAGGCACAACAGAACGAGCATGTTCTGTAACCTGATCGGTGAGCGCCCATCTGTCATATATATATATATATATATATCAAGTGAATAATTTGAGAAATTACTCGGTGCAGGACATGGAGTTAAATCTCCGGGACATGGCTTTTTAGGGTCAGAACCGAACTTTCAATAAACATTCAAATCAAAGACAATCAACTACTGTGAAATCACCACGTAATGCCCATTCTACAAACAAGTAGTGCTACGAAAAGTGTGAAATTCATATGGTAAAGGTATTATACCGTACTCCCAAAACAGATACTTGCTAAAAGACCAGACACGTGTTTAGCCGATATTCTGCCCCGCGTGACACAGCTGCGAGGTGTTCGGCTCTTCGGTGGGACACCCAGCGTTCTCTAGCGGTTTCCGGTATATGAACTCCAGAGAATAATCAGGTGAATAAGTTCAGGAATTAATCAGTGCAGAACTTGGAGTTAAATCTCCGGGACATGACTTTTTAGGGTCAGAACCGAAATTTCAATGAACATTTGAGTCGAAGATAATCAACTACTGTGAAATAACCACGTAATGCCCATTCTACAAACAAGTAGTACTAAGAGTAGTATGAAGTCCATATGGTAAAGGTATTATACCGTACTCCCGATGTAGATACTTGCTAAAAGCCCAGACACGTGCGTCGCCGATATTCTGCCGCTGCGTGACACAGCTGTGAGAGGTTCGGCTCTTCAATGGGACCCCCAGCGTTCTCTAGCAGTCATGGCCCGGAGATTTAACTCCAAGTTCTGCACTGATTAATTTCTGAATTTATTCACCTGATTATTCTCTGGAGTTCATAAACCGGAAACCGCTAGATAACGCTGGGGGTCCTACTGAGAAGCCAAATACATCGCAGCTGTGTCACGCAGGGCAGAATATCGGTGAAACACGTGTCTGGGCTTTTAGCAAGTATCTGTTTTGGGAGTGCGCTATAATACCTTTACTTTATGGAAATCATACTACTCGTAGCACTACTTATTTGTAGAATGGGCATTACGTGGTTATTCCAAGGTAGTTGATTGTCTTCGATTTGAATGTTCAATGAAATTTTGGTTCTGACCCTTAAAAGTCATGTCTGGTAGATTTAACTCCAAGTTCTGCACTAATTAATTTCTGAAATTATTCACCTAATATACATATATATATATATATATATATATATCAATCAGGAATGGGCGCACACCGATCTATTGGCTTCACAAAGCAAACAAGCTCCGTATGTGTGGCAAAGGTCACGAACAGGCAACCAATTACCAGGCCGAAGTCGGCCAAGTCATAATAGCAGCGAGGAGGGACGACAGAGAATGCGGGTAGATTGATACAGCACTGTTTCGGGCTTATTCTGCCTTCATTCAGCCAATCATAACCCTGACCACCAGCAGCTGAGACCAGAAACACAAACATGCGCACAGACGCACCTGGCGCAGTCGGTCCACCACTGAGGCCTACCAGATGGGTCATAAGCACTTCATCGAACCGAAGTTCATCAGTGCCTCGCCACCTGTCATTCTCTGTCGCTGCAGATCGGGTATTTATCAATCAGGAATGGGCGCACACCGATCTATTGGCTTCACAAAGCAAACAAGCTCCGTATGTGTGGCAGAATAAGCCCGAAACAGTGCTGTATCAATCTACCCGCATTCTCTGTCGTCCCTCCTCGCTGATATATATATATATATAGATAATGTTAGGGGGCTCTCACCGATCGTTCATACGGAACTCACTCGTTCCGTTGTGCCTTTATGGACTCACTCTCGAGCCCAACCAGCAGCCGCACAGCGGCGCATGATATATAGGCAGAATAGTATTACCGACAAAGACAAGGGAGACTGGAATGGCCATTTCTGGCTTATTAGCCGTCGTCAGCCAGCCATACCCAAGCCCGAAGTGTGGAACACCCGAGCCTCGAACTCGCGACCTCTTGGTTTAGAAGTCAACGCCTCTACTCACCGGGCCACTAGCCCGTTGCCCTGTCGGTTTTCGATCGAGAATATACAATGTTAGGGGGCGCTCACCGATCGTTCATACGGAACTCACTCGTTCCGTTGTGCCTTATGGACTCTCTCTCGAGCCCAACCAGCAGCCGCACTGCGGCGCATGATATACAGGCAGAATAGAATTACCGACAAAGACAAGGGAGACTGGAATGGCCATTTCTGGCTTATTAGCCGTCGTCAGCCAGCCATACCCAAGCCCGAAGTGTGGAACACCCGAGCCTCGAACTCGCAACCTGTTGGTTTAGAAGTCAACGCCTCTACTCACCGGGCCACGAGCCCGTTGCCCTGTCGGTTTTCGATCGGGAATATACAATGTTAGGGGGCGCTCACCGATCGTTCATACGGAACTCACTCGTTCCGTTGTGCCTTAAGGGATCTCTCTCGAGCCCAACCAGCAGCCGCACAGCGGCGCATGATATACAAGCAGAATGGAATTACAGACTCCTTTCCAGTCTCCCTTGTCTTTGTCGGTAATTCCATTCTGCCCATATATATATATACATCAAAAGAAGAGGAGGCGTTCACCGGGAGAGGTGTATTTGAGGTCTGACGTTTCGGGTAGTCGTTTCTTCTACCCATCTTCAGAGACTGAGCAGTCGTGCACACAGCTTTCCTTTTTATGTCGCACTTTGTTCAAAGCCTGGCCCATCAATGCCGCCTGATGGGCCAGGCTTTGAACAAAGTGCGACATAAAAAGGAAAGCTGTGTGCACGACTGCTCAGTCTCTGAAGATGGGTAGAAGAAACGACTACCCGAAACGTCAGACCTCAAATACACCTCTCCCGGTGAACGCCTCCTCTTCTTTTGATATGCCACCCGGGAATCGCATTTTCACCACTATTGATATATATACATTTATGGAGCAGGAGTGGTATTCATTCCGTGACGATATAATGTAAGAATTTCTTCGGAAAATATCCTGTTTTACTCGTTTTGTCCTCGTTGTCCTGCAGTGGAACTAGTTCAAATCTACATTTTCCGAAGAACCTCTTCCTTTTTCAT
The DNA here is from genome assembly GCA_902702965.1 of Spirometra erinaceieuropaei. Lineage (NCBI taxonomy): Eukaryota > Metazoa > Platyhelminthes > Cestoda > Diphyllobothriidea > Diphyllobothriidae > Spirometra > Spirometra erinaceieuropaei. The sequence continues at coordinate 1,057,382 of CACRXP010000052.1, read as the reverse complement.
ATATTTATGTGTCTGTTAAGCAGTTCACAAATGAAAGCTTACTATGATGCTTTTCTTTTCATACATGCTTTCTACCGAACTACCGAACCAACACACTAAAGTACCGTTTGTACGCTTTAGAGCGCAGGTCCTGGCGACAGTGGCGGCGGACTATTCTGTCCTTCATTGGAAGGCGGAGATTGGTTCTGGTATGGAATGATACAGGCCGGAGCAACTACGACACCGTCAGACTATGTGGTCGTCACCAAAGTCAAAGCTGTCCACGACTGGGTTAAACTGAATGCGATATCTCTGGGCTTGTAATGCGCCAGTTATGGGGGTGTTAATGTGGCTTGAATAAATATATTTTTGTCCTGCAAACGAAACTGAATGTCATAGTACGCCAAAAGCAATGTATTTCGCATTCAAGGACTGCGTCCTACATTTTATCAAATGTCTGGCGGTATCTTTCTAGCTAGACTGCTGCTGAAGTCCAGCACAACGCTTTTAAATCAGGTGAACGGGCTCTTCCGTTCTATACGACATCGAAGGGCAAATACACTCATGAGGTACTGCTGTCGAATACGAGAATAAATTTAAAGCGGTGTTTAATCATTACTGTTCTGAGCTCCAGCCGCTGACTTTAACTCAAAGGAGGAGACGATTGTCAATACATGTTAATGAATCATGCATGCTGGTACCTCCTTAAATTCAGCATTACGATTCAAAGCAGGCAGCTAAAGGCGGGAACGTCTTTCATAAGCTCAAATATTTGATTGCCTACTCAGGCTCTACAGTAAAGGCTTCATCGTCCTCCCAGTTTAAGCCTTTCTGGAGACCATCGCGATGCAAAATAAGTTCCGCACACGATGAACACTTCAAAATATGCCCGCATGAGCAATTACTCAAAATACCGATTGAGAATGATTTTTCGTGGAGACGCCCTGGATACAACATACAAAGACACGTAATTAGTAAGAACAGAGGAAGTCAATTTACCGGATACACAAACTGCTGATAAGGCCATTTTGTACACCCTGATGTGTGTTTGACGGGGCACAGTACGGAACCTGTTTAATACGAAGTAAAACTGGAGATTGCAGTTTCATATTTTGCTAATTTTTTTCACGAAATTAATAAAAAGTCGCTACGGCCGGTACGTAGGTATAAATGGCGAACCATCAACCAAAATGGTCCGTGGCTGTAAACATTATCCCATGCTGGATCTGCTGCGATTTTCCACTTCGCATCGTCGTGGTTTATGAAAGCATGTCTGCGTCGCGCGAATGGAAACTTTTAAGTGTTACTGAGTAACTGGGGTTTGAAATGTGTTCGCATAGGAGGCGGGCACCGCTCACGTAAGTGGGAAGTGTGTTTCTTGGTTCCCTGAGCTGCATGTGTACTCCGAGTCTGCGACCATCACAGTGCGCTGGCGGCTGTTGCTGGGAAGGTCGCCAACTGACGCTTCTACTCAGTCCACGCAGTCAGCCAAGTTGCGTTCTGGTGTGTTCTTGGACTGGGAGTCACCGCCGGTATTCTCAGCCACCTCAGATGTACGGCGCCCAACCCCTGTTGTGGGAAATCCTGGCCTTTGGGTTAGGGAGTCCAGGTCGTGTACGCGTAGCGCGCAGACAAGGTCACTAACTATGTCAGGATCTGCGCCCATTCCCCAAGCCAGACAACTGACCGTCCTTGCAACTATCTGCGACTTGGACATGGGACTAAAAAGTGAGGTTGACGTGTGAGCGTGTTTGCTCAATATAAACAATCTGACGCACCAGACACTACCACAGTTAGGGATAAGTTAGTATTATAGTTAGTGTTATGATTTAGCGTCATGACTGCGATAAGGGTTAAGTTGGGGATTATGATTAGGCTTCAAAAATAAACACCCTTCCTGGAATCTAGCTGTGACATTAGAAGACGGTTTCTATTTCCGGATTTTGCTGGTGTCCTTAAACCAGATAGAGAAATTCGCTTCCAACCACAAAATCAGGGCACTTCGAAATTGCTATGTTTCGCTTAGTCGTCGTCGCGAGTCACTCAACGCCTACCTCATGGTCTTCCATCTCAAATGTTAGTTTTGACACCACGTCTTGTCGTGCAGTTTTGTTCTGACCAAGACCCTTGTCTACGCGTTCTGCGCAATGACGGGCTGCTCTCGTTGACGTCATAAGTAGGTAATCTTTTTTATAATCTTCTTTATGCCAACACATTCCATGAACACTGTGTTTAAAACCTACTAATTTGTGATAGACAGTTGTGCACCGTTTGGTCCACCATGACTGTTATGTCTGAACGAGATTATGGTGCATCAGTTGGCCGTGATCACATCTTATTGAGCGTCTTTGGATGTGAAAGCAAAAAAATGACTTGTAAATTTCAATTGTATGTCGACATGCAGCACCTGTAATTAAATCAAGACTTCAGGAACACAGGGTGTGCCAGTTGATAAGCAGGTAAGTTTAAGCCGTCAATGAAATAGGCGAGCAGAGCCACGTGGAGTAGACAATTGACGCCTATGGCAAAGGGGTAGTGGTCAGCCGAAGGTCCTGTGATCAACGTGGTTGGTCAGAAGTCCAACGCCTCTGGACACTGATCCGCGGTCTCGTTGTCCTGCCGGTTGCGATCGCGAACAATGATGGCTATATTATGAGACAGACGTCGGAGCTGAAGAAGTCTAAGTACTCTTCTTCTTTTTATTCTTCTTCTTCTTCTTCCTCCTCCTCCTCCTCTTCTTCTTCTTCTTCTTCTTTATTTTTCGTCTTCTTCGTCTTCTTCATCGCTTTCTTCTTATTCATATTTTTCTCACCATGTCTGTTCAGGCTATCTTGTCCAATTTGGCCGATATCGCCCTAAGATAGAAACGCGCGTCATTCTCTCCTGCAGATCTAGACTATTTGCGTAAGCGAGAAATCAGCCAAAAGCCTTAGTTTCCTTTAAGACCTTATTAAAACATCATCATGAATAAAATCCGTAACGACGCATAGGAGACCATATGAATGTAAGCGCAAAATAAATAAGGTATCCAGTGTCGGCAGCTGAATATTTCCCTGGCCATAATGAACTCGCAATTTGCCAGTTGCGACAAATTCGACGTTGCCTTGAAAGCAGCCAGGCAGAATGGAACGTTGTGTGCTTGTCAAGCAGAGAGTGGACTCTTCTAAGAGGACCAGTAATTATCGGCTTCTGAGTATATATTGGCAGAAAAAAAAGCATGCCATTTTAAGCAGATATATCGGAGCTGACCTCTAGGAAAATGTGCACATTCCAAAAAAGTCAGCCCCTCTTGAAAGCACTTGCCTGCATTCCTCTTCCTAATAGCATGCAGCGCCTCAAGTTTTGTTGTTACCGCAGTGCCCCCGTAAAACTTTAACTGTTATAGTACGGCCAGCGACGGCACTTCTTTGGAAGATAAGTCTGGTGAGGTATCCTTCGCATCTATAACCTGTTCTCGCCTAACCTGCGCTTCCAGCCAACGACCAGCAAAGCGTGCAAAAAGCGTAACTACCGCAAACAGTGTTAGGTACGAAGACGAGCCTTGTGCTGGGTGCGCAGATATGCAAATCAAAGTAGATCAACTCGAAAAGGAGCTTGCTGATTTAAGGATGCTCGTGAAACAGACCATAGAGGACCAGAACATGTTCATTGTTAGAATCCCAAAAAACGAAGAGCAAAACGCAAAATACGCGAAAAAATATCTCCTCGGGGGCATCTTAAACACGAATTGCAACTCAGTAGCCAAAACCGCAGACGGCGGTAATAGCAGGACAAAGAAAAAGATGCCGCCAATAAGGGCAGACTCGGTTCCCATGTAAGATTTCTTAAGCAATGTCACAGAAAAATTACCTGGCACGGAAGCCATATCGCCTAAGCCTCTTGCTGTGAGTGACGGGATTTCTCTTTTGCCTGGAGATGATATACCTGTGACATCCAGTCTACCGCTGCCCTCTTGTTCCGGCAACCACCCTGAGCGCACTACAGAGCACGTATCTGAATGCGAAGTCATGAACCCATGGGTAGAGGGGAGAGGGAAACACCTCGACAGGAGTCTGAACTCACAACCAACTCTGATGGGCTGCTCGGGACAGTCGGTAAACAGCAAATGTGTGCGCCCAAGCGACGACTCCGTAAATCGTCCTCGCCCACATGCAGCGAATTCATCGGAAAGACAAAGTAAGGAGGACCATGCTCGCCAGCAGTGTCTGGTTATTCAGGGTTTGTCGGAATCGAATGCAGTCAGACCTGAAGACCGTATCTCAGAGGACCTTGATTATTTCCATGGTCTACGTAATCAGTTACTCCTGGCAGACATGGAAATAAAGGTTCTGAAGGCATTCCGGATAGGAAAAAGGAGTGAAAACAGGACAGCATCACAACCACCTCGCTCTCTCAAAATTATGCTGGAGAACAAAGAGCAAATCAAGTTGATCCTCTCGAAAAAAACTGATCTCAGAAACACACACAAACAGGTTTTTTTTCAACCGGACTACTCACCAGCGGAACGGCTGAAACGGCGGGAACTTGTCTTGGAGTTAAAATCAAGACTGAAGGGTGACGAACACAATCTGGCTATCTTCAAGGGGAAAGTAGTTCGGAAATATATGCCGTTTCAGTGGAACCAGCCTGTAATACTAAGAACGAAGGCAGCTTCTCAGCTAAGACATACACCTTCGTTGAACCACCTGCTCAAGGCGGCAACACAAGTCAGCCCGTAACGCCAGTGATTCGACAGAAACAACGGATATAAATGGAACCCATCAGGTAACGGAAGAGCCCAGAGAACCTGACGTCCGAGGCAACGCAGTAATGCTCACAACAGAAACAAATACAACCGGAAATTCGGCTGGTGCCAAACTGAAGTCCTTGTACACGAATGCCCAAAGCCTCATATCGAAAATAGACGAGCCAAAACTTTGCCTTATCGAGCTGTCTCCGGATGTTTTAGCAAAAACTGAGACTTGGCTGTCCGGGAATATTAGCGATAGCGAAGTAGCCTTGCCTGGATAACAAATTTAGCGAAGGGACAGGGAACATCGTCAGGGTCGTGGTATAGTTGTGTATGTGAATGAGGGTCTGGCAGTGTCGGAAAACACCACCAAGTTTGCGTGCGGCACGGAAGATATTTGGTTGACCATCAAGGCTACCGGTTCCCCGTGTCTCGATGTCCTCACTGTCTACCGACCACCTCGGACAGACCAAATCACCGACACTCAACCATTTGAGCAGTTGGAGAAATTTTCCAATCGACCTAACATCATGATCATGGGCGACTTCAACGCACCTGGAACAAACTAGAATACCCTCTAAGCGTCAGGTCCAAAATCGGCATTCGATTACCGTCTGCTGAACAAAACATTAAAGGCGTCCCTCACACAACATGTAATATTCCCAACGAGAACACGTGAAGGACAAAGGGCAAACTGCCTGGATCTGGTCTTTACAAAAACACCAGACAGCATAGACGAGATCACCTCCATGCCGCCCCTTGGCCGAAGTGATCAAGTAGTGCTTATGTGAGATTATTCGTTATTCTCCATTTCACATACTCCAGACCACAAAAGACGGAATGTTTGGCATGGCGACTTCAATCAGATGAGGGCGGACTTATCCGGTCTCGACTGGGGCTCACTATTTACGGGAAATACCAACGATGATTGGGAGCTGTTCAAGAATGTCCTTCTGCAGCTCATCAACAACCACTGCCCACTGACGAGTGTAAGACTGAACAAACTCCCTGGGTGGCTAAATAGGAACCTTAAGAAAGAAGTCAACGGGAAGCACAAATTGTTGAGAAAATACTGCGTCACTAGGTAAGTTGAATATTTCAACACCTACAAGACACAGAGGAACAAACTGAGGAACCTGATAATCAAGACGCGGCGGGAATTCGAAATGAACTTGTTACAAAAAGCAACGCAGAACCAAAAATTGATCTACAGCTACCTCCGGCGAAGTACAAGGAACAGGCATCAAATTCCCTTAATAAGGACTACTGATTGCGTTGAGATTGCGGATAGAAGAGATAAAGCTGCGTATTTTTCACAGTTTTTCCATTCAGTCTACACCGACGAGGCAAGGTTCCTTCCTCCCTCCACAGAAAAACTGCCGACTCCAAGCGTCAGTGATATGCTCTTCTCAGAAGGAATTGTCCGAAGGGAATTAGAGGCATTGAACGAATCGAAGTCACCAGGACCAGACGAGATTCCACCCAAGCTTTTCAAGGAGCTTGCCAGTGAGCCTTCTGCGCCTTTGTCGATGCTCTTTCAAACGTCATTTGACACTGGAACACTTCCTATCGATTGGAAGCTGGCGCGTATTAATCCGCTACACAAAAGAGGTAACAGGGCACCGACGACAAATTACAGGCCCATAAGTTTGACATGCATTCTCTGCAAAGTTATGGAAAGGATCATTAAGAGCGAACTGATGCAGTTTCTGGAAGTTAACGGCCTGCTATCGAGATGCCAACATGGGTTCCGGAAAGGAAGACCCTAATGACAAACTTGCTGCAATCTCTCCAGAGCTGGACCCGAGCTCTCGACGACAGGCACGCGGTCCACATAGCCTTCATCGACTTCCAGAAGGCGTTCGACACTGTGCCACACCAGAGGCTCTTACATAAACTTAAAAAAATAGGGGTCGGTGTCAACTTCCTTAAATGGATCGAAAACTTCCTTTTGGGTCGACACCAGGTTGTGTGCATCGGTCGGGGAAAGTCAGATCCTGCTGTGGTCGATAGTGGTGTCCCCCAGGGTTCAGAACTGGGACCAATTTTATTCCTTATATACGTGGACGATGCCGCAAGATCTTTGGACTGCGAAGTAGCAATGTTTGCCGATGACATGAAGATATGGAGTGTAGTTCGGGGTCCTGCCGACGAAGACAGACTACAGATGAACCTGAATCGGTTGGAGGAGTGGTCAAACCGTTGCCTCCTGCGGGTCAACGTTGCCAAATGTAGCATAGTTCGCCTAGGCAACACAGCCAGATCGACCAGCACAAGAGACTACTTTCTGGGCGGTGCGGGCCTACAAGAGGTCGAAGCCTAAAAGGACCTCGGTGTTCTGACGACAAGTTCTCTAAAGCCATCCGCCCATTGTTCGAGGGTCGCAAAAAACGCAATATCTGTATTGTACGCCATCAAGCGTGCGTTTATGGACTTTGACAAAAATGCTTTCTCAAAGACATTCGGAACATTCGTTCGGCCGCATTTAGAGTACGGCATACAAGCCTGGAGGCCCTGGGCTGTTGAGGATCAAAACTGCCTTGAAAGAGTCCTGAGGAGAGCCACGAAGATGGTTAGGGGTCAAAGCTCCTTTCCTTATGCAACCCGCCTAGTAAATCTGAAACTCTTTCCTTTGAATTACAGGCAACTTCGCGGGGATCTCCTGCAAGCCTTCCGCATTGTAAAGGGGTTGGATTGCAGCCTGGCCTTCGAAGACTTTTTCGAATTCGCTACCACGACCAACCTACGGGGTCACCCGTTCAAACTGCGCACTCACCAAGCAAGGCTGCATGTGCGGAAGTCCTCCTTCTCTGTTCGAGTGGTCAAACCATAAAAAGCACTTCCCGCAGATGTTGTGATCTCACCATCTTAACAAAATTTTAAAAAGAATTTGGGCATATTCATGTTCCGAAATGACGAAGAGCGATGAGAAGTGGAGCTCACCCCCTGTAACTCGTTCTCATTTTGTCCTATCACTATGGGCGTGTTTGAACTATTTCAGTCCAGAACATTTATCTGTATACCATACATTTTTTGCGTTTTAAATAGGGCACTCAAAGGCTTACGCCTATTTCCCTGAATAAACTGAATTGAACTGAACTGAACTCAAACTACAAAGTATTCTACCGTACTCAACATCGTACCATAAATTGGAGGGAAGTAATTTTATCAAATGCAGGCGCGTTCCATGAAAAATGACTCAGACGGTACGGAACAGTCTCTTAGACTAGAAAAACCAGGTGCCTTCAAAGGACAAGGACAGCTGTAGAAAGACGTCCAGTCTGGCTCTTGGAAGAACGATTCTATTAGAAGTCGCAGTTTCAGTAAAACAGTTAAAGCCCTAAAAATAGCCGAAAAGAATAGAAGCGATTTAAACTTGAGGTCGAACTCTAACGGGCTATTTTTGATGCCGAGAGAAGGACAGAGCTTTCAAGGATAGAGGTAGAGACCGATGAAGAGATGTCCAATGACGACCATCAACCCGTGGATTCCGCCGCGCATGTCTCGGGATATGTGAAACAGTGCACATTACATTAAATTTCTCCTGAAGAGAGTAATCGTTGCGAAAGTGAGAATGTTGATATGCCCAAAGCAAGTGCTAACAGCCTGTCAGCTGCCAGTTTAAAACTACCCAAGGTTGAGTTGTCCTGGTTTGACGGGAAACTAGTTCATTATTGGAAGTTTTTACGACAGTTTGAAGAGCCGGATGTGGAGAATTGGCGGGCAGTGTTGTATCCAGCTGGTCAACGCTTGCAATTCTCCACGCTCTCCTCGCAAGTGCTTTCCCATTTGGCATCTGTTATCATTCCCCTTCCCCCCTTTTGTAATCCTCTTTCGAGCGTGATCTGCGTTCTTTTAATTAAATAGTTTCGTATTCTGACCTTGAGCTGGGAATTCGATTTACTCGAAAAGTAACAAAGGAATTCTTTGTCCAGGGTATCGATTGTTGAGGTTTGTACGTATTTCATTATTACCTCTTTCTCTCAATAGTACCGTACATACACCGAAATTTATTTTAGCTAAAACGAGTAACTCAGCCAAAATATAATTGTACAGTGAATGAAAGAAAAAGCATTCGAGAAAACACTAACAGGTCGCGAGTTCGAGCCTTGGATTTTCCACACTTCTGTGTTGGGTATGACTTGCTGACTACGGTTAATAAGCCAGAAATGGCCATTCCAGTCTCATTCGTCATTGCCGGTTATAACATGTAGCCCAAAACAAATCTAAGAATTATCAGGGAAATACGTTTGCGGGTAATTCAGATAAGACGGATCTCTTTTCCGATTTCTACATGATTGCGTATATTGAGTAGAACCCCTTTTTATAGGGAAGCATACTGGTGAATTGCCTAATCAAGAAACACAGTTGGCACGGTGACACTCACGACGGACGCAGTAAGCAAAACTATGGGACTGGTACAGTCCACTAAATCAACTAGTGGGGAAGCCATACACGCAAATATCCTGCATGAACTCTCATACCAACTGGCCTTCCCGCCCTTCACGATCTTCGATAGTTCGATAGATAAAAAGATGTCTGCCTGCTTCTTGAAAGCTAGCCAACGTAACCGCTTTGCTTGGAGTTTGGTAGTACTTCGCCAAATAGCTCCAGACCAGTAAGTCTTACACACAGGGGTCGCAAATCAATTGTGAAAATAATGAAAACGGAACTGGCGAGGCAGTAAAATGGGTAATTGCGCATCAAAATGTATCTAAAAGCCGTAAGCCCTGTCTTACTAGCTTGTACACACCCATGAAGACCTTGAGAAGATTTCTAGAAATTGGTTCGTCAACAGTTCGGTATAATTTAGTATATTTACGGTTACATACAATTTAAGGGTACATGCAATATTCGGAGTTAAGAACATACGTCAGCAAACTTTTCCCAGTACCATGTACAATTTACATAATATTGTTCTTTAAATTGTGGCACTAACAACACAGAGCACTCAAGTTTGTACAATAAATATAGAATAAAGTAAAAAATAGGCGCATTAGCAATGAGTGTATGAAAAGCGTTGGTTTAATATAGCAGAGCGAATCTGTCAAGGCAATAGATATTTTTTAAACAAATATACATTGGGTCCCTCACCCACTAGCCCCCCCCCTTTCCTTCTAGCCTCCCTCCTCCCCTTCCTCCACTGTTTAACTACCAACAAGCTATTCATTTTCTAACTCCCATAGCATTCCAATGTTTGAAAACTATATACCTACATTATTAAGGTCTCAAACTCAGCCTTCACTTGCTGACTCCCCGTACGTCAATACTCTAGATTAACTGGTATTTATTCTCCAAGTGACATTAATTCACAGCTTACATATCCACCTCCAATTTTTTTTAACTACCGTCGAAAATAGCATTGCCGTTCGAAACACATTAGATATTTTATTATTGAATGCCAGGTCTGTTATAAACAAGATGGCCCAAATCAGAGCCATTGCTCTGGAAATGACGTCTGATATTATATGTGTAACAGAATCTTGGACCCATTCTCTAATTCCTGACTCTGCCCTTCTCATAGATGACTTCGATTTTTACCGCCAAGACCGCACGACTAGGCGTGGGGGTGGTTGTCTTCTTTATCTTAAATCCTACCTAAAGCTCTTTCCATATTACTTAGATGTTTCCTCATTTACGGGAAACTTCTGCTTGGCATCTGTTATTCTCTCGCCGCAAAGAAAGGCAATTATTGGCTGTATCTACAATCCCCCAAATTCCTTAGCCAGTGATGATTCTCAACTTTGTGAAATCTTTAAAGTAATTTCGGAAGCTGCTTTCGATGTAAAATTAATCACTGGGGATTTTAACCTTCCTGAAATTGACTGGGTTTCCGATAGCTGCCCACCCAGATTCCAGCCCTTTCAAGATATTGTCAATTTTCCTAATTGGTCCCGACTGGTGCGCTCTCCAACAAGAAATAATCACATTTTAGATCTAATCTTTACCAATGACATTGGTCCTCTTTCTGCTGCTTTAAAAAAGGACCTCTTTGACAGTGACCACGTATTAATTCATTGTTGCTTACCACTTCCCTTTTCAAAATAAGACAAGCGCCGTTCGGACTTACATGAAATACGACTGCGTAGATAGCGACTTAATAAATAACTATATGAGATCCTTGGATTGGTGTGGCTTCCTCACTTGTAGCAATGTAACCATTCTTCGTGATGTCATGTCCAATGTTTCCAAGGACATTCTAGTGTTTGTGCCGCGTAGATATCTCAAGCCTAATTCTTCAGATTCTTTTGTTTCTCATTTTCTTCAGAACAGACTAAAAAGTTGAGGCGACAACTGCGTGACCCATCCGCTAGTTCCTTATCAGTTCATCTTAGAATCACAGGGATACTTGAGATGGCCTCAAGGATGCGCCAAGCGCGCGACAGGCAAAGAGAATCAATTGCTCTCAGTGGTTCGACCCCTGGCAAATCCGTCGCTAACATCTTCCGTCATCGGTCCTCTTCTAAGCGTGGTCACGAACTTCCACCCCTGCTAAATGATAACAAAGTCTTCCTCACCGATGACACTGACAAGGCGGAGTTGTTTAGTGCTTTCTTTGCAAAACACCTTGATACCGAGTCCGATCCGGTTCCTTTATTTCGATCACTTTCAGATAGGACACTTAGTACAATTGATGTCTCCTCAGATCTCATTAAGAAACACATAAGCCGTTTGAAATACTCACACTGCTCACGAGCGGACGGGTTTCCGAATTCGATTAGTAAACAAGCGTCCGACCTTCCCATATTGCTCAGTCATTTATTCTCGGTTTATATCTCAAAAGGATTCTTTCCTGAAACATGGAAAACGTCCCGTTTTCAAGTCAGGATCTCGGTCGGATGTTAATAACTATCGGGGTGTGCACAAAACGCCGTCTCTAGCAAAACTTCTTGAAAGGATTATTTTCAATGAAATTCTTGACTTCTGTCTAGCTAATCGTCTTCTGAGCTCTAGTCAGCATGGATTTTTATTTGAACGATCCTGTGAAACATGTCACTTGGCTTTTCTTAATCTAATCACTTCTCTTCGTAATGAGCGGCAGTCAGTGGTAGTTATATACTTTGATCTTAGCAAAGCCTTTGACAAGGTGCCCCATAGACGTCTTTTAGTAAAATTGGAAGCTCTCGGCATCCGGCCGCCTCTACTCGACTTCATCAGGTCCTATCTGTCCAACCGATATCAGAAAGTCATGGTCGGTAATAGCTACTCGACACCCCACTCGATCACGAGTGGCGTACTTCAAGGCAAGTTCCTGGGTCCGCTACTCTTTCTTATGTACATCAATGATATTTCGACTGAACTCGGAAATTAGCAAACTTTTACTTATGCCGATAATCTTACGTGTGTTTACTCATACTCTAAGTACACCGCAAATGTTTGTGTTGAAAAAATTAATGCCGATTTACTACGCTTAAGCAGATGGGGTTCGACATTGCAGATGGAGTTTTCATCATCGAAGTGTAGTTTCATGTCTTTTGCTCCTAACAAACTTCCTAGTCCCATAATTTTTCAGAATAACCCACTCTCAGAATGCCTCACGATAAAGGACCTAGGTCTTAGTTATACAAATAAGCTTGCTTTATCACCTCATGCAGATAGAATCTCTGCCAAGGCCGCGCAGATATGTGGATTCATATCGCATAATGTTTTCCTTCCGGAAATGAAGCTCAGACTTTATCAAATGTTTGTTCTTCCAGTCCTCGAATACTGCTGTCCTTTCTTTGGTTTAATGAACGCCTGCGACCGTAATAAAATCGAAAATGTTCAGAGGGTTTTCATTTGGAAACTGTTCTCTCAAGCTTCGTCCAGTATTTCTTATACTCGGAGATGTCAGCTGCAAACATTAAGTTTTTGTAGGTTAGAAGACTGGAAGCTGGCCTTTGCTTCCTTTTTCGCATCAACTCTAGCTCCAGTCTTCCGCTCATTGACACTGTCACTCCGAGAGATCGGTCTTATGCCACGCGCAACTCCTGCATGCGCGGGCTTTTGAATTTGAGCCGCCATTTTTGTAGCTCTCTTTTCACGTGTGGATTTTTACTAATTGTACATTATTGTGCCTTTTTTCTTCGATATACTGAATTGTTTTGCATTCTTTGTTTGTCTGAGCTAAGATTATGAGGTCGTCTCTACAGTACGCTGGCGCCCATTTGAACGGATTTAAATTGTTAATTTCACTTACGAACGACCATGATGAAAATTTTTGTACTTTACGACTAATATGTCGTAGTTGCGATCGTTCTGTGTTCAATTTATCAAATATTCGTCAACAATGGCCTATGCATCGGAAAAACACCGATGTGGCTCTCAATTCGCATTCAAACGTCCGCCAAATCACAAATTGTCAATCCCTGCCTTCTTGTCGACAAACTGTCGTTCTATTTTCAACAAAGCCCATGATTTGGAGCTACTTTTGTCGAAAAAAAGAACACGGCAAAACTGAAGTTGTCTGCCTTCAAGAGACGTCGCTTAATAAGTCAGTTTAAGTCAGTTTATTAAGGGAATGAGGCTTTCGCCCTTGAGCACCCTATTCATGTCGATAAACAGAAATAAAGTCATCAATTACATCAGCAAATGCGAAAAGTTAAGAAGTTAGCGGTAAGTGTGAGCCAGGCGCAAACTACCGCCGCTAAAACAATCATGATTGTATGTACAGTAGGTTCTCAACAAGTGAGCGTCTAGTCTGCACTTAAAGGATTTAACACTTTCGGAAAGAACGACGGCATCAGGGAGTCCATTCCATGCCCCGATGACCCTGTGGGAGAAGGCGTTCCGTCGGACGTCCGAATGAGCCCGCTTCCTTTGCAGTTTGAACGGATGACCACGCAGACGGTCAGTCCGGGCCAATTCAAAGAATTCATCAAAATCTAGGGCACACGCTCCGCTTCTGACAATCCTGTAGGTTTGAATGAGATCGCCGCGCAGTTTCCTGTAATTTAGAGGAAACAGATTTAGTTCGGTCAGCCTGGTTTCGTAAGGCAAATGATGAAGATTCTTGACCACCTTCGTAGCCATCGCCTGTACTCTTTCCAGTCGTTGATAATCTTTCTTTAACCACGGTCGTCAGGCCTGGACTGCATACTCTAAGTGAGACCGGACGAATGCCCCATAGGTTTTTCCGAACAGCTCCTTGTTGATCTGCACAAATCCTCGCCTCGGCGCAAATAACACCCTTATCGCACTTTTGGCTGCCCTTTGACACTGTGAAGATGGTTTCAGCGAGGAGGTCATTAGGAGGCCGAGGTCCTTCTGTTCCACAACATTTAAAAAGGGACTGACCACCAAGGACATATTGAAAGGAATCGTCCTCCTTACTGGTCCGTCTGGTGCGGAGTCTCAGGACCACACATTTGTCCACATTAAAATTGAGGAGCCAGCGAGCTGACCAACTGTTTAGGCGGTTGAGAGCGTCTTGAAGCGCGTACCTGTCTGCATCAGATCTGATGGGTCTCCACAGCTTAACATCGTCAGCAAACATGATGGCGCTGCATCCCAGGTCGTCGACGCAGTCGTTAATGTAAACCAGGAATAGCAACGGCCCTAAGACGGAGCCCTGGGGTACACCACTTAGAACGGGAGTAGGAGTTGACCTTGAGGCCTCAATGCACACGGTTTGCGATCTCCCGGTAAGAAAATCTGTTATCCATGTCAGCAGCGTTCCTCTTATCCCAATTTCAGAAAGTTTGTAGATTAGGCGTTTGTGTGGGACGCTGTCGAACGCCTTCTTAAAGTCTGTGTATATGACATCAACCCTCCCATCCCCATTCAGTGCGCGAGTCCACTGCTGCGTCGAGAGCAATAAACTGGAAAGACACGAGCGGTTCCGTCTAAAGCCGTGCTGCAGGTCTGAGATTAAATAACCCTGCTACAGGAACTCCATAGTTGCTTTCTTAACTATGGCCTCCATTATTTTACAGCAGATGCAGGTTAGACTAACAGGCCGGTAATTGTTAGCATAAGTGCGAGCCCCGCCCTTGTATATCGGAAAGATATTTGCTGTCTTCCATTCCGATGGCAACCTCCCTAATTCGAATGACGAGCGGAAGATGTGCGCCAGTGGTTTGGAAAGTTCATTCGCCAGTTCCTTCAAGAATTTGGCCGGTATATTGTCCGGACCCGAGGACTTTGCTTCTTTGAGATTTTTCAGCTCCCTTTCCACGGCAGCTGCCGGGAAGAGTATGGAGTCAAGCACGGGACCAACAGTCTCAAGAGCATTGCCGGCACTGCGACAGCGAAACTCAGTTTCTCTAGTAAAAACGGAGGCAAAATACTGACCTAAGTGTTCGGCTTTCTCGTTGTTCTCAATGATCTCTACACCATTATCCTCCTTCAGCACCGCGACCGGGTCCTTATTTTTCAGTCTACTGTTCAGATAGTGAAATAAAATCTTAGGCTTCTGTTCAGCCTGTCGTATAATTTTGGATTCATACTCCTTCCGTGCCTGACGGATACATTTTTTGACGGCGTTTCGTTGACGACGAAATTCTTCGAAATGCGCTGGTGACGCAGTTTCCCTGAATATTTTCCATCTTTTGCTTTCCTTCCGTAGCTGCTTATTTAGGTCCCTAGTTAACCAAGCAGGTCGACTAGTTGTTTTTTAAACTTTAGGTGGACAACAGCGCCTAATCAGATCGAGTGAAATCGTTTAAAAAGATCTCCAGTCCTCCTCCGGATCTCCCCTGAATATTTGGTCCCAATTCACGGACAGCAATTCGTTCTTCGTCATATTAAAATCTGCCTTCCATATATTAGGTTGGCCCTCTGTTCTCTTCTGGCGTTTAGAGAAGAGCGAGTAATCCCATAATAGCGTGGTATGGTCACTTTTCCCGAGAGGTGCATTGGAATACACTTCGTCGAAATTAGAGAAGTCTTTAGTGAAAACTAGGTCTAGACAATTTGCTCTCTGGTTCTCTCGAAATCTTGTTGGTACCTTCACATGTTGCGCCAGAGGGAGATCGAGTGTGAGGTCCAGTAGCTTATTGCTGAAAGAGGCTGGTCCACCATTAACTGCCATAGTTTCCCACTCTATTGCAGGTGCGTTGAAATCCCCAGCAATAAGTACCTCTTGGTGGCTAGCTACGTCTTTGACTAAACCAAGGAGCGACTCATCAGCTGCACTCAGAAGATTTGGTGGTCTGTAAATCGCCAGAAATTCTAGATTTTGTGCATTGCTCTTCTTTATCTTTATCCAGACGGATTCATATTCAAGGGATAGGGTGTGGGCTCTTTCAACTGCTGAAATTCCTTCCCTTACATATACGACTACCCCTCCGCCCTGCCTATTTTGACGGTCTCTACGAAACAGCTTGTAACCCGGTATCGAAATCTCAGCATCCATTATTTCGGCATTAAGCCAAGTTTCCGTTATGGCGATGACGTCGGAGATTTGTTCCGGTACTCTCGCTTTGAGTTCGTTGATTTTCGAAACGATACTTTGAGCATTGGTATACAAAAATCTCAATTTGGCACGAGCAACTCCGGCATACTGGCGTTTATCCATTTCTTGGGATTGAATGCAAAAGCCGGTCGGAGCTGATCGGGATGAACTGCTTTCCATCACTCCTAAGCTGTTAGAGTTATGGGCTTTCTCCAGAGGAATGGCCTCTGGACGCGTATAATTTTTCCGTCCACTATTCGGAGATTTGTCTCGCCCAGACTCGACCGCCTGAGGACTTCCAATTTGAGCCCCCTCCATTTTTCTCGCTCCGCGGGTGAAAAGTCCCGCTGAAAAAAAACTGATGGATGGGCGTGTTTAAGCGCAGCTTTCCTGCTCAAAAGCAGCTGTGTTTGTTCGTCATTCTCAAAGACAATTTTTCACGGTCTCGGTCGGTCTGGATCTTGTTTTGAGTCTTTAATTTTGCCCATCCTGAAAGCCTTTAATACTGTGACTTTTTCGTCTCTTATTAAGATCGATTTGAGATATTCCTGGAATATTTCTATGTCATGTTGTATTCTGTCCTTTGAAGCGTCGGAAACAGACTCAGGCATGCCCTTTATAACGATGCATTTACTGCGATCAACTAGACGGCCTTGTGGTATAATCATACCTACAGAGTCTTCATCGCGTGCATCCCGGCTACAACCTTCCACCGATTTAGGAAGGTTTGATTCAGCAGGACTAACGCATGACTGCCTGTTTACTACGATCTTTTGATCATTTTTCGTTTTCAGCGGCGCGATTTTCGTGTGCGGCGTAGCCAACTCTTGTTCCCTCGACTGACTCTCTGTGCCTTTTTGAGGTACCCTGAGATTTCTTTTTGCTCGCTGAGATCGCGTCTGACCGCGCTTTTTTCGCACAAGACACTGTGTGTCATTCCTATCAAGCTCTAGCGACCTACTATTTTCTTTCTCCTCCGTCGACACAGCCGAGGAAGCCGTGTTTGCGTAAGTTCGCTCGCTTTCATTCTCTTTGGATGAATAGCG
This sequence comes from Spirometra erinaceieuropaei, assembly GCA_902702965.1. Taxonomy (NCBI): domain Eukaryota; kingdom Metazoa; phylum Platyhelminthes; class Cestoda; order Diphyllobothriidea; family Diphyllobothriidae; genus Spirometra; species Spirometra erinaceieuropaei. Next base: position 1,040,254 of record CACRXP010000052.1, on the reverse strand, counting down.
AGGGAGATTCCTCCACTTTAAGGCACTTTATCTCCCTCTCCATTTCCGCAAATTTTTGAAGGAGTCCGAAACATGTCGTACAGGCTTCGTCTTCGTATTTGATATCCATACAACTTACTAGGCTCCTTGCTCGTTTAGCGGGAGGTGACTTAACAGCGATATATAAAGAGTTGCAGTCATTTGTACTACGAATAATGTTTACTCCTTTACTTATTTCAGTCCGTTGGCCGTGCCCCGATAGTGTAGTGGCGATCATGCTGCTCACCGCACGACGTGACATTGATTCGCAACTTATTACTCCCCCATCCATGAACTGCTTTGGAAAAGATAGAAAATCTTTATCTTGTGGCAGAGGTGGAGGCGTCGCCATTTTTGTTAATCAAAATTGGTGTTGAGACTGTAAATCCCTTTTTCTTACTCTGATGATTTAATAGATGTAATCGCTGTTTTATGTAAGCCCCGTTTGTTAAGTAATTTTAAAGGCATCATATTTGTTAGTATTTACATTCCCCTCCTCCTGTGAAGGCGCATTAACCCGTTTTTCGACTTCCTCTCACAAAAACTTCCTATATTATCCTGCGACTATCTAGCTGACTTATGCGGTGATTTTAATCAAGTGAATTCACGTCCTCTTACATTTTTAGGCTTCGATGATCTTGTTTCCTTTAATACTCGCGCAGATGCCCCTCTTGATTATATTCTGACTAACCACAGCAATCTTTTTTGTGTAAAAAACAGGGCCCCATTTTCAGGTTCTGACCATTCCACTGTATTGTGTCTTCCAAAAATCTATTCCACTTCAAAACGTGCATTGCTGGCCAAGCCTGAGAGAAAGGTTAAGGTTCGCAACACGTCCGCCCAAAACATTCTCATGCTGCAGACTTGCATTTCTCTTACCATCCCCACTTTCCTTGAACATTCTAATGTTGAATCCTGTTCTTCCAACCTGACAGCGTTTTTAAAGGAAATTTTCGATATTTGCTGCCCTTTTGATACTGTTATGGTACGACCGGATAGAATTTCTTCCCCCCATCTGAAATCGTTAAGACGTAAGAAAGAACTCCTTTACAATCTACGCTTACGTGATAACCTTAAGGACGTTACCGTCTTAATAAAAACAGAGATTGGCAGGCTAAATAGCCTGTTTGTCAGCCAACGTTTTTCCTCTTCTTACTCCCCCCCTTTCCCCCCTTCCTCAGCTGAGATTTGGAAAAATCTTAGGCGTCTCACTGGCCATTGCAACACGCTGGTGCATGGGGATGCAGATTTAGACTCCCTAAATAAAAATTTTATATTTAGTCACAATGACTCCCATCGTCCCTTAGATGACATTCCCCTATCACCAAGTACATTACAACCCCTGTCTTTGGCAACAGTAGAGAAACACCTTAAAAAGGTCCGTGGATCAACAGCTGCCGGACCGAATGGTATCTCGCCTTTTCTTCTTAAATCTTGCCGTTCTGAGATAGCCCCTATTTTAACGCACCTAATCAATATGTCTTTCATGGAGTCCAGGATTCCCGACGCCTGGTGTACAGTGAGAATCACTCCCATCCCTAAAAAGCCTGCTAACTTTGGTCCTAAATCTTTTCGCCCAATTGCCTGCTCTTCTGCAATGCTAAAGCTTGCTGAACGAGTTGCCCTAGATATCATTAAGCCTTTTTCGTTCCGTTTTTCCGACCCCTTACAATTCGCATATAAAGCCAAACGGAGTACTTTAGATGCGGTCGCTCTTGTGGTCCACTCTGCTCTAAAAGCATTAGACAAGAGTTGCCGCGAGTATGCGTGCGCTTTTCTTGATTACTCCTCCGCCTTCAATACCGTCCCGCGCCCTCTTCTCCTTTCCAAAACATCCGTATGCGGCTCTCCGGGCTGGGTCGTCTCTTGGCTGAGCGATTATTTTACCTTCCGCACCCAATCTGTCCAATCTGGCAAGCGGAAATCGTCGACCCTTCCCAATGACTGCGGTGTTCTTCAAGGCTCCATTCTACCCCCTCACCTTTTCTCCCTCCACACTGATGGTCTCAGGTCTCCTAATGACTGTCTTCTGGTCAAGTATGCTGACGATGTGGTTGTTGGACACCCTCTCAAAAGTCAGACATACCTCCGGTCTCTAAAGGATGGCCTAAACCATATCCTAGCGTGGTCGGAGGAAAATGGTCTCCTTATTGAGAGAGAGAGAGAGAGGACTGCTTTATTTTGAAAATAACTTTCAAAACTTTCAGCAAAAACGGTTCTCCAGTACACAGTGATTACCATAGAGATTAACAGGTTTTTGGACAGACAGGTGGAAATGATTATATATGAAGAAA
>CACRXP010000052.1:1019640-1036167 GCA_902702965.1 Spirometra erinaceieuropaei | reverse complement strand
GGTGGATGAAGTAGAAAAAAGTTGACTAACGAATAAACCGTTAAGTCTGGCAATTTCGTCCTTTATTAAAACATTGATATCCTTCACCTTGTCACGCTGACCTAGTTTGTAAAAGGTTTCTTTGCGACGTCTCAAATGTTTGAGGTTTGGTGAGGAGATTCTGTCAGGCCTGACCATAACAGTTTCACGGGGACAACAAATATCAAAAACGTGATTCAAAAATAGCGTAAGATAAATAGAGCATAATTCAGCATTTGGTAGTGCTAGAAAAGTTGGGATGGTATTAGTAATTAAACTCTGCAGTAAGTGGATCTTATCTACGGATGTGTCTCGAACAGTAATTTTCCTCTCGGGTTTTGTAAGCAGTTGACGCTTAGAGGTGGAATAGACTTTTGGAAGTCCTAGTAGCACTGAGTGATCAGACCCGGAGAGTGGAGCTCTATTTTTAATACAAAAATTTTTAATCCAAAAATCCGTTCAGTGTATTTTTCGACTGCGACCTTCTTCTAACCCTGATTCCTCTGACATTCTTCCTAACGAAGTATCCTCTTTCAGGTATCTCGGCGTTACCTTGTCCTCAAATCTTTCTTTTTCCCTCCATATTGAGTCCCTATTTATTAAAGTCCGTAAACTCCTTTACTACATTCGTCGTTTACGTTCCTACCACACACCTCAACCCTTAGTCTGGCGATTCCTTTATGCCTGCATTCTTCCTCTTATCCTGTACTGTCCTCCTGTAATTTATCCTGCTTTGTTAAAAAAGGATCTTTTTATTTTGAAACGAATCCTCCGCATGCTCTCTTCTGCTGCTGGAGTTTCTTATATTTTTAAGTTGACACTATCTTACAACGACACTTCAATGCGGTCAAGCAATTCGCTGGTCGAATTCTAGATGACGTTGCCCATCCTCTACAATCCGAGCTTATGTCTGCCAAGTCTTCCCGCCCGATGCGCCGCAACTTCCGTCTTATATCTTGTCGCACATCGGCTTATCGAGCTTCTGTATTGCCATTCCTAGCGCGCTATCTTACGTGCTAAGAGACAGAAATACAGAAGCTAAGACTTGAACTATCCCTATAATAATCGTTTCTTTGTGTTAAAATTTGACTCTTGAATAATCTATTAACTTATTTACTGCCCATAGTGAATGGAGCCAACTTTTTGCTGAAAATTTTGAACATATGATTTCAAAATAAAACGCATTCCTCTCTCTCTCTCATTCCACCGCCTATTTGTACTACATCTAAGCGCTCCCTCTTCTTTGCTTCCAAATATGCCTTCCTTTGGAATAATCTTCCGCCTGAAATTAGATTATCGCCTAAGTTACTGGTATTCAAGTCGAAATTACGCAAACATTTTACACCGGAAAGCATAAAGACACTGTTAACGGTCTCATACCCGGACACCCTGATACTAGATTTCGAGAAGTGTCCTCAAGGGATTTACTGGTAGATCTAGTGGTAACTCTTAATTATATCATTAGAAACCCCTGTTTTGAATTGGTTTCTAAATCCACTGCTATCACTCCTCCCCCATGGCGACAATTTTTGCTGTTTTTGATGTCATGTCCCGCATTCAGGCCTCGTGCGGTCTGTCGACGCTCACGGCGGAACCCTCAGTATTCACTGTCTACTAGGAGTTCGGTTGTACCTCCCTTCCCCACTGCTCGGCTGAGCTCGAAGCGTGTTGTGGCCGATCGCATCTGGGTTCCTCTCGTCTGGCCTCTTTGACGCGGCGTATCAATCCGGCCCAGACGATCTCAATTGTGAATCCCGTATACAATGCCATATACAAGCCAGTCCTGTCTGACCCACATTCGTACCCCTCCAGGCTGAGCTTTATTGCTACCCTGACGATGACCGACAACATTCCGTTATATGCCGCCACCTACAAGCCAGTTCTGCTCACTTTTTCTGTCATTATTTTTATTGAGGGTTTATTTCTCCTGTAAAATTAATCCCATCATTTTTAACTTTTTGTAAGGAGTTTTTTTTCACCCCTCAATTATCATGTTTCTCATTGGACTAATAATTCAGAAACCATGAATTTCATTTTGTAAAGATTCGGCCTATCTCGTCTAAAACTCGCATATGAATTTATTTTAACTTTCTTTAATGGGACCCCGACGGGTCTCTAATAAAAATTATCTATGTATCTGTCTATCTAACTGTCCCCGTCGAGTCCGTCACCATCATCTCTTTTGGAAGCCCGATAGATATATTGGCGGCTAGATGTAAAAGCCAGTATATGCGTGCATGCATTTTGGATGGGGCTCCTCGACGTTTCGGGGAATTCACACACGAGTTTATTGTTGTGGCCCAGGCGAAAGAATCATCGAACTGCAAAGCACAGTCCCGATACCTCACAATCTCGTAGGCGTAAATAAGATCTTGGATCTGCGTGTATGCAGGGGGAGATAATTTAAGGTCGTCAAATCTGCAGCTGTAAAATAAAGTCTTGATGCATTTCACAATGTTCATAGCCCTCATTTGTAAGCATTTCTCAGTAGAGTTTAGTCCCATTTTCAGCCAGAGGCGCCACGCTTCGAGTCAGTGTCTCACTTGCGGACGAGTATAGGCCACGTATTTGTTTTAATAAAGCCAAGGTCCAGGCGTACAGCGCAATTTCACGGTAAAGTTAAACTATGTCTCTACTTTCATATCTTTATGCAATTAATTCGTATGTTTATTTATTAATTACGTGAATGCTTCTAAATCAGTTACTCAGATCTTCCGTTAAAGATCATTTGCTAAATCCCACCAAGTCATTCCGCCTTTACTTAGTACCAACGATGCCTTCATTACAGAGGAGTCAGCCAAAGCAGGAATGTTAAATTCTTTCTTTGCCAACCATTTCGCTATCGAAACTGACCTCAGTGCCAAGGTCAAGGCGCGCAGCTCAATTTCAAAGATAAGCGAAGCTCTGCATTTATCTGGATATTCTTAAGTAATTAATGCCTGTTTTTTACTTGAGTCCGTTTTAAAAGGCGCCTTTCTATATAAGGTAAATTTTTTTCCCAGTTTGTTTGACAGTCTGGCAAAATAGTCGTATTTTGTAAAAATCCATTGTAGTGAATCCTTTCCCTACTACCGCTTTCTAGTTTTCGTAGTAAAAAAAAACAGTAATACTTGCTACTCAGTGAGCGTTTCCGTTTTGATCCCTCTTCTGTAACGAAAAAACTTTTTTTTGTCTGTAATGTCCCGCAGAGCACGTGCTAAAAGGCGAAAGCTTGCGGCCTCCCCACCGTCTCTGGGTGCTAAAATCGTGATTGAAGACATGGCAGACGCCAGCGTATGTTCTTCGCCGTCTGCAGATCTGATTAGCTCACAAATCCCTTTAGTACATGTAGAACCTCTCGACCCTTCAGTCGTCCAAAAATACGCCTCTGCTAGTCGTAGCAGGCCATCAGCCGGCGAAATAATCGATCAGCTGATTTATGGAGACATAAACAGCACTTCTGAAAAAGTGCTTGAACAAGCTTTTAAACTTATTGGGGTAATAAGTTCGGAAACTGAGGAACGAATTAAACGCAAGCATAATTTCGTACTGCGAAACATTCCGAGCCACTTATCTGCTATGGAGGGAGCGCATGTGTTCCTACAAAGTTGTGGCTTGAGTTTTAGTGTCGCACAAGCTAAGCGACTTCGCTCGCTTAGTCGTAATGCGCCGATACTAGTTACCCTTTTCTCCATGATAGAAGTCGATTTTATCTTGTCGAGTAGGGAGATGACTAGAGACTTCTGCCGTAAATGGCGCTGCTCCGTTTCGCCAGACCTCACACCCCTGCAGCGAAGACTGAATAAACTGAAATCGGCAAAAACCAACACCAAGATAATGACACCTACTGTCCGTCTGAATATGTCCTCTACAACACCACCTGCGGCATCTGCAAGTCACGGCATAGTCAATTCCGCAGGGAGTTCGACTACTTTTAATGCTGACCTCTTTAAACACACCACCACGCCTGGTATAAACACGCCTCTATCGACTTCTTTCAGCAAACCCTAGTAAGCCTAAGCATGTGTCTAAGTCAAAGGCGAATCCAATTGCTGTCTCAGCCACTCGGACACCCAATAAATCCAGCACCAGTATAAAATGTTTTCCTCCACAATCGGCGAACAGTGCTTCAAATACCCCGACTCAAAACGTAGCGGGTTCGCAACTGCCCCCCAGCCCTCATATCGAGGCAGTTAGGCCGATTTTCCCACCGTTTAATAGACCTCTTGTTCCAATGGAAACAATGCGTCCCCCACCCCCTAACTTGTTTCCTCCACGGCCGTTTTACCAATTTATTCCTCATGATAATGTCCATACTGAATCAGTTAATTCATCCGATCCTCAGTTTCGTCCCGGCGGGAATACGTTGCAGTATCTGCCCCGCGGATTTCCAGCTGAAAATAAGTTAGCTAACAATAGTTACCAGTTTACCTGCCCGTCATTCCCTCCCCCAAGTCCTACCCCTTTTTATCCACGTCAGAATTTTTTGATGCCACAAAATTTTTTGCAGAACCGGATGGTTGCATCCGGACCGTTTGCTCCGTGGGCAACGAAGAACTGGACGATGTAGCCCACCTCCCTCAAAAACTAACAGCCTTTCCCTTCAAACTTTTTGTTTTAAATGCCAGATCCTTGCTTAATAAGATGCCTTTGCTTCAGACTCAGGTGTTTGTCCATTGTCCTAATATTGTTTTAGTAACTGAGTCGTGGGCATCAGCCTCAGTAGCTGACTCCGAACTCTCTCTTCTAGGCTACAATTGTATTCGAAATGATCGCCAAGATAGCCGTGGTGGAGGCAGCTGCGTCTACGTTAAGCAAACACTTACATGTTTGCCGTTGGACCTCCCGCACTTTTCAGCGGTAGAAGGCAGCTGCTGGCTCCAGGTTGCACTAAAAAATAAGTTCTCCTTACTCGTTGGCTGCGTCTATCGCCCTCCCAACGCCAATGACAATTTTGATCGCTTACTCTCACAGGCATTTCATGCTGCGGCCGACTTAAGTTTTAAGTATCAACTGGTTACGGGTGACTTTAATCTCCCTGAAGTCCGCTGGTCACCGCCTTCAGGCCCCAGAAGGTTCGATGACATTCTGGAGGCTGTGGATGTCGGGATGTGGACTCAGGTTGTTGATTATCCCACCCGAGGCTCAAGTATACTTGACTTAATTTTCTGTAGAGGCTGCTTGCCATCGTCAGTGTCATCCCTAGGCCCACTCGGGGGCTCAGACCATGACATAGTTGTTTCAACGTTGGAATTTGAGGCTGACGAAATGTCGTCCCAAAAGTATAACTTTTTCCGCGATTTCCGATCAACTCGCTCAACCGAATTATTAACACACCTTAATTCCTACGACTGGACTGAGTTCTTTCTTAGTCCGGATGTAAATGTTTGCACTGCAAAACTGTACAAAATTTTGGGTCCGCTTATTTCCCGTTTTGTCCCCCGTAAGAAAATTATTAATGTTGGGAATGAGATTTTCCTACCTTTACCCTTTCGTCGCAGATTGAGCAGGCTTTATCGTCGTTTCCATCTGCAGAACGATGTTTCTGTTCTGCCCTTGATTTGTGATATTTTTGATCGAGCTAAGAGATTGTCTGAAGAAAAACAGCTAGCCGAAGAGGTCCACTTTACCGAAAACCATTCGTTAAGTGTCTCGAAACTTTTCTCTAGAAAAATACGAACTCAGAGAAAGACGCAGTATCCCATCCTTCGAGACGATCTCGGAAATCCCATAGTTGATGCCCAGTTAACCGCGGATAGCTTCAATGATTTCCTGTCCAAAACGTTTATTGAAGACTCGNCCATCAGAACACTGCAGAAAGATGGTCCAGAAGGCTACTAGTACTCTACACTGGATCAGACGTGCATTTAAAATATTTCCTCCTGAACTCTTCGAAAGACTCTTTGGTGTCTTTGTAAGACCTCATCTAGAGTATGGAATGCTAGCAGCCTCACCATGGATGAGGAAGGATATCAACTTACTCGAACCGGTGCAACGCAGAGCGACAAAGATGGTCGACGGTCTAAAGCATTTGTCTTATCAGGAGAGGCTAAATTTGCTTGGCCTATTCCCTCTCTCTTATAGACAAATAAACTGCAGTCTACAATGGACGTTCCGGATTGTTCGCGGCCAGGGTTGCTCACTAAGGGCAGAGGACTTCTTTGAGTTTGCCCGTACAAACCAACTACGCGGCCATGCATTCAAAGTCGGGAATGAGCGAACACGTTTAGACCGGCGAAAATTTTCTTTCAGCCAGAGAGTTGTCAGGCCGTGGAACTCGCTTCCAAGCGAGATGGTGACGGCTGACACAGTTTGTGTGTTTAAAAGAAAACTTGCTCGTCTAGTTTTCGACAGAAATCGGCTTGTACAGCATGACTATGCACAGCCAGTTTTGTAAAATCTGTCATATACAATCTTCCGCACTAATTTACAGTGACCCCATGCACTACCTTATGATTACGATTGAACTGTGACCCAATCGCATTTTAAATGCCTGCAATTTTATTTTATATTTGAGTATGAATCTGCGAAAGCACTGTACATAAATAGGGTCATCAAGGGCTCTGCCTGTAACCCTTCAATATACATATACATATACATATACAAAGGCACTCGGAATTCGCAGTCCACAAATAGACTTTATCAAGTCATACCTGTATAATCGTAAACAAAATGTGTTGGTGTGATCTTTACTTTCAGGTGAAAGCCCTATTGTAAGTGGTGTCCTACAAGGCACCGTTTTAGGTCCTCTTGTGTTCCTGCTTTACAAAAATGGTATCTCGGCGGCAGCTAAATATTCTCAATCATTTATTTATGCTGATGATCTCAAATGTGTATATTCCGTCTACAGATCTACGAGCCTTCATTGCCTGCAGCAAATCCATGCCGACTTGCTTGCTCTCTCAGCTTGGAGCTCAAAATGGCTAATGGAATGCCCTCCGTCTAAATGTCACTATATGTGTTTTGGACCTGAGAGGCTACCCCAACCAGTGATCATTCAAGGCACACCTATTACTGAATGTACCACCATCAAGGATTTAGGTTTAAGCTACATTAATAATCATGATCTGTCGCCAAATGATGACAGAATGACAGCCAAAGCTGCCCACATATGTGGCTTTCTTTCTTACAATTTCTATCTACCTGAAATTAAATTTAGGCACTATCGTATGTTTGTACTTCGCATTCTCGAGTATTGTTGCCCATTCTTTCATTTGATGAATAATTATAGTTGTTTAAAAATTAAAAATGTTCAAAGAGGTTTTACTTAACAAAAAACATTTAGATAGGGAAAGTCCCAATATCTCCTACTCAGATAGATGCCAGCTTATTAGCCGAGTTTGAAGACTAGAAGCAGGTTTCTGCCTCCTCTTCCGCCTTTATAATAGTTCAAATCTTCCTCGGATTTCCGCCCTTACCCCTAGTAGTCGCCCACACAATCTTCGTAACTCTTCCTTGATTATACCTCCGCCAGCTTCCTCCAGCTCTAAGCGCTCTCTTTTTTTGCTTCTAGATATACTTTCTTCTGGAATAACCTTCCAATAAAGGCTACGCCTTTATCTAAATACTGACTCGATTAAAATTTTATTTTCCTCATCCTTGCCGGACAACTTTCTCTATGACACTGAGAAAGAGCCGCCGGGAATTTAGGACGCCGCCATTAACTTTCCGTATCTGCTCACATTTCCTTCCTTTGTGAGTCGTATCGCTTCCTGAGATCCCTCACCAGAAATGTTAATTTTTCCAATATTTCAATTCATGTATCGTGCCCTCACAGAATGCGTTCCATTAACGCTCTTGGCGAAACCTTCTGTAATCGCCATATACTAGTAGTCTGGTCGCAGCTCCCTTGCCCCTCCTCGGATGGACTCGGGCGAATGTAACAGATCGCATCTGGGTTCCTATCGCCTCGGCACTGGATTTCAATTTCGCCACTTATTTGCCTTATTTAAGGACACATACAGGCCAGTCCTGCCTGACCGCCTACTTAACTCTTCATGAAATCCGTTATACAATGCCATATACAGCGACGATTTTCAAGGTTCTTGATGTCATCTCCCGCATTTCAACCTCATGCGGTCTGTCAACGCTCACGTCGGAACCCTCAGTATTCGCCGTCTACCAGTAGTTTCGTCGTACCTCCCTTCCCCACTCCTCCGTTGGGCTCGAAGCCTACTGTAGCCGATCGCGTCTGGGTTCCTCTCGTCTGGCCTCTTCGACGCGAATAGTCTCATCCGGCGTATCAATCCTGCCCTGATGATGTCAGTTCTGAATCGCGTATACAATACAACATGCATGCCAATTCTGTCCGACCCCCATACGTACCCCTCAAGGCTGACATTTATTTCGGCCCTGACTATATCCGATTATAATCCGTTTTATACCGCCACATGCAGGCCAGTCTTGCCCGCATTTTTCTGTTTTAATTTTTTTAGCGAGGGGTTTTTTCTCCTGTAAAATTTATCTGATCATTTTTACATTCTTCAGTGGATTTGTTTTTCGTCTCTCGCTAATCATTTTTCATAACGTACTACTAATTTTGATACCATGAATTGCATTTTGTACAGACTCTGCCTACCTCGTCTTAAAGTCGCATGTAAACTTATTTTTATTTGCTTTGATGGGGCCCAGACCTCTCTTTAATAAATATTATTATTATTTGATTATAATGACACACCGCCTCAAAACTCTGTGTTTATCATCCCTCCTATGAAAACGTTTTTAGATGAAATCAAAAGGCACCATATATTTGGAACTTTGGTTACCGCGAAATGTAAATTGCGATGATATTCCGACATTCAACAAGCAAGAGGGGAGAAAATCGACGGGGCCTAACGTCGTGATCAGGGGCCATTTCTATGCGCCACTCATGCACTTGAATTAATTTTACGCACACGGTATAGAGCTATCTCTGACAATTGGGGTGTCTGACGGGCGACAGACTGCGAAGGACCGCAGGACCCTCGAAGGGGTTCAAAGGCGTGCAACGAAACTTGTGACATGACAGGGTTCCCTTCCATATGCAACGCGATTAGCTTACCTTGATCTCCTGCCCTTGAGATGCAGGCAGGATGACCTATATCATAGCCGGTCAGGACCGCAGCCTCGTACTGGGGGATTTCTTCGAGCTGGCAACCACCACAAGCCTACGACTTCATCCATTCAAACTACGGGTGAACGGGGCCAGGCTTGCCACACGAAAGTTCTTCTTCTCTAACAGAGTGCTCGAATAGTGAAACACCCAGCCTTCAGATGACGTTATGTCTGTTTCCGTCGAGGTCTTTAAGAGGAAGCTGGATTTGTATAGCAATGTCCACTAACTTACCACTCGACCTCTGTAACCTTGTCAAAGCCCCTTGTTATAATACTGCTTGCTATATTTTAATAACATTTTAGATTGAATTTCTTATTGTCTCCAACCCATCTCATACGCTTACTGGCATGCAGCTATGCAACGTTTGTCAATGGAGATATTATCTATCTGCTTGAACTCGAAATGACCACTGCACTACTGCTCGTATCACTAACATTCTAGACAGTTTGTTTGTCTGTACAGTGCTGACGCTTTTCAGATTAGTTATTGCATTTATGATACCTTTTCCAGTTTTCGAGATTTTTCAGTTGCTTGTAAACAAATAGGGAGTTCAAAGGTGAAGACCTACATTTTCCTCAATAAAACAGAACTAAACGGAACTGAAGTCAAGTTGTCTGGATCTGATGCTCTCGAAATCGATGAGAATCACTTAACGTGGGCAAGGCCTGCCATCCCTATGTCAAAACAACTATATTATGCTACTTTGGCACTATTTCCGTTTTTCTGTATCCGAGCAGCCGGTAGGGATAGAAGGAAAACGTGTCATGGCGAGTTTGATCAAACGAATGCCAAACGAAAGGACATTTTATGTAGAAAGGGCGGTAGGCTATCGGCTTTATTTATGCGCAGTTTAAGCGACGGTAATAATGTACGCCCTAGTACATGCAATAAAAAGCTTATAACCCAATGTTAGTTAAATGTGCACAGTAGTATTGGAACAATAATAAATTGCTACATTGTACGTCAGGTCGACGTCGGACGGATGGCAGTGTCGTGCATAATTCTGTACTGGTCCAGATTCCTCTTTCAACTATAACCGTTCCCTCAGACAAAACATTAAAGGCATGCATGTCTCCGCGCGTCCCCTTACGCCCCTCCCCTCCCCCTGACACGGCACTAACTAGCCCTCTCTGCCCCTTACTGCCTCCTCCATCCACACATATTCGCATAACGCGCTCGTATTAAATGACATTCCGTAGTCGACATCTCTCATAGTTCGCGCTTTTAACTATGTACCGATATACATTCTTATAAATATGCAGTGGTCCGACGTGAAGTTGTCGAAAGCACGCTTACGCTCGCCAAATTGTCTTCGGAATTTGACCACCCTGTTGACAGAACACAAATTCCGCGTTCTACAATTCAGAGTAGGTCAGGGTGGTCAATCGGTCAAATTGGTGTTCAAACGTTGTGCTTGAACTAGCACAACTCAGCGGGCCATAGACCACACCACACAAACAGCAGCGAATGATCCGTTCGCTGGCTGACGAAGTGGAAGGCCACAAGCCCTTCGAATTTGTTGTAAACGGTAGAGGTCATGCGAGTCTGAAAATGGCTGATATTGGAGGGATGAATTATGGTCACAAGCAAACAAGTAGGTGAACGCTGGTAGAGAGGCGCTCAGCGATCGCTTCGCAGAACTCACTCGTCCCGATGTGTCCTAAGGCTCTCTCTTTTGAACCCAAACAACAGCCGCGTACTATTGCCACATAATAGCATTACTGAAAAATAAAAGGGAGACTGGCATGGCCATCTCTGGCTAATATTCCATAGTCAACCATTCGTGCCCAACTTCAAAATGTGTAACACATGGGGCTCGATCCCATGAGATGTTTTTTACAAGTCCGCGCCTCCAACCACTGATCGAGGGACTTGTTTTCCTGTCGGTTGCTATCGGGAACGCTGGTGCGACGGAGACGCTTATATTACGAGACAGGCAGCGCAGCTAACTAATTCGAAATCTTATCTTACTTCTTCTTCTTCTTCTTCTTCTTCTTCTTCTTCTTCCTATTCCTCAACTTCTTATACTCCTCCATCTTCGTCTTTTTATTATTTCTCATCAGCTACTTCAGCATGGCCGTAAGACGACGCATAGTATGCCAGAAATCGTCTTTGCGGATTGTTGGGTTAAGAAAACTCTACTTTGTTGGCATTTGTGCCTACTGCGTGATGGTAGTAGCGAATAATAAATATTGTGTAGAAGGGTATCTTCCATTTCCTCTCAAGCACTTTTTCTAAGAACTGATTTGTGCACTCCAATAGAACATATCAGAGTGCATTTTGAATCACGGTGCATTAGTTAAGAAGAACGAAATTTACTGTGAAATGCTGGATTTGTTCAGCCGTCGTGTAACCTGGCAGTCATTAGTGAACACTCCTATTATTAGCTTCGACAAATTCGGTACTAACTGGCGCTTTCTAACTTAGGCTCTTCGGTGTCGGTCCGTCGCGAACGCAACTATGTAAAAAGCGCAGTTGTTCATAAGTTGCTGCCTCTGGTGTGGAGAGTGCCTACCAGCTGCGAGCTGTACGAAGCGCATCGCGCCAGAAATTCTCACGGATGGAAGATAATATGCGCATCCCATGTTAGTACAAAGTAACGATACCGAAGAAGCTTATAACACGGTGCGTCAAAACATCGCGTCTCTTCTGGCGAAGAACATGCAAAATGTCATTCGCAGAAATGAAGAAAGTAAGAAATTCAAAATGAACAAAGATATTATAGTGCTACCGGCCGACAAAGAAACAAAAACGGTTTCGAAGAACCGCGTTGATTACAACAAGGAGGCATGAGATCCCATGGAATACCAACAGTCCTACGAGTACACACCTGCCTCGCAGACTAAATCGATGAATGGCCAGCTGACTGGACTCTTAAGCCGAATCCGGCGCAACAATGTAATGTCGCTTGGCGAATGGCGACAGACAAAACCAACCGACACGGCGTTGGCCGGGTTTTATGGACTGCCAAAACCCCCGAAACCAAACTTTCCTCTGTGGCCAATCGACCAACTGAAAGGAAGCCCCCATACAATCTAGCCAAATAGGTATCCCGAAAACTCAATTTTCTCCGAGAAGGATCCCTGATGTTAGTCCATTTGGTCTCCCAATGCCTTGTCGACATTCGGGGAAAAGCCATTCGACCCGACCAAATTATGGTATCCGTGGACGTTGTATCAATTTTTCCAGTCCACCCCATCAGACGTGGCGCGAGACGTGCTACACAAAAGCCTTGAATAAAAGTAGGACGAAATGAGAGGGTCCCTAAAAATCCAGCACCACTTGCAGCTCTTTGCATTCTGCCAACGAACCGTTTTCACCTTTGATGGCAAAACATAGAAACAAATAAAAGGAACACCCATGGGTTCCCAAATATCCAGCCTTGTTGCGAAATGTGTCCTACAAGAGCTAGAAAAAGTTCTATTCAGCCACAACAAACCTGCGTTTTGGCATCGATACGTGAACAATACATTCGTCTTTATTGAAAAGGACAAGCTATCCGGTTTTCAAGACCTGCTTAACAACATCCTCCCCTGCATTCAGTTCACAAGAGAAGACGGGGAGGCTGATAAATTACCCTTCTCTGACGTACTCGTCACGCGCATATCTGATGGTAAACTCAGCACTACAGTGCACAGAAAGACGACCAATACAACCCAGGTCCACAGATGTCATAGAAACCACGCATAAATGGACAAACTGGACTGTGGAAGTGCGCTTTCCGACCGGGTAAAAACGCACTGTAGCGAACCGGAAGGAAGAATGCAAGAACTACGGCAACTCAGGGACAAATTAACAAAAAACGGCTATCCAAGTAGTTTTATCAGTCGCCGCATACGCAGGCACCCATGACGGACAAACGGAAGAGAGACACCAACGATTTGGCACTCACTACCGTACATTAAGAATGTGTCCGAAGCATCGCAGCCGAATTAGGGGTGGACATCGTTCACAATCCGACGACTACCATGCGTAGCAGAATCATGAAAATGATGCAGCGGCTGGACGCAAGTGAGCAGTTGGGGCATAGGCTATCAAATCCCTTGCCCAAAACTGTCCTTGTCACTAAACAGGCCAAACAGAACGACGTCTCAGCTCACGAATACTTGAGCACAAACGGGCCGTTCGGAGAGTCGACCCAATATCACAAGTCGCCACTAACACGCTCGACTTAGGCCATGAGTTCGACTTCGCCAACACGCGGATATTGGCGTGAGCCGGCAACAAGACGGATCGAGAACTGTTGGAGGCGTAGTTGTCGGACACCATCTCTATCAATAGACACATTGATTTGCCTGCGTGTTATCACTCCCTCCGCCCACGCTGCCAGGTGGCTCAGCTCACATCTCCGCGAAGTACAAACGCCGTCAGCATGCCGGGGGATCATTGTGGGCCGGGCAGCACAAACCATACCTATCCACGGATGTTGTCTCACCCTCACGGCACAACCATATAAATGCTCACACGTTGCAGCACGCTAAAAGTCATTGATAATGAACTCCTGTCTGAGTTCGAAGGCTTAGATTAAAAAATCTACTGTCCCAGCGATCGTACCCTCGTCTGCGTTTAAACAGGAATCTAAGTTGCGCATATTCTCTTACATCTGAGACATAGAAGTATTTGCAATAATGCACAAAAATGCGCAAAATTGATGATTTGTGCGAAATTGAATACATGTTTCGTTGGAAGAAAAACGAAAGGCAGTATAACACTGCTTGGACAGAACGAAATTGCTTTGTCCCCAATGAAAGATAATCTATTTCGATAGAAACGGAGCCGTCTTTCGTTTACCATGTGTCAGATGCAGCTTTGCCTATTGGGTCAAACTTAAAAATCTATCCCATTAGACATGATTAAACAGCAAATAACGATAAGATAGTGAGACTGAACATCCCTTGACCCCATGCACGTGATGCATGAGGGAAAATCGCCATAGTGACGTCTACCATTTGCAGATGGTGCAATTAATCCGCCACGCCCTGCGCTCAAATGGGACGTGTATTACTGGCAAGCCAACATGTAAGCCGCATCCAAAACACTCTAATGCAAACGGAGCCTAGTAAGGAGGGGGAAGAACGGATGTATTATAGGCGAGCTTTTGCAAATGTCAGTCAACCGTTGAATGGGGATTTAGAAGAGTCGGCCACTTGCTGATTGTTTTGCATCGCAATAATTCTGTATGGGATCTGTTGAGCCAGTCTCTGAAACGTGCACAATAAGCGCTGCTTGGGTCTTCGTGAATTTAAATCGATAATGATAAACGTTTCTTGGATATTTCCAATACCAGAGCATGTCTGATCCCCAATAAATGTATGTAAAAACAACACATGGCTACAGCTTGCGTCTGATGACTTTACCGAAAGTATGCTGTCGAAAGCGTGAGGACAGCCACAAATCCAATCTTCGAGGGAGATCGTAGAAGCTCACTGCTGGCAGTGCAATTTCGTTCAACGCTTCTGCGCTTACTATCTGCTTTGCACAAGTAATACAGACATGACAATTTGGGCCTGAATAAGGACTATGATTGGCCGTCTGTGTGCTGTCCAACCATCTGATTTGTGTTTTTCAAATGACTACTATCTAGTCATTTGAACGCATGCGTCGGAGACGTTAGCTGACACTCCTACCCTTCGGAAAATGAAATGAGATGGTTCTAGTTTGGAGACATTGATGGTGCAGGTAGAGGTTGTTAGGGCAGGTGACAAGCAGCTCACAGGCACTGAGTTTATGCTGGGCTTGTAATGTACCGCTCGTAATAGGTACGCTTAAATTTGAACAAGTACTGTGCCAGACACATTAGTTTCTCATGGCTTAAAGAAGGAAGATTGGTAAACATCAAGCATTCACTCGTTTGTGCAATGCACAAGATACGTTGATAATGAATTCCACTGATAATGACTCTTTGTGAGTAAAAGAATAAACACTGTGGTCCGGAATTCCTATTCACTGCCAGTTCGAAAAGAGTTTCTTAGTCCTTAGGGTAACTAAGACGGTAGAGGTTTAGGACAGTCAGGCGCTGCTTTACGTCAAAATCGTGAATTCAGGAGCCCGCTCTTAAGCACTCCTTTTATACATTTAAGAATATCTATGTCATTCCGAAGCCACAACAGCTAAGCCTATACCGCATATTTCAGGTGTGGCCGCACAAATGTTTCGGATGTCTAACCGGGAATATCTGCATCCATTTTGGCGAACAGTCTGTGTATTACCCATCAGGATTACAGTTGCTGATCTGCGTCTTTAGGACGATGCGCTTAAGTCGTCTTTAACGATAACTACCAACTTCTAAGTACAAGTCTCATTTGTATTTTCATATTCCTCAGCCAGCTACTGATCTGTCATACTCAGTAATGTAAACAGTCCCATGTTCTTTGTTTATATATGTATGTTAATTTTCCTATAGATTGCGACCAACAGGGAGGATAAAGACGGTACCCTGTCTTCAGTTTAATAAATCTGAACTGCAGTAAATTGGATATTTCAAGGTTTTTTTGCACATTGTCGGTTATGGATGGGTGACCTTCGGAAGAATACTGTCACATTTCTTCTTCGTCTCCATGACATTGTTCGAGTCGCCAGTTAACAAACAGGAGCGTCGTTAACTGGTTGCCCTTTATCAAGAAAAAATTCTGACATGTAGACAACACCCCGTGAGCTTCTACTGATTGCCGGTCTCAGTCGACACGGTGATCACGGAAGGGATTCAGCAAAGCACTGAACATATATATCTATTTTAATTTTAAATGTAATTATTCCACAATAACCGTCTCCAAAGTATCTCGGGGTATAAGGAGTGAGGAAATAAACACGCAAACGATTTCAAACGTAAGGTATTGAACACCATTTTCGCCGTCAATGTAGTATCCGCATTAATCGATATTAATAATAATAATAATTATTATTATTATTTACTTAGTGCCAGTTTATAGGCATTTTTAAGGGAAGCGATTAATCACAAATCCGACCAGCAATGAAAAAAACTCCTGAGGTAAAGGAATAAAATATAGTTGATGGTGGTTTACATGGTTTGAAGGGTTCAGGAGAAAAAACTGCTGGTGCTAGAATTTCGACCTTCAAGAAGGGGGGGGGGGTTTCACGGTATCGGAGATTATCGGACGTCAATTCCTTTCATGAAGTTGGGGATAGTCAAAGAAGAGGCGTTAAGGAACAGCTGGTGAGACCGGCCATAGTTTTCAGAGACCACAAACGCCATCGTTGCGGTACAGTCGATCAGTGGATTCAACACCCAAAATTTGAGGAAGCTTTTCTGAATGCAAAAATCGAGTAATAGTTCTCTTAAATAAAGGATAATTTTTCAGAGTTTTCACACTCATGGTTAGTTTATTCCAAATAGCAATTGCATTTACAGACTATCTAATAGATATCTACTCTTGCGACAAAAAAGATATCCAGTCGATATATGAATCCCGATAGAT